>JAOQGH010000040.1:34363891-34376044 GCA_025769975.1 Gallinago jamesoni | reverse complement strand
GCACCGGTGCAGTACTCCCAGGCACCACTTCAGTGACCCTGGTTCCAACCCCATCCCCCTTCATATCTAGTTTAAAGATAAATGATACCTATCTCAAGCTCATATCCTGAACAAGAGAACTATGTTTTTCTTTGGTCCCACTTTCTTAATTTGTTTCCCTTGTGACCACTGTCTCTTGATTTACAGTCCAAGATTTCAAATTAGAGACGTACCAAGTATTGTATGAAGAACATGGACAGACATAATAGTGAATATCTCCAAACACAAAATTTAATGCCCCCGCCTACCTCCACTATATTATGCTAAACAAGACAGAACTAAAAAAAACCCTGCATTCCAAAATCTGACTTAACACATGTGGAGATAGTAAATATGATATTACCTTCACTGATATTTGTGGGCGGGTCATGTTGGCAGAAGACTGATCTACTAAGAATTTCTTAAATAAGTTTGACTATAATGTGTAATTAAAGAGAAACCTAAAATCTAAGCATGCAAACAATCCCATTACTTATGCACGAGATGCATGAAAAATATAAGTATCTACTAAAAGTTCAATAAAAGCAAAACAAGATTTCACTACATTTTTTAAAAATAAATACTTTTTGCAACATTATTCAAGCTTATGCAGAACACGCATGTCAAAAATTCACCTCAGGACAGAATGGAAGTTTTGTTCATTGGTTAGTTGCCAAACTACTGTAATTCATGGGTATCTCATTATAGGTAACTGCTTCCTGACTTTAAGACATTTCCATACAATCTGCTATTTTGATGCTAGTGTAAAATCTCCAGAAACTACTGAGTGTTCTAGCTGTGTTGTATTGACTAATTCAATATCAAAAGGTTCTAATAATTTAGACTGAAAAATAGTTTGCTTATTGTCTCAAATATTAGCCTCCCCTGCAATTAATACAGGGACAGATTGAACCCACACTCTAGTTACTATGACTAAAGAAGTTCAGAAGGAAAGAGTATCAAGTAACTACCACAGAAAAGAAGTATTTATCTGGGTCAGTAAACATTTGATTTCTAATCAACAATTACATGAATTTCTGTGTGCTTTTCCAGAATAAAAACTTTTTGCTTTAAAAAAGATACTGCACATTGCAAAGTGAGCTGTTGCTAGGATTTCAGAATTAAGCAAATGCAAATGGCATTCATGTAAGTCATAAAAGAGGTTCTATTAGCACTTAGCACAAGATGAATGAAGAATAATCAAATAGTCGCAGCCTACGTAAAACAGAAAAAGTCACTTTTCACTTTATTATTGACAAAATAAGGATTTTTTGTTGTGTGAATAATAACGTGGAAAAATAATTGCAGTTTTAACTTTTACATTTAGAGTCTATAACAGTTTTGAAAGTAAAAAATGATACTTCTCAAAATGATTTTTATTTTTAGAAATGTCATTATTTGAAAATTCTAGCTATAAAAATTCCTAAAGCTGCAGATATTTTGTGTTACATACTCACAGAACTTTTACAGGTATGATAATTGAGTTCCATCCTAGTAATGTTGTCCTGCTTTTAATTTTTGTTTTGTTAAACAGCAATTTTTAATGACTAAATCCATAATAGAGTATCTGAGCAATTAAAAGTGTAATTAGTATGTTCTTTCTCTTGTACTTTTGTCTCTATTTTAATTAATGATGCAATAAATTAAAAAATTACAGATTTGACTACTCACCTGCCTTTTCCTCCTTTGTAGATTCTGTGGTTGTTATTTGGTTTATAATTTTAAATTAATTTTTATCTGAAAAACTCTGAGAAATACATTTGGACAAAACTGCAGTGGGCATGAAGTACAAGGATGATTAAATATAATTATGACGAAGTCTTCATAGAACAACTGAAAATTGAGACTAGATACTGCAGGCTTTGGTTAGACACAATATATTTTCTTCTGGCTGTATGGGTAAGTCTGTAGTCTTTTTCTATTGCAGCTGTTCAGTGTTTTTAATTAAACACAGCAGCATCCCACCTGGCATGCCTTTACTACAGCCTTGTCCTTGATAGAACATTAAAGCAGTTTGACATCTGTCACTCTTGCATGTTGGTAGTTAGAATCCAAGAGAAATATTAATCTGAACCATTTCTGACAGATATTAGGGAATGTAACGATTCAAATAATAGAGAATTGTAATGATGTATATTCCTAGACAATTTTAAACTGTTAGGCTTCCAGGCCATTATCAGTTCTCCATGTTAATCATGATGTTACATTTTAGAATACTTAACTTGATAGACTGACACCATGAAGGTGATAAGACCAGACTTACAGCATCTGTACGCAGCAGTCATAGAAGTATTCTTTCATAAATTTGTCCAGTCACCTTTTAAACACATTGAGCTGTTACTACAACAAAGTGCAGTAAGGTGTTCTACAACTTTATTCCTTTTCAATGACCAACTGTTATGGAACTGCCCTTTCAATTTTCATTTCATGCATTTCCTTGTGCCTTGTAGTAGGAGGACATAACAAACAGTAAATCCACATTCAGTGACTCTATGCCACTTATTACTCTACAAAACTCTTTTTTTTCTTTCCTTAGTCATCCTTTGTTTCTATACCAAAAATTCCTGTTTCAATATCCCTTACACAGAGTCTTTGATTATCGTTATCCATCTTCTCTATTTTTTTTAATGTTGTTTGTCTTTTCCTTTGAGACAGAGAGGTCTGAACTGCACACAGAATTCTAGAAGTGGCTGTGAAGAATGTGTGCAGCGGTATAATGTTTTCGTTATTCCTTTTTTAGTGAACTTGGAGTATTTCTACAGTAAGTACAGATTCTTCTGTGTCACATCTGAAATTTTCAAGTCAAGTTTCCTGCTTGCCAAATCCATTAATTTCATTACCAGAGTGAAACCACTTCTAATTTTGCATTTAAAAAAATTGGAAAGAGGAATGTTAAAGGGAAGCAAAATGCCAGAGATATTTCCTGAATAAGTTTAGCATTCACACTTAACTAATCTCCTCTACTTTATTTTATCAGTTACTTACAAGAGTTACTAGTGGGGATAAATGATATTTAGAGTAAATATTTTCTTATAATAAAAGGTTATGATATTCAGAAGTGTAGTGCAGCAGGCATTCATGATACATAAAATTAATATATTTTATTAATTAATATTGAACAAGGTATTTTTAAAAATTATTTTACAAGTGTGTTTGTTCCTGAACTTTTTAAGAACTTTTAAGTCACTGATACCTTGTTTTGCAAACCTTATGTCTATCGTGGCTTAAGGACTGAGTTGCATTCAGGCACAAAATGTTTCAATTTCAAATGATATTTGAAGAACTCAAAAGGATACTGTTATTAAAAAGAGGTATATATACATTTAGCTCTCATCATACACATAGTAAATAAGTCCATAAAATATACCTTTCCTCAGAAATTTCCAAGCATTGTTATGCCAATTTTATAGATAGAAAATAAAATTCCAAAAATATGTGGGTTGTTACTGATCTTAGGTCGTCAGACATCTGGACAAGCTCCTTAGGCACAAGGCTTATTCACCTGTCAACCTCCTAGATGTAATTTAATTGGATGTGGAGGTATAATAACACAAAGATAAATAGAAACAGATATATATATCTATATCTATATACACGCACATAGGTATATAAATCTGAAGTACAGATAACACATTCTGTCTGTGGTGTATAATTTACAGGTTATTGTGATTCCGTGAACCTTTATGTAGTAACATTCTCTCATAGGTAATGATAGGTAGTATCCTCATGGCTTTGTCATTTGACTTTTTTAAAGCAGAAACTTTATTCTCTGTGACATTTCTTGTGTGTGTGTGTGTGAATCTGTGGATAAATATTAGCAAACATGATAGAGGGGCAATAGTAAACAGTCAGATTCGATGCAAGTTCTTGTCCTGTCAATCTATCTTAGTCACCATTGAAATTAAATTTAATGAGATTAAATTTGAATAGGAATAAATGAGGTTTTATTTAAATGGAAAACAAATGAGATAGTAGGAGAACAGAGCGGGACAGATCCTAAGCAGATCAAAAGGGAAATATTTTCTTAGTTGAAAGATTCCTTTGTCTTTTCTGCTTTTGGTGTTCTTGTTGATGGAGGTTGCTCTTCCTTATCCACCAGTAAGGAGATTATAATGTTATATACTCTGGTCACACTTTTGATATTTACGATCAAAGAATAGGACCTGTTTTGTTTTGCTGTAACAAAAATTCCTTAGTAAGAGAAATGGACAGTATGATGAAGACAAAATTTTATGTGAAAAAGAACTGTCGTTGTTGGTTTGATAATGTTTCTCCCTCTTTTACTCATGCCAGAGCCCCTGAAAAAGGTAAGTAAATTCAGGTGTTCCTCATACCTGTGCTTTTTCATACCTTTTGATCTTTCCTGAAACTAACATATACATGTAGTACTATTCGTACCTTTGATTTGTTTTAAAATACCCAGCAAATACACATTTTATATTCAAGATTTATGTCAAACCGCTAGTTTCTATAAAAGATACCTTTTCCCCCTCCATCTGAAACCACACTTTTCCTCAGTGATAAAAGGAAACCCTTGTCTACGTCAAAGCCAAATTTTTCCCCTTTCTGGTCTTTAAGATCTGTACTACATATTCATAAAAAGTTTGGAGATGAGCAGCATTTTGATGGTTTGAAGAGATAGTTTGGCCATTTATGCTTTGGTATCCTGGTTTCATCTTCTCACATCTGAATATGCCTGCCTTCAAACAAGGTCCTGTCTTACATTTCTCAACCCTACCCATGGGATCAAAGGAACAAAGAGTAGCTAAGTGACCAAAATCTGAGGCATTTTCAAATAGGCCTGTGGTTCTACATTTGAGAGAGATTAGAATGTTCCTAATATATATGAATAACCAACAAATATATTCATAACAGTGAAGTTGGAATTATAAATTATGTTTACACAAATGAATTTAATTATCCTAAGTGAGGCATGCTTATTCTCAATATTAGTCTTTTTTAAAAAAGGTATTTTTTTACTGCATGGACCAGCATTCTTTTTTTACTGCTGTTCCACTCTTCAGTGAAATATCTCTGCCACCTTTCTTGACAACTACCAGATATTGAGAGGAATATCATTGGAACAGAGATCTGTGCAGGAGCCTTTCTGACCTTTTGATTCCTGCCAATCTGAATGCCTGAATGCACTATTCAGTTGTTCATAAACAAACCCTAACTAACACCAGTATAGAATTTTTTTCTTGTCCCATCACATGTCGCTATTGGATATACTGCTTCTTTGATATTAAGACTATATCTTTGGAATTGCACTTTTTTCTTTTACATAGGCTCACTAACACAATGTCTTACTTTTTTTTTCACTATTTAAACACCATAAACAAGTTTGCAATGAAGTAAAACTTGCATCGTATCAATGTGGTCAGAAGTGACATTTTCAGAGAGGTAATATTTTTAATACAGCAGGTGATACAGTCAGAAAAAGCAACTAAACTTTTGGATTAATTTCCTTTTCTCTAGGTCTGACAAATTAACAGTAAATTTCAAGGTAAAACCAGATTGTGATAATTTCTCTTAATGTAAAAATAGATGAATTATTATATTACTAATGTTTTCCCAAACCTGTTTGTCCCTGTCTTGCATACTGGTTTTTACCTGTTTCCCTCCCTGATTTCAGAAATCTCCACAGTAATTCTAGGAGGCTATCTATCTGTCTTTGAAGGATAGTTAAAGTTCAGATAGCCATTGAGAATTTTATGTTTCACTTATGTTGACTTTAAAACTTGCCCTCATGTGAAGTGGTTTTCACAAATTTCAACACAGGATACTTTGTGGGGTTAAAAAGATTGTTGCTCATTTCTCCCCAGCATACTTAACATAATAACTAATTTAATCTGGGTCATGTGAATTACACCTGAAGACTTTTCTTTAATGATATGAAGAGAAAAGGCACAGACGTTGTTATGTTTTGCAATGAAAATATTTCCTTTCCCATTAGAGTGAATTTAATTTACAGTTAAGTTAGAACTTTATACATAAACCTTCAGCACCTGCATCCATTATCTTCCTCACATCATAAATCTGTATTACATCATTTTAGGAAAAGCTACCCTAGAGGGTGATAATATTTTCAGTGCTTGTTAGTATCAGCTATTCATTTTCTCTCCGATTCAGATTACAAATTTTTGAGCACTATTTTCAGGATGGCATAACTGTAGGAGACTAATAAAGTAAACATACTCAGTATGTTTTACTGCAGTTTAGAGTACTAAAGAGATAGCTAACCTAAACAAATGTAACTCATGTCAGAAAGGACTGCAGCAAGCACTTTCTGATCAGAGTCTGTATGCTGGAGTGACACAGTTGCATCTTCACCCCCTCAGAATACCAACATAACCAATAGTACAGTGCAATACACAGAAGAGTTTCAGAGGAAATCCTGAGGAGTTTACAGTCCATTAAGGCTGAGAGAGAGAACCAATTCATAAGAACGTAAATCTTTTTTTGGAAAGAATTCTGTAACAAAATTTGTAATATATATACACATTTGAGAATATAGGTGCTTCATTCTCTTCCCAACCAAGTGACCAACCACGATAACACACCAAATGATAGATCATGCTTTCATGCTGTGTCTGATGGAGCTGACAGACAGACATACAGCTCAGAAAAAAGAGAAAACACTGCTGAAATGTATCTCGTCTTTACTCTTGCTACTGTATCTCAAGATCATCATCAAAAAGAGGCAAGAACAAAGTTTGAAAATGGAATATTCCTTCTTCGGTGCTCAAGAGAGCTTGCAAAATATCTGCACAGACATAACAATAAGTTCTGAAACCTTTCTTTGCATTTAATAATTTTTTTTACTCTCCTTTAGTTATCTTCTTACCTCCTTTGACCCCTTTTCCTTAGTAAATAAATAAATATTTAATTAAAAAAGAAAGAAAGAGCTCATGTGGGAAAAAGGAAATAGCTAGGAAAGAAAACTTAAATCTTGAACCCAAAAACTGAAGGTAAAAAATAAATTTTGTGACTTTTTGCATTGCTAGAAAAGTGGGAAAATTCACTGAGATACTTTGCTTCTGTTTACAAATTTCTCTCCAAAGAGCCAAAGATTTTCATTATTTTACTCACTCGAATGATAACTTTAAAAGCTGTATGTTTCCTAACACCTCTTTTTCTATAGAGGAGAAGGGGAATTACAAGAGCTAAAGTTATCCCACATTTTGGTGCTCAACTGTAGTCAATTCCTAGTTTCCTTTTTGCTTTCTGTCCTCTTCAATTGCAGAATCATAGCTGGTAATTTCTCATAGTTTACTTACACTTGAAAACTTGGTTTGATTTCTGTTTCTCCAGATAGCTGTGTTACCAAATGATTTACCTTCTTATATATTCTTTATTTCTACTTGGTATTGTTTCTGTCATAGCTTAATATGCTTAATGTGCAATACCTTATTGACGATGAACTTGCACATGAGTTATTACAGCATAATGCAGAGATATGGTATCATCGTGAGCAGATTCATCCAAAGTAGCCAAGGTATTATTTAGTAAAGTGAAGTTCAATGAAACTATACCCTCATAAGCCCCAGGAGAAGCCTTTCAAACCTGCTTAATATCTTGGCTATTGCTAGTTGTCTGTAGAAATATTTTTTTTTAAAGCATCTGCATTTTGATGCACAGTATATGAGGCCTGTCTATATTTACAGCTGTAGAAACTGAGATGAATGGATAAAATTAGTTCTAAAACCTTCACAGATTTCAATTACACTGCTTTTTGCACTATTGACATATCCAAACTGCAATTTTCACAGGCAGGTAAGGCTGACACTGCTTACTTGAAGGGATAGTTATAAGAGGAATAAAACCTTCTGAGACTGTACATTCTGGATTCATCCTAAATCAACTCATTTGACTATTTTCTTTGCAGAGGATAAAATGTGCATTCTCATTCTACAGACATCTCTTAACTGTATCCCATTGTATTGCGGAGAATGGAAAAAGAAAGCTATATATAAAGTGAAGAGAGAGAAATGGAGTCAGAAATTCTTCTTTTAATTTGGTTAAGATATTCACAAATTATTTCCCGCTGCATATTCGTCTAAGTCTGCTCAGAGTATCTGTGATAATATCCTCACTGTGAAACTAGTATCTGTGGTTTTGTTAACAAAAAAAAGAAACACATAAATCTGCTAGGATGTACTGACATGTCTTCTAGATCCAGGTATCTTTTGTCTTAAGTGTCAAAATTCTTCATTGTCACACATAACTTTGTAGAATAATCCAGTTACATTTTTTCCGGGAGTATTTTCTAGTCCCATCCCTCCCCAACCATTTTCAAGTATATAATTTTAACATTATTATTTAGATAGAAAATTATGTTAGTCAAATATGAACTCCATCATCTAAAATAACAGAGCTGAAAAAGTGTGAATTTTAGGTAAATGAGTTCTCTGTACCTTTAATCTAGTCTAATGAGATTGGCAACTTTGAAATTTGTAGTATCAACATCTAATGTCACTTTGCAAGTGTTAAGCTGATAGTACTGTTAAATGATACGATGACACCAACCAATCTCCAATAAAGATGAACTGACCTGAAGTTAAGAAGCTAACTCCCCACTCACTCCTAAGCTATTTAGCATCCTTATTACACTCCCTTGTGTCTTTTCAAAGTCACTAGTAAGGTGAATGTCTGTCTCTTCTCCCAAGTAAGAAGTGATAGGACAAGAGGAAATGTTCTCAAGTTGCACCAGGGGAGGTTTAAAGCAGATATTAGGAAAAAATTCTTCACTGAAAGGGTTATCAAGCATTGGAAGAGGCTGCCCAGGGAAGTGGTTGAGTCACCAGCCCTGGAGGTATTTAAAAGATGTGTAGATGTAGTGCTTAGGGACATGGTCTAGTGGTGGACTTGGCAGTGCTGGTTAAATTGTCAGATTTGATGATCTTAAATGTCTTTTCCAACCTAGACGATTCTGTGATTCCATGAATAAATGCCAAAATTTAATACATAAGCATTATGTCTAACGCTATATCCCAATGAGCCTTGGATGTCTATCTGGCTGTTTAATTGACAGTCATTTTTTAGTATCTAGACAAAGTATTTGATCCAGTATATCTAAATTACTGTTGCTTGGCTCTACATACTTGTATGCAGAGATATGTGGTTCATATCAAGCAATTAATTGATTTAACATTAGATTCTTTTCTGTCACTGAGGTTGGACTTCTGTTGTGATACTCTCAAAGCACTCAGGTTGAGTTATTCTGATAGTTTAAGTTTAATATTTGTTTTTTTGCTTTTTATTGCAACCATTGAAATGACGCTCAGTATTTTATAGTAAAATACATATATTCTATTTTGTATACTTATAATCTTAACAAATATACAGTAGCTGCTCATGATTTCTACAGAAAGGTCTCAATATGACATAACTATGCTTCTAATGAAAAAAGGTTCTAATGATGATAAGAATATGACAAACATGGTAAAATATAGCAGTGATACAGAAAATGGTATTTTTTCCCAATACTTTTTGTGTCAGTCAATGACATACCCAGGGTGGCAGAAAATACCTGTAACACAGAGCTCTGCAAGGCATCAGAGGCAGAGCTATGTGACAAGAATTCTTTGTGGTCAGACCTGGGAGGTCAGACATTATGTCATTCTTGATCGTTCTTTAGTCTGTAGGAGGCCTACCATTTTATTCTTCTCAGTGTCACAAATTTTGAAGTTTACCTTCTATACACAGAACTGTAACAGCTCCATAGCCATTAAACTAAGTAGCCCTTTATTTCCTGAGCTACTTGATACTGCAGTCTGTATAAAACTGTGGCTGTACCATGAAAAGATAAGGAAAAGCAAAGCAAGAAAAATTGCTCTTATAGCTAAACCAAGCCCATATAACAGGCAAGTCCATACAAGTTTAGAAATATTAAGACTAATAACCCTCACAGCTGAGGCCTAACAAATTCCACACAAAGCTTTTAGGCTGCTGTTAGCAGTGGCAATAATGTAGTATGGGGCTACAGGGCTACAGGAATGAACAAAATACTTCACTTACTGTCCCCTCACTCTTCTGCCAGAGAAAATCCTGCACTGTCATCATCACTGTTCAAATACTTGCACAGGATTATTTATTTATTTTAACAAGAGGAGACTGTTCTTCATTATTGTTATTATAACTGAAGGAGAACCTGTCTTATCAATCCTACTCATTATCAGAGCTGCAAGCCAAATGAGCGGTCACATCCATATGATTTAGTCTCCTGACTTCATAGATTTGGATCTTTACATCTTAATGTAAATTGATCTGAAGCTTCTATATGGTATACGGTTATTACAGAGCTAGAACCATTTTATTCTGAGGCATCTGTCTCACAAGAAAATACACACACTTTATAAGACAAAGTATTTTTCAACATTTATTTACTAATTCTTTTTCTGGCCAAAATTCTTGTCAGGAAATAGTTCTTGGCAAAGAAACTAAGGGAAAGGATTTTTTTTTCTTCCTGAAGATTTTTTAAAAAAGATGTGCTCACATTTGTCACCTAAAAAAAAAATTTAAAAAATCCATAGATGGACTAAGTCTTGCATTTTTTTCACCCCAGTTAGTCCTAACAAGGTAAAATGCCTTGTAAATCTGAGTCCAGCTGCTCTCTCAGTTCTTCTGGTTCAGAGGTGATTACTCTGCTATATAATCCCATCTTCTGCATCTGCCAGTTTGGCAATGTTTCCTTCAAACTGTAAATACCCTGGGTGTTCTAAAATGTTTTACTAAACTCATGTAAGTAGGAGTTGGTGTTGGAGAGGCCAGAAAAACATTGTATAATGAAAACTGTTACTACAAAGGCTTCTAAAGAGAAGAAATCCCCAAATAAGCAAGAAAGATTTTTTTGCCTCCATATTAAAATTTCCTTTCATGTGGTTAGTTTACATAAGATGGCTACCTAGGGATATTCTTTACAATTAGGTGACATATTGTTTGTGTTCTTGTTGCTACCCTGTACATATAATGGTCTAAAATCAGATGAAAGAAGTTTTATCCCCCTCAATACCTGAGAGACTGCAACCCCCCTCCAAGTTTGCCATTTAAATCCCAACTGTGCTGTTGCCTTTAACTGTGCAAGACAGCAAGATAGCACATTTTGTAGATTAAACCAATAAACTAGCAAACATAAAAGAAACAAATCTCATAATTGTGGATTTCAATTAAAGAAAGGAGGATCAAAGCAAACATTCTGCTTGAAATTGCACAGCTGCTATCTACACAAAATGACAAAAAAAACCCTTCTCCAGCTAGCCATAATTTTTGGGGTGGGGGAAGGAAGAGGGAGAGCTCAAACCCTGCAGTAGGAGAGATTGCTTATGCTTCTCACGTCCCAATCAGTATTACAGAAATATTGAGTAATAAATTCCCTGCCTCTCCTGATCTGAGAAGCTCCCACCATCTGTGAAAGACAATTTGTAACAGCTTTAGTATTAAGATTCAGTAAACAGACAATCATAAGCATTCTGCCAAACATTGCCTACATTTGGAAAAAAAAACATAAAGCAAAAGCATGAGTAACACCACGACCCCTGTATTGCAAAACTATCCAGCGACCAAAACAGCTTCAATTGCAAAGGCTTGCTTTTTCTATTTTTTTCCCCTTCTTTCCCCAATGAGCAAGGAATGCTGGAGTCTGCACAGAATTCAGCTACATCTGTGGGCTGTGTACGTAGGCCTCATCCTAATGTGTTGAATTATTATTGATGGCTGAGGCAGTTCTGCTCTGCTGGTGAACCAATAATGTCAAGGCAGTACCTGCAAGATTAATTATAGGAGAGAATGGGCTGTGGTTTCCAGGGACTGAGACATTAATAGAGACTGAGCATTAGTTTCAGGGGATTCAACAGACAGCTGAACAAATGCCTCAGACAATGTTATACATGCTAAATCCTGGCACTTACCTCTTAACAGTACTGAAAAAGAACTTTAGAACAATTGTGTTTAAACTGGGAAAACCAGAAGGCTCTATAAACCAGATGAAAAGGAAACAAAACAATACTGAGGTTGCCAAAGCAAGTTAGGTTCTATAAACGTCTGTGAGCATATTGCCTATTGCCTTCTGCAATATAAAGAGACAATAACTAATTTATGTAGAATTAGCAGAACACACCCCCCCCCCCCCGCGGG
>JAOQGH010000040.1:34331409-34351123 GCA_025769975.1 Gallinago jamesoni | reverse complement strand
GGCTAAAGAGCCCCAGCTCTTTGAGCCTTTCCCCGTAAAGGAGGTGCTCTAATCCCTTAATCATCTTGGTTGCCCTACGTTGGACTCTCCCCAGTAGTTCCCTGTCCCTCTTGAACTGGGGGGCCCAGAACTGGATACAGTATTCCAGTTGTGGCCTCACCCATGCAGAGTAGAGATGAGAATGACCTCCCTCGAGAACTCTTCAGTGACCCATGGAGAACAGTGAGAGAAATTGCATCTGAGGAGTCACAGTCCTTCTCAAAGTTACTCACATAGATGCTTACTTACAGATGCTCACTCAGCTCACTGTCCATTACAATGACACAGACTCTTCCTATAGTGTTCTGATGGAGCTGAGCAGGCATGTGTCAGTGGTGGAAAGGTACATTAGTCCTCTTTCTTATTTATCTGTGCTGTTGTTCCAGAAAAAAACCCAACAAATCAACACTCAGGAGTTTCAGAGATTTCTAGTTTAGTTGGTGTTTTTGGAAATTGCAAGAGAGGGAGGGAAGACTTTCCATCTTTCTTTTCCAAGAGTCAGTTATTGTCTTGCCATGAAATTAGTATAAATCCCTAAAAATGCTCCCTGTGCAAAACTCAGATGAAATATTTATCTCATCAGATGTGATCTAGACACCCTCTATTCTCTGAGTTCCCCTTACTTGTAAGACTTCTAGAGCCTATTATTAGGGTCCATTCCTACACTGGCGAGCTCTTCTCTTCTTACCGCAGTTGAATCTTCACTTCTCTCAAGCCAGGAAGAATAAATAAAACACTGTGTAGACTGCTTGAAGAGATGAAGGAGTTACAGCATGGTCCTTTCAGATCAAATTGGTGAAGTTCTCCACTAAAAATTAATAAAAGAACAAGCCTAGAATACAATTATACTGAATTGCACTTCAGCTTTTATATATGCTGTTGGGAAATTAGGAAGGTTATCTTATGAAGTTTCTCAAGAGTTGAAAATTGTTTTCATTTCAGATAAGGAGGAAGCAATCTAATCAGTCATTAAATTTCATTATACCTATCCAAGAAATGTGGGACTCAGAACAGAATGAAATAAAACAGAAGTACTGAAAGTAAGTTAGAGAGAGATATTTTTATTTGTTCATTCATAAGATGTCCACCAGTATCCTTCACCTCAGTCTTTTGAGATCTGTTCTGTTACTTTTAAGCTCTTCTGCTGACTTTTAGATTTATTAGTCAAAGTTTCCCTTAAGAACAGGGTTGCAGGAGAAAGAGGCATAGAAAACCTGACGCCACCTTTGACTTAGGACAGTGGTTCAACAACTTCACATTAATCATCAGGAAACCATTCCCATCTAGCTCTTGTTTCCTATCATCGGTCCTGAGAAGTTTTTCTCCTAGTTTGGTCTTTCTACACTTTAAAGATTGCCTACCTGTCCTTAACCTAGCAACAGAAAAGTTTTATTAGAAAATAAATAATGGTAATCTATGCAAGAGAGACTGCCTGTGCCATCGGCAGGGTGAGCTCTACAGCCTTTACTTGTACAAGAGAAACCAACCAGCAGACCACCCAACCTATTGAGCTCCATGTCTATACAATGTTTTTATAACAATAAAAGGCTAGGTCAAGGCAAAAAGGTAAACTAATTTACCCTTTCTTATCCACATGCTAAAACTTAGATGATACTCTCAAAAAATATTTCAGAGCACATAAATTGTGCTTAGACATATATTTATCATAAGGAATTTTAAATCAGCTTTAGGTAGCCTTCATGATCTGGTGCTATACAGACTGGTCAGACTGGTGCATTGGAAGTTAATATGTTTGCAACCTTAAGGATTTTAGAACCTTTCAGAAGACTGAAGTTCTCTAATTACTAGCTAGTCAAAAGGGATTGTTCATTGCATATATCATAATAATTTTAAAAAGAAACATTAAAGCCATACATGACAAGCATGATAAAAGTGGCGGTTTTTTCCTCATCTTTTGTCTAGATTTTAACTAAGTATAGTATGAAGAAAGCTTATCCATATCTGGTGTAAATAAATAACAAAATAAAGTGCACTTTCAAAACTGAGTGTTAAATAAACTCATTTTTTCAAGAACTTGCACAACTGCATACTTTTCATTTTACTGCAGAACCACCCTTGTCAATACCTCAACTGATTGCTTTAGTTATGTATTTTGATCATCTTGTACTTAATTTTCATCAGGTAGTAACTCTTTTGAAGGCAAATTATTTTAATACAATGCATATTGAAGCTTTGGATCCCCTTGTCAGTCAGATAACATGTATGCAAAAAGTCTGCATCTGCTTAAGGGGAGACTGGACACATTCACTGAAGAGGAGGCTGTTGAAGGTCATAAATACACAGAAACTACTGCCAGCTCAGGAAATCTCTGAGCCAAAACCAATCAGAGACTGAGAGTGTACTCAACATAATTATCATTTATGCTTGCCCATATTTCTCTCCCTAGGCTTTTAATTTAGTCTTAATTCCATATGGAATAAAGGTCTGTCTGAATCTCTAGGTGGATCCAGTACTGCTTTTCCTATGTTTGTATGTCCTACCAGAGAATACTACTATTACATAGGCCTCTGTAAATATATATATGCTACAAATTAGTTTGACTTTTCAGAGCAAATTCCATGTTGGCAGTGTGTTCCTGTTTTAAATCTATGGGTTGTTATTATTTAAACACACGTGCACAAGCGTATATAAAAACAACAAGTATAGAAATAAGCACAGAAGGATCCCAAGTCATTATGTCTTCACAACAGGTTAGATAAGTTTCTGTCAGAGAATACAGATCTACTGGCTTCGGGACATATGGTTAGACTAGGTACTTCAAATGTCCGTCCCCCTGGCCTTTCAATGATATAGGCCTCATTTTAAAAAAATATCAAAAGTAAAGCTCAATTTTAAAGTTGATATCTTTGGTTACTAACTTTTTTTTTTTACTTTATTAAGTTCAATAGTTCTGCAGAATGTAGAAAAGTAAACAGTATATTTGTAACTACAAACTCTGTGAGTCAACCAGAAATATGGATCCTTTCAGTCTCAGTTCTTTGTCTTACTGATAGAACTACTTTTGCCCTTTAAAAAAACGCCAAACAAACCCAACAGTAACTCCTCCTGTCCAGAAAATGTAGCCCCTAGCTGACCTAACATAGAAGACTGTTATAAACATTCCTCACATAAGTTTTTGGTTAAAACCGTTTCTTCTTCAGTCTCATAAGCTATAAATCAATAGGCACTGATTATTGGATTTACTGCATATCTTGTATACCGATATAGGTCCGTTATCTCACATTTTTCAGTGTTTTATCCTCCCAATATGGGGCAATAAATTTGTTCCCATTTTAGTGAGACAATCTTAGATGTAATCTCTAACCTCAGGCCCAAACTTGGTATAAACCCTAAACTTGTACAGTGTCCTGATTGCACATATGCACATTGAGCATGGTCTTGAATGCAGCAAAGACAGGCTAAACCTTCTCAGTCTCCTGGCACCAGCTCAAGACTGTGTGAGGCTAGGTGCAATGTGGACAGGATAGACACACTTGGCTTGAGGCTACCAGTCATGTTGTGATGTGGTGTCATGGAGATGACACAGCCAGGAAAGTCAGACTTGTCATCCTTCCTAGAAGATCCTAGTGTTGCACATAAGAAAGAACAATAATATTCTCTGGCTCAGTTTTCATCTATTGAAAAATGTATGGGTGTGCTGCCCTAGGTCTAGGGCCATGCGGACAGACACAGTTCAGAAAGCAGTCACTATTTTGGCCTACCATAGGGACAACTACTTACCAAGCAGTGTAGCTGCAAAAAATAAATCCGAATGCACACAGGAAGCTGAGCAAATTAGAATTGTAACTACAATTTTTTCTATGACACTTGCACACTAGAAAACAAAAGTGTTCTGATAACAATCTGCATTTTGAAGTCTTAAAATGGCTTCATAGTTATTCAAATGGCTATGAATAAACTGTTCCACAGCATCTACTCTGAAGGATTTTGGGAGTATTATAAGCCTTAAGTAAAATAAAGCTGCAGCCTGAGCTTTCCTGCTACTTAAATCTCTTAATCTTTAATATAAATATCTCCCTCACTAAAAACACAGAAGTACAGCACCAGCTATTGTCAGGGGATATTCTAGAACCCAGCAAGCCAAACAGGTCGTTCACTGGAGAGCAAGTCAGTGTATTGAGCTATGACACTTGAGCAGTGTTAACATTAGTAGTCCATTGCCAGAAGTGTGTCTGTATATTTTTGTTGGATGGTACTACAAGTAGCAGTATGTAAAAAGCTGACAAAGGGAGAAAAGATGAAAGCAAAAAGCTGGGATAGAACTAATGATAATAAAACTCTTGGCAAGTCAAATTACTGAGAGTCTCATATCAAAAGCAACTTTGACAATAATGGGATTCCAGAGTCCATAAAATTAGTCATGATTCAAAGATAAAAACATCAACAATTTGCATAAAAGCTTTACTTTAAAGATTTAGCACTGTGTACCAAATGAAGAAAAAAAGCAGCACCATAACAGTAACACTTCAGTATAGGTATCCATTATCTAATGCTTATATAATGGAAGCCAAATGAGCTCATTATTATCAGTGCTATTATACTGAATACTAAATGAACTCATCATAGAAACATGCTTGCTTTAAAAACTATTACTGCACCATCAGTGACAAGGAAAAAAACATTGCATACAAACTTCCTGAGATGACTAATTTGATTTCAGTGTTAACTTCTAATGCATTATTAATCAACAGTTCATTATACTTTTAGATAGCACTTAGTTTATTTGTGGTTTATTTGTACACAATTCATTTCTGTAATCTTTTACTATATTGCACTTTATTCATATGTAAACAATGCTGGTTTGGGCTGATACAGATTTACAGTAAATGGAATTACGTTGCAAAACCAGGAGAGGTACAAAAAGAATGATGCAATTCAAAGTAAACAGTAAGCTAATGCTACAAGAAAAGACTGTGAAATTTTAGAATTTTCAAATAGACCACATAAATTTATTGCTGAAAGATATAGAATACAGAATACTGTAGAATATATAACATATATAATAATATCTAAATGTGTGTGTACTAACAAATTGCACATTAAAAATAAGTATTAATGCTTAAAAAAAGTAATCTCAAAGAATGTGGCAATTCATATGTACTATTTATATTTATATTTGACTATTTATATGTAGATGTGTTAACGTACCAAAGTCACATGTATAAAACATACTGTATTACTTGCAGCCTGCAAATGTGATTTTTTTTTTTTTTCTGTCAACATAAACTGCAATATTTGCATCATGGAAAATTAAGATTGCTTCTGTCTGGACTGGACATACCATGACTTACATTATAAGCAGCATTTTAGAGTAACTTCAGAATTCTGAAATTATTTTCTGGTAACAGAATTTATGAACAACAAAATAATGAAGAGTTAGGATTACTGGAATGCAGTTCTGTTCTCTTCAAGACTGTTTTAGCACTTATAGAA
This sequence comes from Gallinago jamesoni, assembly GCA_025769975.1. Lineage (NCBI taxonomy): Eukaryota > Metazoa > Chordata > Aves > Charadriiformes > Scolopacidae > Gallinago > Gallinago jamesoni. The sequence continues at coordinate 34,345,630 of JAOQGH010000040.1, read as the reverse complement.
ATTTCTGAAAAGCTCCTTTTCCCCAGTGTTTCACAAAAAAAAAGGACTATGTTTTTTCTTTTTTTTTAAATGTTTTCATTTACATTCACTTTACAAATTCAAAAATTATTCTAAAAGAATCACATAGTTTTAAACAGAATTAATATTTAAAAGTAAAGGAAAAACTATTTTCAAAGATATAATTTCAAAATATTTAAGTCATTCTTCTAAAATGAGTTTTATAACAAAGGTTTTGGAAGCAAAGTTGAACAGTAGTTCTGCCACAAATTTTCAGTGAGGTGCTGGTTAAGATACACTATCTGATGATAGCCTCTTTATAGAGGTAGAACTCTAATAATTTTTGCTTTCTAGTAATAATGCGAGGACAGAATGAGTAATATATAAGAAAGATTTGACATTTAATCTCGCTGACGTAGGAAAAGTAAAGAAACAGTCCTGAGAAAATATTTTTCCTCTGTTACTAAATGGTAAAATGTCCTTAACTTATAGATTTATTCACAGAATAACCATTGCTGTCATCTTTTTATGGAAGACTTCAGATATTCTCCAAAGGAAATGAGCTGAAAAAGAATTCCTATGGGATAGTAAATATACAGATTTTGAAGAAACCTCTCTGGGATTTCTTCAAATTATGGTATAATTTTTCCTCTTTTTGCCTTTATGCTCTGTTGTAAGAGGATTCTTTGAATCCTACATTGTATTTCCATAGGTTAATTAAATAATATATATATAAATCATCTTGTATAATTTTATTCTTTGTGGTGACACAGGCATAATTTTCATATGGTATGCATATTGACAGAAATTCCAAAACCTTCCACCAGAAGAATTTTTGGTTTAATGGAAAATATGGAAAAAATTCTGCTAAGGTCAATTTGAAAAACATATTAAATATTTGAATTTTTTTAAATAATTATTTATTTTCTGAATAAGAATATTTCCAGGAAATGGAAACAAGATCAACATTCTATAATATAATGGTGGATTTTTTCCATCTTGTTATATTTGCTGATGATTCTGGATTGTGCTAGTGAATCAAAGCATAAATGAACTGTACTGTTTACTTTCAAAGGTTCACAAATTTCTTTTTAGTTTGGAAAGATCATTTGCTTCCTTTATGATATCCATTTTTTAACGATCACTGTTTTCTTAATGCAAGAAATCCAAGGTTTGAGGCAACACTGAAGTTATCATGTTAAAATAAACAAGGTAGATAGAACAGGTTTCTCCTGAAAGTGAATATACTCTCCTCCCTTCTTTCCAGGTAGAGTCCTTTTTTAGTAATTTATTTAAGTACCTTTGCCAATACATGCTTTTCAAAACACCAGCTTACATATGTGACTCAGCAGCCTCAGGAAGGTATCTAATTCTAGAGCTGTCTAACACTTCAGGTATGTGGTCTTTGAAGTGTAAATTTGTATTGGCTTAAACCTGGAATAACTCTGATGCTCCCAGTCAAAAGCAATTCTGAACTTATGTAAATTGAATGCTTAGCTAAGTGTCTTCTGCATTGTTTCAAGTTACTGACCATAAACAAAATTCCATGCTTAGCTTGGTTATGCCTAGATAATCCTACAAGCAACAGTAACAACAAATTAAATTATGTTATTTGGCTCTCTGTGACAAGCTCACTGATTGTCTCCAAAATTTGATTACAGGATATGCATTGCTTGAACTCTGTGCCCACTGAGGATGGTCCCACAAATAGAAGACACTACACATCATCAATGATTGCATCAGAATTGCAACTGGTAATGAAGTACATTTCATAAAACATTTGTTGCTTGCAGTAGGTGTAAAACCTAATTTTATGACCAAATAAATCTAGCATATATTCAAAGTTAACAAATATGTGCTGGTTGTGTTGGTGTGTGGATATACAATGGTGCACATTTATACCAAGAGTATACAATGAGGGACTGGTACCATTAGCAAAATAAGTAAAATGTACATTTTATGAGTTTTGGTTCCTCGCCTCTTAATCAGAAAAATATGATCTTCTTTTGCAACTATACGATAGCCATATGTGCAACACAGTATTCTTTCCAGTTAAATCTTGCCTTGATTTTCTGCACTAGAACAATGACGACCTTACCAAACTTGCAGCATTTTCATGGCACCTTCCAAGGAGCTATTCCAGTACTTAGCCAATATGACAAGTACAGATGACATCAATACTTTTAGTGGAAGATGATATTTCAGGGCTCTAGGTTTCCATTGCCTGCAGTGGCTGGGACACTATTGTACAACATTTTTGAAGTATTGTTCTGCCAATTCAAGATGTTCTCTAACAACAGATTATATAATTACATACACATGCATGTAGGAAACAGTTATGGCATATAACAGATTGAAACAAAAGTGTCCTGCATCTTGATGATTTGTTAAATGATACCTGTTTCGCAGCCAAGATACATGGTTACAGGCACTGATTGAGAGGTTGTTTATTTTCCATTAAACTGACCCACTTATTCTTCTCTCCTAGTGAGAAAACAAACAAAACCAGGAAGTGATGTCCTTAGTTAAATAAAAAGCTCATAATTAGTGAAGCCATAGTTACAGCTCACAATGACTTGATATAGTGCATAGATATGTGTATATTAAATGTGGCTGGAAACAAGCCAGGTTCAGTCCCTACCCTGTTAGAATCCTTCTGGCCTGAACAACTCGCAGTTCTCAAAAACTCACAGTCAACTGGTGTGTTTGATGCATGAGAACAGAAAGGAAGATTTCCTGAGCAACAAGGAATGTCCAACACTTGACCTTAGACTGGATTTCATCTTTCTTGCTTGTCTAAAGATTGGGCACAGTCACTAAGATAATCAAGTAGAGAGAGAAATGAGTTATTCTAGAAGGTGTTTCATCATATTTATCTTGAATGCCTTTATTAGTTAAAGAAGAATTGCTATTTAAAGGGTATTTATTCAGTGCCAACACAGGTATCCCAGGCAACTAGCTGTTTTAATTTTTCTGAAGTTGGGTAGGATAAATCTTGTCTTTGATTTTGGAACCTAAAATATATTCTTTGCCAGTATTTTTATTGTTTAAATTTTCCTGAATATGAGCTTATATACAGGCACCTAAACACATGTCACCACTCACATCCATAGAGCATCCTGGCTAAAGTCATTATAGTAACCTCCAATTTGTTAGGGTAGTCATTACTCAGATGTTGATCTTGTTGGTGACCTCATGTTCTGGTTAACAAACATTTTGGAAAAGTTTTTGGAAAAAACTCAGCAGATATTATTTTTTTTTCTTTTTGGATTAAATTCAAACTCTTCAATCACAAATCAGCAGCTGTTCAAAAACCTCACATTTTTGATGTTAAAACAACCACCAGATGGCAGCCTTACAATTCATAAATAAAACGCAAAAGCTATTGAGTGTGAGTGGGTTTTCCCTGGTTTATATTTAGTGGGGTTTTTTTTGGTTGGTTTGGTTTTTTAAACAAAACCAAACCAAATCCTTGAATAGCATAAGTTCCAGATATTTTAGTTGATGCAGGTTTTATTAGAGCAGCAAATTCCCTAAATTCTTCGCTTTTACTTGCTCCACTGCAGTAAAGACAATGTAGTTCCATACTTGTTATCAAATCTCTAATTACCAACACAGAAAACACTAGCAGAGTCATCACTCCCACGAAGTATGCAGTGGTACATTTATCAATGAAATGATGGTCAGTATGTCACTGCTTCCCCTTTTGTATAGCAGCACAGCCTTTTTAAAGACTTTTAATTTGCATAGTCAGGCTCACAAAGTGATCTGTCTGTCAAACTGACGCAGGTGCCAGACTGATGCAAGTGCCAGACACATACTGGGAGCCTTATCCAAACCTCCTCATCTGGGAGGTTTTCCACCCCTTCCAGTAAGCTTTGGGCTGATCCCCCTTTTTCTCTTTCGGTCTCTGTCTGATAGCTATCTAGAAAAGATCTGATGTAGAATGAAATTTCCTGTAAAAACTATGTCCATAAAATACAATATTATCCATCAATTAAAAATAGCAAAGGTAGTTAAAAATAATTTTTGGCAACATATACTAGCAATCTGACAATCTTTCAATGTTTAATTATGCTAATTTAAAAGAATAAAATTAGTAGGAGTTTACAGGCCAGACAGACTAACTTTGATATTCAAAAGAGCAGTATAAACAACTAAACAGTCTATTTTAAAAAATCTAGAGGATAACAAGATGATGAGAAATAGCAAACATGGATTTGTCAAGAACAAATCATGTCAAGCCAGCCAAATTTCCTTTCCTGGCTGGGTGACTGGCCTAGTAGACAAGGCAGAAGGCAGTACATGTGGTATATTTTGATGTTGGAATGAAAAATTCCACTTACCATTTCTGCAAGCAAATATTGTAATGAAATCACCACACGGGTACAAAACCAGTTAAAAATCTTGCTCAGAGATTAATTAACACTATTTCATTGTCTCACTAGAATATCTGTCCTGAGTCCTGTTCTGGTCAGCACTTTCATCATTAGCTTGAATGATGAAATAACATATAAATTCACATGAACTGCGGACACCCAAGTTGGGTGACACCCAACTGAAAAGAGGACTGGAATTTGACCAGAGAAACAATATAAAATCAAGAAAATGTAATTGAGTTAGATGAGAACAAAGCAAAGCTGAAAGAGGAAGGTGAAAGCAGATTTACAGGCCCAAGATGAGAAATAAATAGCTGGAAATGGGAAATAATTCTGGAAAGATAAACTCCTTGTCTAAAATATTAGAGAGACTCACTGACTGTGTGCATTGAATTTAAGGCATACAAATCACTTCTCTGCTTTATTTGACATTGATAAGGTCTCATTGAGTATTTCAACCAGTTTTGGGAATAACTTTCCAACAGACTAACAGGGGTCAGTCCAGACAAAGATAATTAGCAGGGCAAGGTATTTACAAAATACCACTACAGAAGGGGTGGAAGAACTGATTTTTCACGTTAGAGAAGACTTCAGAGACACAAGAGTTCTTTAGTATCAAAAAAAAGAAATTATAAAGGCAAGTGTGCTCTCTACTCCACTGGATAGGGCAAGAAATAATAATCTTTGTTTACAGAAAGGAAGATTTAGACATTAGATAGTAAGAAAGGGTTTCTTACTATAAGGATAGTTATAGTATATAAATATATTTATAGTATATAAATATACAGACTAGTTAGTGAGCAAGGTTGTGAAATCTCTCTTCTTGGAGGTATATAAAAACAAATTAAACAAACCTATCCAGGAGAGACTATTCAATCCAAATTTAGGGGAAAAAAAACACAATGAAGGTTGTGGTTTGTTTTTTTTCAAACAAACTTTTGAAGATGCTTAGGTTAAATAGCCATTCTTACAACTATTTTCACCAGAGGTAAAATACCCAGAGATCATCCATCACTCTCTTTCAAAATGGTTACAATTTCCTATTATTCTTAATGAAATTCAGTTAAGGTGCTGTGCTCTTTCAAAATTGTGATTGTTTCCAGAGAGAAAAGCCAGCAGACATCTTTCTTGAGAACAAATTGAAAACTATGGGGGGCAGATAACCCTCTCAGAATAATCACCTAAAAGTTGGCAAACTTTGAAAGAAGACAGTGCTGTATGGAATTCTTTTGCAGCAGAATAGTATTCATCAGGCCCTATGGAACAACCAGCTTCAGGAAAGAGACTATGAAAGGGAAAATCCTTTCATCCTGTATTACATGAAGTACAGGCTGTACCAAAGAATCCTACAAGTTTTAACTGACACAGAAAATCCTTATTCTGAAGATAACGGAAACCAATATATGTTAAGCCCAATTAACTTTTGATCAATTTTTTAAATCCATCCATGAAAGCTTACTTTGAAATTTTTAGTAAAAATCTGAAGAATATATCTTTGTTACAAAATGTTATTTGGTGTTTTTTTGCATACAAAACTTAGATCATTCTTAACTCTGGAACTGCCAGAGGTGCTTCTGTAGCATGTAATAAGATAGTAGTATGTGGAACAGAGAAAAAAATATTTTCTGATTGTATCTTCCAGTGAAGCTAATAAGGAAAAAAACAAGAAGATAATAACAAAAAAAGTTAAGAATATGTAAAAATAGTAACAGTTTAGATAACCATTTTAATTTTCATATTGCACCACACTGTAGGAGAGAAACTCCCACAGTCTTAGCAATTTTAATACATTGCTTCAAGCTCATCTTGTGATCATCGAGAGTGAAAATAAGACCTACATAAGGCCGTAGAGGTCTTAAATGAAGCATTTACTTCATTATGACAAATGTTTTTCACAAGTCAATGTTCCAGGTATCTCTGGAGGAATTTGTGAATTTGAAGGTAAAATTTCTTTCTGTTAGAGAGGAAAATATCTAATCTCTGAAGTTGGTTAAAATATTACCTATATGATAGTCCCTTTTCTGTATGATAAGAATATTCTTTATAGTGAAATTCTCAATTGAATTCTGTTCGAACTATATAGAGCTGGGCCGACAACTCAAATGCCAGTGGAACAGTGAAGCTGAAATAAACCTAAAAAGATTTAGTCTTAATCAACACATGGAGGGAAGCTATGCAGTAACTCCAATACTGTGTTGCAGTGTTAACATTAGGGATGAAGTCTTAGCATTCAGCTGGAGGGAAAGAAATCTTGAACTCTAGACAAGATTTTACTATCTAGTTTGAGTGTTGCTACCATGGTGAACAAAATGAGAAGTGAAAAATACAAACCGAGTAATTTCATGACAGTTTTAAAACTGCTTACTAATTTTTCTCTTGCAACTACAAAATAAAGTTGCTAGTTCCAGTGGATTTTGCAATTTCCCAGTTATGATTGGCATTTTGTGAGGAAACAGATCATGTACTATAACAAAAAAAAATATTACAAAGGAAAGAGGACCAAGTAGTTTTCTTTGATAAACTCTTAGGCCACACTACCCTAAATGTTTTCATCACCTAGAGCCATTTCAGAGCCCTGTGAAGCACTTCTCTTCCTAAAAAAGTTGATTTTTTTCTACAAGTTGAGGATGGAAAACTAGAATATGCTATACGAAAAGGGAGGCTTGGATTGTCTTGTTCAGCACATACATGTTATCCAATATAGGTAGACGGGCTTAAATATTGTAGGAGTTACCACATCAAAATTTCAAAGAAACAAGGATACATTTTACAATGTCTCTGTGTTTTGCTCCATAGTTTTCTTCCTTCAGTTTATTTCAGTATTTCAAATTATATTTACTGCCTTTAAATTTATCAATTGTATTTTGAATACTGATGATTTTAATTTGCTGTGTTTGGACATCTTGAGAATCCTTTGATGAAACTGAGATATAACAGTAATTGAATTATATTTTCCAACATAAAATCAATCAGATTTTCTTTTTTTGTTTTGGGTGCAAAATGCAGTGAGGAATAGATTTTTTTACTTTTTCTTACTGGTATTCCAGGGGTTTAAAAATATCTGTAATATACTGGCCTTTGTATTCAGAAAAAGAAGGCTCTATAGGTGATTTGCATTCATCATTGAACATTTGTCTGTCTTTCACTCTTTTGTGTCATTAAAACTTACAAAATGGCAAAATGGGAAAGAGGTTTTTCCAAATTCCACCATGTCATCCACTGAAATGAATGACAGATGCTCTCTTTTACTTTTCTCCCCTTCATTCAGGAATGCATGGATCATGATCAAAGGCAGATGAACAGACAGAGTCCTCCTTGGACACGAGCCACTGAAGAAAGAGAGATGACCCTCTGTTCCATCAGCTTTTATACTGAGCATGGGGCAGATGGGATGAAATATCCCATTGGTCAGTTTTGGATCACCTGTTCTGTCCGCTCCTCCCTGCAGGTGGGCCCCCTCTATGCTTTTCTGCTTCTGACCCTCCAAAAGGACAAATAACAAAGGTATCTGACCTTGGTTGTTGTAGCAATAAGTATAAGCAAGAGTCTCTCTGTATACCATTCCTTGGCATAAAGGCTTAGCTGAAAAGTAAAATTACTGAACAGAAACTTGGTTCTGTTTTACCATAAACTGGGACATACCATTAATTTCTAGAAGCCACCAAATATGGCATCTGTCCTGGAGGGTATCTAGAGGGCAATGCAGTAAGAAGATCAAGGCGGGTAGAAGTCTTCACAGGACTATGACTAGATTTCGGTTTATGTGCTTTAACACGTCCACATGTGCTTTAGGATGGTTACTGGTGCAGTACAGGTTGATTTGTTATACAGAGAACAAGAGAGAATATCCAAGCACTGTTGGATTAGAAAAGCTGAGGTGAAAAAAATTAATGTGCTGTTAAAAAGAATTAGGAATTGCATTGGCTATACACAATGAATTTTAACAGTTCCTGGCACTCAACAACTGCTGCCTGAGCATCTTGTATATTTTTTAAGGCACAGTATTAAAAATATGATGGCTATAAAGCAGAATAAAATTACAGCCTTAGATAGGAAATGGATTTTGTATTTTGACATACATATATATAAAAAATACTCCTTATAACATTAGTTGGTATAGATGTGTTTATTGTATTATTATAGGAAGTTACCTTGTTAATAAAGTACCGTGTTCTTACCATGTTAGCAAGAAAAAACAATAATTGCTAATTATTGATAAAAAGATTCATGATTAAACTATGTTAAGAAAGAGGATATTCCACATTTTTTTACAGACTAATATTATGTACGAAAATTTAATGTGCTCTCTAACTTTAAGGCAAACTTCTTAAATAAAATCTACTGTTCATAAGTTATATTTTAAAATAATTATAAAATCATCTAACTACACATAACTACAGCTTTGTTCATGACCTATAGTGGAATATCTTACACTTATTTAATATTCCTCAGATTCTCAGAATGTGCTTTAATGTCTGTGAGCCTTGTACTAGCCTTTTGCTTTTTCAAAAAGTATTAAAATTCTTTAAGAAAGTGTGGGTAGTAGCTCTACTATCATTAGAAAGAAGAGGTAAATGATCACAGTATTTTATTTAAATAAGAGAGTAATTAAAAAAACCCAAATGTTGCAACTTTTTGCAGAAACAAAAAGAATAAATTTTAAGCAGTAACACTTTCCAATGAGCCAAAAGATTCTGGGCCCTGAATAAAAATTTGGTGTCCAAAATCCAGCATTTCACAAAGTAAGACTTCTGTGTGTCCTCTTTCAAATATTGAAACCTCTCACTTATTGTATGAATAAAACTCTATACGCCTAAATGAAGGGCAGTGAGTAGTTGGTCCTCTATAATATAACTGAAACAGAAAAAAGAAAAAAAGAAGAAAAGAAGAAGTATCATTAAGACAGTGAAAAGCTTTGCTGCCCAAGATAATAACTTTCATTATATAAAACTGCACTTAAGTTGTTAAGTATGGGATCATGGATACTGAAGTGGAATGGAAAGGGACATGAAAGTGTTTATTTTATCATAAACCTTTTTTTTTTTTTTTAGCACAAATATATTCTGAAGTGTGCTGTGCTCTCCTAATTACCTAAGACATCCAGCATTTTTTGAAATCAATCTATAAGGGTAACCCTATGAAAATTATGATATAAACTCTGATATTTCTCAGCTGTATATTTTTTCCCATATTTCATGCAAAACAAAATGGTGTTACTCATTATCTACTTTATTTAATTGTAAGAAAAGGAGACTGTTTATGGATTAAGGTGTAATTCTGTGTGAAGAACATCAGAAAGTGCAGCCCTCAAATTTTCTGTTGAGTATTATTGTCCTCCTTTTTTGATGCCTTCAAAATATGCATACAATGCTCCTTTACCATTGTACTTGAAATGATCAACATAACTGTATAGAAACTTTGTAATATGTCACAAATCTCAAAAAATGTGGAATCCCAAAATAGGTTCTTATGGGCACAGTAAGTACGCCACATAGGCTTGTTTTCATCAAGTAAAGAAGGGAGTTTACCCAAGAATACTTTTCATTAACTGATTCTGTGTGGTCTTTTTCCAAGTTTCAGTATTATAACCCTGGTATTTGAAAGTGATTTCTTTACCATTAAAGTCAACTTTATTTGTTCTTCTTGCATTTAACTTCACATTGTTCTTATCCAAACTCAAAGCTCAGCTAGCTTCTATTTCAATAAGTAGGATGCTTCATAATCAAGGTGTTCAGCTCTTAATGTAACAGTACTTAAGACTTTTTTTTCGTAATTTCCATTATAACTAATCTGTGAATAGTCAAGCTACCTGAAAACAGCAAAATTATATAATTTGATGTCATGAAAATTAGGTTTTTTTCTGTGTACAAGCAAGTGAAAGATCTATAACTTCAGCTGAAATTGTGAAGTAATAAAGTCTCAAGGGGCTGTCTCGTGAAAAAAATCACTTTTTTCAATCTGAAGTACATCAATAGGTTGAAAAGGTAGAATAGCTTGTAATAAGTGCATTCCAGGTTAAATCAGTGAAAATAACTGAGATGATAGTGCTTGAAATCAATACAATAAAAAGTTGCAAAATTCCAGGCATCCATCATAGTACTAAATCTAACAAATGAGATTAGGAGAATTCGGTAGAGACATCAGCAGAATTTCTTTAGTACCTCTTTTAATTTTTTTTTGTCTCAGCCATTTCCTGTATGACAATTTTATTATACAATACTTTTCTAATATAGTGAGTCGTGTGATAAAGTAACTGACTGGCATAGTAACAGAATTATGCAAAGGAAGAATTTTTTATACATTCTATAAACAAACACACCCTGTGAGAGTGACAGGTAGGTCATTGACTTATGGAGGACTTGTCTGCAGATTTGTATAATTCTATGCCAATGCTCATGAGAGGAGGAAGTTGTACCAAGCCAGACATCAGAAGCAATAAGTTTGGTTTAAATTTCTGGAATTTTCAGGACATAGCTGAGAAAGTTTCTTGAATTAAAGCAGTCAAATGAGTCTGTGTCTAACAAGTATTAAACTTTAAATAAAATGCAGGACTTTTTTACAAGCAGAACAGACTGGGAATCTGGATGTACTGGATGCTACACTTGGGTTTTTACTGTTACTTTAGCATTATGAAGATGGTTAACATAATGAAAGTAAGACTAAATGCTTTGCTGTTTTGCCTGTTTCCATGAAGATCTAGAGAAGGATCTAGTAGATCCTTCTTCCATCTTTTTTTTTTTAATCAGTATTAGGGCATGGTGCTGATAAAAACTACTGAGACAATTATTTCTGTTAAACTTATTTTATTTCTTCATGTATTTGTGAAGATTAAGATCTCTAAATAATAGGAGTGAATGTTCCTGGTCTACAGTTTTACAACTTAATTTTTTTGAGAAATCTTTGCAAAGAAAAAGTACTCAAATTCTTTATGTGCAAGGGTTCCAATAACCTGCTCTCTGTGTACTCTATACAGTTCATACAGTTCACTGTGTCAGCACTCAGTCAGTGCTTGTTGCTTTCAAGTATGTATGTACTCTTATATTACAACTGCAGTTTCCTACCACAGAAGCACAAAATATTCCAGCTTAGAGATAATGGTCTCTCTTGATTGCCTGTTAAAAAGAAAGAAACAAGTTCTAAAAAACAATTCTGTTAAAATGCTGCAGAAAACCATCCAACTTACGCATTCTGAATTATCCCCTTGAGAAGGATATACATTGACTACAGAAATAGCTTACTGAAATTAGTCTCCATAGAACAATGTTAATTTTAAGAATATCCAGCTTCCTCTGAAGGTGATGGAGTTCTTGAGAACACATGTATTTGTATATTCGTACACTGTATTTGTCTTTTTATACACCTATAAATCATTGATGCATTAGCATCAAAGAGGGCAGGCACTCTTACTTTCAGTTTTATGTTGAACAAAACGTCAGTGAGTGACAACTAAAGTTTTACTGGTGCCATGCTCTAATTGAGCAGTACGGTATACTGCTGAAATTCCAAAAGCCTTTGTAGTGGACACTTCATCATTTTGACACTCTTTCCCTCCAACACATAGGGAGCAGTAGTGGCATGTCTAAACCTATTTTTCACTGTGAGCCACTAAACTACTGATCACTAAAACCTGACCCAAACATTTAATATCCAATAAGAATTAGTGAACCAGGTCAGTCATACACTTCTTACCTTGCTTGTTGTGATAGGCATTTTACCAGTTGCAAAGTTGACATGAAACCTTTGCTCTTTTGTTGTCATAGATATAATTTATGGGATTGGTATTTCAGTTTGTTTGGTGCTAGACAGAAGCTCTCATTCTTTCCCAATTTGCTGTGTATTCAGCTATACAGTTCTTACCTGCACCTTCCCAGATCAGCGTATCTTCAGTGTAGACTTAGTATTATCCTTAGTATTGTTTCTTCCAAACAGCAATGTTTTCCTGATGAAAGTACTTAGGTGAGACTTTTCCAGAGGGAAAGCTATGCATATATCTGCATATGTACATATGTCAATGTACAGATATGTATTGTGCTCTAAAAGGGTGTCTGCTGTAACTTGGCTAAAATACCTTGTTTCAAAATAGCACGGCTCCAAAAACCTCTTCTGTTCTGGATGAAAAGATATGTAAGGGAAATAAATTAATAAATATTTAATTTAAGAATGTCTGGATAATTGTCAGGGATTATGGCCATATGCCAGATAAACTGGGGGAAAAAACACAAACCCAGGGAAGCTCAGCCTCACTGCAACTACTTGACATTGCCTAAAGCAATTTAATATTGCATGAAACAAGTCACCTCAAACATAGTTTTATTTAAAATAATAGGAGACTAGTTTGGATAACTATATTGGAATGGTGTATAGAAAGTTCCTCTGAAATCTAGCTGCAGCAATTGGAAAAACAGAGCTATTATAATAATATGAAAATAATCTGTCAGTTAAATTGAACTTCAGCATGTGCAATGTATACATCACATAATCACTGTGTACATAAACTTCCAAATGAGGAATTGCGAACAAAGCAGTTGGAACTCCAATAAAAAGCTCTCATGTAAAGACTAGAAATTAACAAACCCATCTACCAGCACCTTAGAACTTGAGTAGTTAATATCACTCAGTTCCACCCTGCTTGCCATAGGTATACTGTGCACCTAGAATTAAAGCACTTATAAATTACCCTAAAAATCATTTAATAAAGTTTTAAAATTAATTAAGCTTTGAAAGTTGTTGTAAACTATATTTTACACAATAATCGTGGGCCATAAAATATTCCCTTGGGACTATAACTAAGAAGAGGGTTCCAATCTTTTCCCTGCCCTCATAAACCAGTAGTGTCCCACTGTTAATTCTCCTGCATACTTTTAAGACTAGATATACATTAGCAAGCAGTATAATGCAATAGCAGTAGAATGGTAGAACAAAACATTTGGGATGGAAGATTCAGCACACAATGTATCTGGTACAGGAAATTTACTATAGACTCTATAATATCATCCCATGGACTAAGTAAACATTACCAAGTGGATTGCGTGTGCTGCTGAAACACATCTTCTGGTTTAGTTCCAGAAACCAAGTTGGAGTAAAGAAACCTAATCTTTGAAATATGAGACTGCTCTGCACTTTCCCAAAGCAGGGAAATATCATAAGACTTCCTGCTTGAGGTGATGAAAGTGCATTTCAAGAGTCACTGAACTCTGATTCTCTTTAAGCCTCAAGTGAGAAGAGGTGCATCAACTGTAGAATGTTTGGGCTCTTGGTTGACATCCAAACTATCACAAACACAGTTTATCACTGTGATCACTCTAAGACTGCTTTGTAGACAGAAAATTACACTGTCATAAACCTACCTGGGCTACTACTTGACCAGATTTATGTGTCTAGAACAAAGTGAAGCTGCGAAAACAGATAAAACATGGCACTTGTAAGGAATCATTTAACAGCTCATTTTAAATAGGGAACAATTTTACATGCAACATCTTCTACTTCAGGACCCACTCTTTTTTTTTTGCACAAAGATACTCAATACTATGTAGGTTTGCAAAGTGGAAAGTTTCCATGTTCTACATTATAAAGAAGAAAAAATGGCATTGACAGATTATTGGGTGAAATAAAATGCTTGAAGAAATGCTTTAAGAGATGTAAAAGTATTCTTTTAACCTTTTCACTATACATGAAATGGTTCAAGATGAAAAGAATATAAGCTATCAAGCAGCACAGCTTGTTGTTACACCTATCAGAAAGACACAAAATTCCTTTTGCAGTAGCCTAGTAGCAATTATGGAGAATATTTTTATGTCCATTGTTTTACATAATTCTCTATTTTGTAGCAGTACTGCACTTATGGT
>JAOQGH010000040.1:34311078-34331309 GCA_025769975.1 Gallinago jamesoni | reverse complement strand
GTAGCAATTATGGAGAATATTTTTATGTCCATTGTTTTACATAATTCTCTATTTTGTAGCAGTACTGCACTTATGGTACCTCTATTAGAAATCAAATATACCAGCGAACTACTGTGGTACTGCCTAGCTGCATAATATAGCAGTCAGATAGCTAAGATCTGAACAACTGGCTTGGTGGAAGCCAGATAGTTTCCTTAAAATAGACCTTTCTATCCTTTCACATTTAAACAACTATGTCAGCCTTCAGGTACCTTGACAGCAGAAGAAACTATGTGAGCTCTAGGCAATCTAAAAAAGAGCAAGGCAAAAAGATTAATGGGAGGAAAAGTTTGTTTATGAAAAAAGATTTAAATTTTTGTATACAGTTCCATTGCTTGATTTTTTTCTCTCATCTAGATGATTTCACTAATCTAATTTATAATGTGTCATGTCAAATAGTGGCATCAACACAAGTGACAGGATAATCAATTGCTGTGGGAGGGGAGAGGCAAGCAGATAGGAAATAGAGATACTGGAAGTCTTTTAAACTAGCTTTGCAGTATAGAATTGTACCCATAGCGTAAATCAACCAAACTGAGTAAAATTAAACTGAAGAATGAATTGGATGAAATCCTGAAAGCAAAATGTACTTTAGTATATGCTGATACAACAAAACTGTTGTGAAAGTCCCAATTAAATGATTCTAAAATAACCTCCAGAAAAGACTAAGAGTCCTACCAAGGCTCTGCATAGCTCTGGAGCAGAAGACAGAAGATAAACTTATTGACTTAACCACTTATCTACGAATGAGTGGAACATATTTGGGTTCTGGTATAAGGGAACTGGTGTTGCAGTAGAAGAGAACATGTAATTAATGCCTTAGAAACAAGACTGTATATTGAGGAGACATAGCAATGCATGAGAGTGGAAAGAAACCGTCATGTGGGACCTGGGCATTAAGCCTTAGTTTAGATGATAAAAGTGTGCTGCAAGAAGGTGAGGAAGCTGCGGAGGAGTTACAGTGGGGAGCAATGTTTTCAGTAAGGTTGTGGCTTGTGGGAAAATGACAGAGGTTGTAAAGTAAGAGAGCCATCAACATGTTCATGTGCACATCAGTACAGGTGTAGGAGATACTTCTGACTCTTACTGCTAGTGTCATCAATGGTGCTTAAATGAGTTCAACTGGGGCTCACATGGTGGTCCCAAAGTAATAAGTCTGAATTAAGGAGGACAAAATTGGTCTCACCAACTGTCTTTTCTTTACAACAGGCACTCTTCTTAGAACTTTTAATAATATCTTTCTAGATATTGTTATATTTTAAGAAAATCTTTAAAACTTCTATAATTTAGAATCAAACCCTGTATTTAATATGCATCATTCAATTTTCTGTTATGAATTGAGGCTGTACTTTACTTCCATTTTACAATTACTGACAATTTTCCTCTTCTCTTTCAAAGCATATCTAGGGTATAGCAGTGAAAATGATACTTCAAAAAAAAATTTTATTTTGCCTGTTCTAAGACCTGCTTTCAGAAGGCTATTAGGACCTTTGTGCTCATGGGAAAATACACTCCTTATTGTGTAACTGACCTGTTTAAAAATTCATAGATTATTCTACAAGTTTTTACATATGCAGTAGAAGTTAGAGACCATACTGCTTAAGAAAGAAAAAAATTAAGTTGATGGTAGATTTTTTTATAATGTCTCAGTTCACAAGGGGCTTTTTAAAATGTTTCTACCAAACCTTAAAGGCTTTTGCTGTAGGAAATTAGAGCACCCCTGCATTTCATTTTAAATACCATTATTTCAATTTTTATACTATGCCCCTGGGTTGCCACTGTCTTTCAAATTGCGGAAGACCAGTCCAACAAAAAACCAAGGTCACTGAACTAGAATGTATAATCTGTCAAAATTTTTAGTTGGATTTGTGAATGAGAAGTTTATTAAGAGGGAAAAAAATAATAGAATCGTAGAAGGCTTTGTGTTGAAAGGGACTTTAAAGATCATGTAGTTCTAACACACCTGTCATGGGCAGGGACACCACCCACTGGACCAAGTTGCTCAAATACCCATCCAGCCTGGCCATGAACACTTCCAGGGATGGGGCATCCACGACTTCCCTGAGCAATTTGTTCCAGTGACTCACTACCCTCAAGGTAAAGACTTTGTCCTTTAATATCTAATCTATATCTCCCCTCTTCCAGTTTAAAACTGTGTTGTGCTGAAACTTTCACAAAAATCACTCTGAAAATTCAAGCAGCTTTCTCAGAAAACTTCGTAGGAAGCTGTGAGACAGCTGAACTATTGTTAACTAACTCTGCTTCTGATGTCATATTAAAAGTATATTCTTACATTAACATGGATGAAAATATTAGTCTTTCAGGGATTGTAGAAAAATAATCCATCAATATAAGAAAGGACATGGCTCTAGGATTGGCACAATTAGGTATTGTACAGCACTGTGATTTCGTCAGAACAGGTTCAAAAGTTCTTGAAGACTGACTGTACAAAAAAAGATAAATCCTTAAAAAGTCAGCTTTCTAAAAAAATTCTGTTTTACATTGCCATTCCACATAGTTTCTTAGGTGAAAACCCTCTCACTTTTTAAAGGAGAATTTGTACTAATGACTGTTCTAATCCAGTCCCAATGCATTTATGGAGTTGGAACAAAAAAGTTAGAAAGCTATACTCTGTCCCCTGTGTAGTACATGACTTCAGGAACTAGAATCTGCCAGATAGACACTTAAAAAATTACTGTTCCAGAAAGCCACTTTTACCTCATTCTTTTGACAAGCTTAGGTTATTTGAACTAGGCAGTAAGCCAGCTTTGATGGTAGCACAAGATGAATAAAACAGCACAATGTCATTATACCAATTAAGGGTATGTGATACAGAGCCATTGGGTTCTAGCAGAACCCAGGCTCCTCAGAGCAATTGGTCCTTATGAATATGAACGATGGTTGTTAGAAAAAAGGAATCTACATATGACTCTAGTTAAGGCTGGAGGATTTTTTAAGACACTCTGGTTGAATGAGAAGAAAAATCAGCAGACCAAGAAGATGCAGTGTGTTACCACTTACACTTCCCCAGAATCTTTTCTTACTTGTTTATGCAAAGCTACTAGCTACATTTACCTCTTTACTATTATTTCTAATTATTCAGGGCTTAAACTTCTTCAAACCAGCTTTCTTAGGATCAGCTCCTAGATCATGACACCTGCAAAAAATCTTTCCACTTCAGGAACTCAGTTGGATATTTGCAAAGAGTAGCTAGGTTTGCTTAGTGTTTTTAACTGAAGAACAAAACACTGACTGGAATCAAGAAAATTATGCAAGTGCTTAGCTTCACACTTTGTACATTGACCTTTTTCTCTCCCTCTTCCTTCCTAATTTCTCCTAATTTCTCCCCATTATTATGACTTATAGTGAAAGAAATACATTTTGCACGGTGTTTGTATAGTACCATTTACAATAAGTTCTAAATTTGTAACAGGAATTTTTGATCACATTCCAATCTAATAATAATTATTCATGTTCAGTAACACTTTAAGGTATAAATGCTCCACAGTTCAAAACCCAACCCAAACCAACCCAAACCCTGTGCAAGATTCTGCTTATATGTAACTTACTTTCTCTGTTGTGACACCTGAAGACTTGACTGCAGCTGGAGAAGAGCCTCTTAGATTTTTGCTATTTTCAGGATGACCATCGACTTGTGCCATCAGACACCATTTCTTCTCAGAAACTTTTATCTTGTTAGGAAACAATCTGTAGTTCCTGTGTCCACTAAGCATTTCTGAGAGTTCTTATTTCTCGTGTTGCCATACTTGGAGTTGCAACCTCCAAGCATAATGAGCATTGCAATTTTTCACCCTGATTCATATTCTACCTGAAATATGTCAGGCTTAAACATAAAATGAGGCAAAATTTTATTCATTTGTTCTTCAGGCTTCCAACTACAAGACTGACAGAAATGTTTACAAACATTCATTACAAATGAAACAAGTGTATTCTTAAGCATTCTATACATGCTTAACAACTGGAATTTTATTTACTTGTTAGCCTCTGTTATGTATGAGTCCCCAGACTAGCCATTACAGTTATGGATTCAGAATTCATAACAATGTATTCTCTTGTATATTCTAGTTATAATTCTATTCTTTCTGTATCTGTTATACATAAGTTTAAAGAATCAACACTTTTGTTTTTACAGTATAGCTGCTCCATTCTAGTATGGGCATACTATATGTATGAAATCATTAGCTTAATTGTTTTCTGAATTGGTACTTGGAAAATGCCCTTGAAGACTTTACCTGGAGTTCCTTTATACTTGAAAACAATTACTTTTTTCAGCTCCCACGCAACCATGCAAGACATCTGTGATCTGTGCAAATGCAGATGAGGGATTCTTGGGTCCTTAACAACTGTTATCACTCTGTTTTCAGTTCATTTGCTACACCCCTTTTGTATTTGATCTGTGTTCAAAACTCGATTCAACTTTCTAGTTTATACTTAGATTTACTTTCCCATATGTTCATGAGATTTGGTCGGGTATTAGTTTTCTATTAAAACATATAAAAAAAAAAAAAAAGGCTCATTGCAATGAAACAAATGACCTGCTGTCTGAACACACTTTTGAGACCAAGCTCTCTTTCCTGCCTTCAAGAACTTCAAGTTTTTTACTATCTGTAGTCCATAAATCTCCATCTGGATAACTGAATTAACACAGGCATCCTATCCACCTCTAACTGCATCCAGCAAAGAGTTGTAACCAAAGGCCTATTGTGAAGTAATGGGAGGGGAATTATACCAACTCTAGTTGCTCTGATTGATGAAAATCTGCTGCTTTTGAACTTCCTGGAAGTATGTACAAGAGGTTAGAGGCTTAGTGTATCACATCATCATACATATGATCTCGCTATTCAAACACTGAAGTTGTACCTTGATAGTTTTCAAGCTTCTGTGGTAGGCACAGCAGTTAGCATCCAATATCCAATTCATCTGTGAGTTTTCACTAAACAAGGTTCATGTTCAGTCATTTTATGTTTTATGTCATGCTTTGCGGTGTTGCTTTACAGTGAAGTTCTGCCTCTAACATGTCTGCCTACTAGTTTCTTCTTAAAAAAAAAAAAAAGAAAGAAAAAGGAGAAGAAAACAGCCTTTATAATAAGATAGGGGAGAGTTAAATCTGTCTGTTGTTTTAATTTCATTTTCATTTTCACTGAACACAAAACTGAAATAGATGATCATTGGTAACAATTCTTTCCATTACCCGACACAGTGCAGAGGAAGGACATCAGGGTGTATCTAGATGGGATCTGCTTCACATACTGTACCTCTTCTTTTAATTGCTAGTTGTTCAGGCATGAAGCAAAAACACTTCCAAAGAACACATTCACATATTGACGGAACATAAACTTTATCATACTGTTTAGCAGTTTGAATATACAAGCTGCAAGTCAAACTCAGGGCATTTGGCTAGCCTTTAATGCTTTTTCCACTTTTTACAGGAACATATCCTGCTGCTGAACATCACATAGCATTGAAGGATGATTCAGCAGCTATGCCTGATACATTCTTTCACTCAGAAAGAATGAATAATACACAGTTTATTTTATTTTTACACATGGTCAGAAAGCGCAGACTAGAATTTAAGGAAATTAAAGACATCACAATTTAGTCTTTGTTGGTTAACAATGGAATTAAAAGTTCAAGTAAATTTTGCACCCTATTCACTAAATAAAACTTTAGTAACCAAACAATGCAGTCAGCAAAAGTGTAAGTTTCTCCAAACTATCTCCATTCTCTTAATGGGATAGGTGGGAGAGACCAGAAACAAAGGAGTACATCACTTTTCACATATCTAGTTCAGGATTTTTCCTTTGAGTCTGCCAAAAAAAAAAAAAAAAAAAAAAAGGCAAGTTAAATATACCACTAATGCCTTAATTAACCCAAAAGCCAAGGGTACTTTGTAGTATTGGAACTAAGTGAGGCATCCAAAGTTCTTTGAGGACAGGGTCCTAAGTCCCTGTTCTAAGATATTGATCAGAACAGTTATCAATCAATAACCATTGTCAGTTACTGATCTAGAGAAACTGACACATTTGACAAAAATATGATGCTCATTTTATGAACCGGGTAGTTTTCCATAAGAGGCAAGAATAGTTTTTAAATAAATTTCTTAAGAATTTAGCAAAGTACTGTTTCATTTAACATAACCTTATAATTTAAAGTGGATACTCAAATGACTTCACATAAGTTGTTGCCAGCTGAACAAGTAGTGAAATATATGTTCTCCTCAAAGATTTGGGACATGCTCCAAGTCTCATCACTGCTTCACTTGCTGCTAAATTCCAGCACACAAAATATCTGATGAGACCTGTCACTCTAATGAAGATGAATTAGTTATATTGCAGATTACATCCAACATACAGAATTTCAAGTGATGCCTCACTGTCATTTTCCAGAGGAAACTATGAACAGATATGGACATTATTTGAAAAACAGAGCTCTTTAGATCCCCACTGGTAACATCAAAACATTTGTACAAATATAATCCCATAAACTTTTGAGCAGCTGCCAGAGGTCAGATCATTGGAAACAGCCCTGCAATAACTGGGTATTTTTAAGAACTGCTAGTAGATCAAGTCAAACCTCAATGTAGGAGGGTGAAGAAAAAAAATAATTACTTTATTAAACTAGAAATATATATGAGGAGCTCAAATCTGAATCTCTGGCAGAGACCAGCTTTTATAAAGATTTATTTGACTGTTATCACAGAAATTTTGATATGGACTTAAATGCCATTTACATCTACATCAAGACCTTTTCACATTCAGGGCTGAGAAGGAAACTGGAATATAAAAAAGTCAGATTGTGAGTTATAAGTAGGAAGCATGACGGTAGGAAAGTTAAAAGAAACCTAAGCAATCTAAAACAGTGAAAGTGGAATAAAGCACTGATCTCAAGGAAAATGTTTGTGACATCCCAGTTTAAAAGCAAAAAGGAAAACGTAAATAGGTTTGGTGAAAGGTGAGGTGAAAAGCCAGTGGTAGTAAAAATTTTAAATTAATTTCAGGAGAATAATTTAATCCCTTCCAATATTTTGGTCCTTGTATATCAAAGCCCACTGACTGATAAACCATTGCAATACTCTGAATAACTGTGTAACTACAGGAGTACAGCATAAGAGCCTTGATTCCCGTATTTCCTTTACCTTATTCACTGAAGTATTAGATTGCATTATGTGACCCTTTAAGAGCTGGATTTGTATTGTGCTCAGAAATTAAAAACTCAATCTGAAGAAGAAATTAATATTTTATTGACAAATTGATTTAAGTAAAGATATTTTATTAAGATGAGTTTCAGGCATGTCTTCTTCCTGTTAAAAGTTGTTCCTCAACCTCCTTTCTTTTTTGAAAAGTAGTTGTACTGGGGCTATGTGACAAGGTTTGGGTGCCAGAGAGGGCTGCAGAGGTGATCTTTGTGAGAAGAGAGCCTGGACAAAATGAGTTCCACCTAGCTCCACCACTGGACAAAGCTGAGTTATGCAAAAATAAGGATTAACAGAAAATTAATTTATTTCATCTTAACTGTAGGAAGCACTGCTGGGTACTTTTGAAAAGAAGTGTCCTATATGCTTAGGATTTAATTAGTCATCATATTGTTGGACCTTTGATGGCATAAGGTCTTTGGTAATAAAACTTTTTTGTGTTGCGTTAATACCTTCAGCAATTCAAGTCTTTGTTGGTGAAAAATAAACACAAGTTAGAAGCAATTATTCAGCTAGCTATAATTTAGACATTATTATTGGTTATATCTATGGATATTTAGTCATGCATTATATATTTATTATTTGTCTATTAATCTAACACATCTATGTAAAAAAGTTATGCATCGTTTACATTATCTCAGAAAGGTAGTTGATCCCCACAGAATGAAAGGGTGGTTAAAAAATGACCGGAAAAAGAGAATGCAAAGGTTAAGGTAGATAGGACAGAGGAAGGTAATGTATGTTATATATTATTACTTTACCCAAGTATTAAGGTATGCTGTAACTGTTAACAAAGAGCCACAGCAGAAACTTATGCAATAATATGGCTGTCATCATAATTTCACAGGTGAGGAAAAGGAAGTTGACGTTAATATGTTAATTTTTACATTAATAAATCTATTACTTAAGAGGTTTCCCTTGCAGAAGTAAGATTAGGTCTAGGTTTCCTAGCTCTTCATCGTATTTTTAGAAGACACATTCATATTTAGAATTAAATTCACAGCATTTTAAAATAGTCACTTGCCTCAGTACATGGCATCGAATTTACACAAACCTATTTTCTGTCCTTAATTAAAGGACATATAACCACTGTGAATATGGAGGACCAGTTGCCTTATATCAGCATCAGACATTAATACAGTATACATAAACATTTAATTTGGATGACTGAGACTGTAACAGACATATGCTTCAATGGGAAAAATAACACTTCCTGAAATGCTTATTCTTGTCTTCCAAGGCATGTCAGTCAGTCTTTGACCAGCTGTATAAGAACTACATCGACCTAGAAAGTATGCAACCATAGATCACACAGCAATCTGGTGAAACAAGACATGCTGTGATCTCATAAAACATGCCAGAACCATTTAATTCAAGTGACAAATCCAACTGCTTATTTATGGTAGCTGTGCCAGTGCCCCATATATAGGAAGAATTCATGAGAGTTCAAAAGGTGAAAAAAGGTGAAAAGACAATTTCAAGTGAATTAAGAAAGTTCTCCTCTCCTCTCCTCTCCTCTCCTCTCCTCTCCTCTCCTCTCCTCTCCTCTCCTCCCCAAAACAACCACAGGCTGGTTTGATTCTGAGAAGAGCTTCTACTAGTCAAGAAATGTTAAGTTGAGATTTTGTCTGATTTATCACTGAGTCAACCTACTAATGACTGCCAGTATCACCATTTGGTCAGTTCCAGCCGATACCAAAACCTTGGCATGACAGGAAATTACATGAGCAACCTTCTACGTTGGTATACCATAGAGTATAGTTTCATGTTCTTCAAAGATCTTTGATTCTGTTAGCTTATAGATATATATATACACACACATACATATTGGTTTTCTTATAGATGTATCAATTACCTATAAATAAAGAATATTTCACATACCTGATATGCAGAAATTTCAAAGATGGAATGTGATTCCTAGATGACAACATACAGCAATTGCACTACGGCTAATCCTGAGTTAGGACTGTACTTTAGCTGACAATATTAATACCCAATTACTTATAAGCAGCTTAATATCTTAAAAAAAGAAAGTTATTTGTTCAGCCTCATTATAATATATTTTTATTTTGTACGTGATGGAATAATACGGAAACTTTAGCAATTGCTTCTGAGTTAATAAATACCCACTATTTCTCATGAGATGAGATTAAACTCTAGGTGATAAGATCTGCAGTCATTGCTTGAATATGGCAAGAGCATATCAGACCAGAGTCCTAGAAAAGGCAATGAGTTGTCCATGTAAGGTACCAGCTATCCTTTATAATTTTCAGTTACATTATTCACAAACACCATTTTGTGGTTTTGCTTTTTAAAAGTAATTTACTGTGCTCTACAGAAATACCTGCTGTGCCTTTCTATTGCAAGTTCTTTGGGTCAAGAACACATACATCTGCTTCAAAGATTTGATATACTGTGGTATTTTTTAGCAATGAAACCAGAAAGGTCTACTGGTTTCAGTTTTTAGCCTTATGTGACTTAAGAAAAAAAAAGGCCAAAAAAAAAAAAGCACTCTCTGCTATAAAACAGACTAACATTTTCTTCATAATCTTTGAGATAATGACAAAAAAGGAAGCATAGTACCTTTCTCTCTTAGTCTATGTTGTCCTTGGAAATCTCTATTATTACTATCCAGGCTTAACCTTGATTAGCTTGTCAGATCTGATAGAATCAGAGCACAAATGAGTGTTATTGCCTTCCAAGGCACCCTGCACCACATTTCTATAGTACTGTTTGTTTTTGGTTTTGAACCTCTTGCAGACTAGACATTGTTAAAATGGGGGAAAGGGTCAAAGATCAAGGGAGCTAGAACCCGTAGCTAAGCCTCAAAACAGGCTAGATCTGCTACTTGATACTTAAGATGAGCACAGTGAAATCCATCTGTGGCAGATTATAAGAAAAGTGGAATTGAAGTATTATGTTAAACTGCAACATTAGAACAAAGGCAATCCATATTTTTTTTATGGCTGCACAGAATGTGTTATCAGAAAATATAATGGATTTGTATTAACTTCTTGAGCCAGAACAAATGAATAATGTAGCAATTGTTGTAGTTGTCTGGCAATAACAAAAAAAGTCCTCTTTGCTAAGGTGACATATGATGATGTCCAATATCTGAAGGGAGCCTACAGGAGAGGTGGGGAGGGACTCTTTGTCAGGAAGTGTAGTGAAGGGACAAGGGGCAACAGTTTTAAATTGGAAGAGGGGAGATTTAGATTAGATACTAGAAAGAAATTCTTCATTGTGAGAGTGGTGAGACACTGGAACTTGTTGCCCAGGGAAGTCAAAGATGTCCCATCCCTGGAAGCGTTCAAGGCCAGGCTAGATGGGGCTTTGAGCAACCTGGTGTAGTGGGAGGTGTTCCTGCCTCCCTGCCCAGGGCAGGGGGGTTGGAACTTGATGATCTTTAAGGTCCCTTCCAAACCAAACCGTTCTATGATTCTGTTGTTCTATGATCCCACACAATGTTAGGAAAACCGTGTAATAGATTAAATTTTTCTAAAATTTTGAAAGAACTTACTTAATGAAACTGGAACAATTTGATGGGCAACTGCAGCTCCTATCAAAACAGCATACGTCCATGATAAAAAAAACCAAGGCTTTAATTGTAAAATGTCTATCATTATGGGTTGATTAACTTTAGTATCTCCCGCCCATTCAAATGCATAGTTCAGAGGGAGCATTGCTGTACCTAATTTGATTTCCCCCAGAGCAGTACATGATGTGTTATTTGATGCCCTTCAAAGGACACTATTAGACAAGCTATAAAGTGTCTGATTTTATTAGCTTTGCTGGGTTTTATCAGTTTGTAAATGTGTTATTTTCTCCATTTATTGTACCTATGGGATCCAGAGATAGAGTGAGCTTCAACTTAATATGTTGTTGGAAGGTAGCAGTGGCCTTACTTTAGCACTCTGCAGTGTGATGCGATGACATTGAAGGTAGAGTCATGAAAACGCTAATGTCAGGGCCATTTATCAAGACAATTCCTCACTGCTATAAAACTTTGCTGTGACATTGAATTCAACAGTAGATTTTTGTCTTAAGTAGAGCAGAGTGTTCCTGTGCTGTATAACTACCAATCCCCAGTAACAGAATAAGATGTAGTTAGTAATAAGAAAGTAGGCCACACAGATGTTTAACAAAGAAGAAAAGCTAAGTTCTTAGCATGGAATTCTGGGAGGCAGGAGCTTTTGAAAAGGTTTAGTTGTCATCACATTTATTTACTTTTTGGGGTATAAGACACTGCAGTTTTCCTTGCAACCATTATAAATAGTACAAGTATTTGCTGGGCTGATCAGTAGGAAACCTCTTTTTGCAATGGATTTTTAATGACAACAAACATGCTGCTATAAATGGCCCACCCAGTACATTTTCGTGACATGCCTAGTATTATCTCAAAGTCCTTCTAAAGTAATCACCAGATGCAAATATATGTACCACAAATTTCCTGCTGTTTTCAGATTGGGTTGTCTTCTCACTGTATTCTGATTGTTATATGAGTTATATTTACATAAATATACATTTTAAAAGCTTTTTCTCATATATTGAAGTTTTTATCCAGAAATTAAAACAGATATCATATGAATAATACCTCTTCAAAAATGAAAATCCCAGAACTGTGAGGTACATTGACAAGCTTTGATTAGAAATTGTTTTCTTCATAACAGTATAAAAAGAACTCACAGATGAAACTAGAGCAAATATTAAAGAAAAAGAAGATGACTTTAAGTTATTACGTAAAACGTATAGAATACATGTAGGGTCTTTTAATGTCCTTGCAAATATATAATGCTTTATGAATTTTCACTTTGTTTAGCTTGGTAAGGGCTCTCAGTGTCAGTAGTTTCCTTTATTTAAAGATGTCTTTTCAGATGCTTACATGTATTTGTGTGTATAAATACAGGGATTAAATTCAGAAACAGGGGTATTGATGCACTATGAAGACATATGAAGAAGATGAACTATAAGAGTGAATAATTTAACATGGCACAGCTAACAGTCTTAGAATGGACTTTTTAAACTCAAAAATCTCAAAGATAAAAGTCTGTATAACACTTTAATAGATTTAGAACAATTGCTATAACCACAAGGAAAACATGAATACAAAAATTATTCAAGGTCTGTAAGACAAGTGTCAGTATACTGACCTTTTATTATATTCATTGGTGTGCAAACTGAAACATGTAAATTGGTGACACCAGATAGGAATTATTAATATTATTGGTTTCCCATTATAGAGACAGGGTTTCTTTTTAAGCAAAAGTCCTAGAAACAGGAAAATATCTATTCACTATCCCTAAAAAAAAGTTGTTCCTAGCATAATCTTGAAGATAGCAAGACTCCTTCACCACCCCAAAGGAGATAGATAGTATTAAGAGGCAAGGGCATTCACTGTCAGAAATAAAGGAGTGGTGTGCAGACTTAGATTCTCTAATCATTCTCAGATATCATAGTTCAGGGGCAAATCCACTTAGGAGTGCTCTCAGTCTTTACTGGATCATTTTAGAAATGAAAGATCTTTAACTGTCTGGGTGGCATCCTCTGTTTCACCTGTTTTAACAGCAAAATGGCACAGAATAATCTCAAGTTTTGAAGCTTTTATATTGTCTTCAAGCCTTGCAGATTTGGCATCTACTTTGAAATCTGTTTTGGCATCTACATCGAAGTCAAGAAAAGGAAAGTACAAAAAATGTTCTTGAAAATGGGTTTTCATTTAATTAGCTGTAGAAATATAACAAGCTGACTGTACTAGGTTAAAGATGACAAGGATGTGTCTACATACTGTCTTGTGCAGTAAGCCCTGGAGTACGTGGGGCTGAACAATATAGACTACTTCATGTAAGTGTAGTGTTCAGTGATCTAACTTGTCCATCAAGGCAGTTCAGCTCACAAGCTCACAAGTTCACAGGCTGACTGTTACTCATTACTAAATTCCTTTGCTTAAAAGTTTCAGCTTGGTCTTTTGCCCTCTGTCTTTTGTGCACCTTGCAAAGGAGTAGCATGTATAGTGTATGAGAGAATGAGGTTAAATTTGAATACATTTTTAATTTTCTCATAGAATTTCATAGGAACTGAGCAGGGAGGGATGTAGTTATAGACACACACACAAAAAAAAAAAAAGAGCCAAGGAGACCATCTAACTTCTGGAAATGGTGAAAAGTAAACCTTGTGATAGAGTTCTAGAAAGACAGACTGGTAACTATGAGTGGAGCAGGATCTATTTCTGAGACAATCTTTTCCAGCAGCAGCACTTATCACCTCCATCCCTACTCCAAGCTTTCCATTTTTCTCCCTCCTTTACTTCATCCAATGGGGATAAAACAGGAAATTAAATCTTCAGAACTCTCTGCCATGTGCAACTCTTTTTCAACTTTATTCTTACTTTGTTCAAGATAGGGACTGTACCCTCATTCTTAGCAAACCCTTTGCTCTCATCTCTGGCAAGCATTGAGCTGTGTTTCTGAGTATCCCAGTTTTGTTATAGTCAAACAAGTCCAAGTTTGCACAACATGGTTAGTACCATCTATTTTCCTGTTCTTTTTATAAATGCCTATTATTTTCATTGAGAGTCTACAGCTACACAGAAATTTGGTATCTCCCCTGCTGATGAGGACAAAAAAATCTGATTATTTTCATTTTTTAGTAGAAAGAGATTTCCTAGGTAATTGCATGAAAACATGGAGCATTACTTTTTTTTTCCCTATAGTAGAGAAGTCTAATCTACTGTACTCTAATAATGTACTATAATATGCCATTGCTTAGAAATGAGGAAACATAGAAGAGATGCAAAGAAAAATAGGTGAAGAAAATGAAAAAAATTCAGGAACATTTCTTGAACAACATTATGCAATGTTTTATAGTGCTTTTTTAAGTAATGAGAATTTATGTACTATTTTTACTGATTAACATACTGCAGAAAAATGTCTTGCCAGTATGTTCAAAGTTCTAGGAACCGTTCTTGCATTATTCTCTGTATACAGACTGAGGAATATGCCCAGTCACTGGAAAATACATTCTTCGAACTTTTCCCTTTGGATTTTCTCTTACCCAATCCTGGAATCAAAGTAAATCCACATCAGTGACAATTATCCACTAGTTAAAAATTAAATGTAGAAAAAACCATTCATTTTTTGCTGGGCAGGAGAAATTTCAAGGACTCACGACTGTAATGTCTAACTGAATTGATGGCATGAGTATCTTCTTTACAGAATCCAGTTTGCCCATAAAAATAATCTATAATCTTTTTTGACATTTTAAGTTTTCCCTGAGTTTAGTGTATCGTATAATTCAGCCAACTTTTTATGACTGAGGAGGGAGGAACGTCTATCTTCAGATTAAGCATACACATCAAACACAAAAGATTTGGAGGAAAAATCACATGTTTCAACAGCAGGAGAATATCAAAGAACATAAAATTCAGAGTGAGTGTTTCAGGAAATGCAAAAATGTTAGAAGCATCTTGCAAAAGGTGTTATGACGAAAATATGTAGCTTATGTCTTCCTATTACCTAGTAAGATAACACATTTTTCTCCATTCCTAAAATGTGGATTAAATGGAAGGATGAATATTTTTTTTAATGTTCTATTGAAAGGCAATGGAATCACTACAAATATGGAAGTATAAAACATTTTTCAAAATATTTTGGTATTGAAATTTTGGTTATTTTTGTTATTCTGGTTAATGCCAAGATATTCTAGCAAAATTGTGATGTAAGACACAAAAACAAAACCAAAAAAAGTAGAAAAGAGAACGAACAAGTAAGCAGTGCTGAATTTAAGAGGAAATGGTGACTCGTTGAAGGCTCAAATGAATGGGGAAAAGTCTCATTCAAAAACAGGGTAACATTTAAAATAAATTAAAAAACCCCAAAGCCAATGCTGATTAAGCACACCAGGTTTTAGCATTTTAAAAGTTTATTCTCCCATTCTTTAAGAAGTAAATGGAAGTTAGACTTTCATCAGTCATAGTATAGCTCAATCCATCAAGCTTCTGTTGTAGGACTTGCATTCAGTGGGCTGAATTCTGGTCACTGAGGTACTTTGTGACACACTATTGAGGCCTGTGGAGTGACAGGGATATTACTGAAAGCGTAATTTATTTCAAAATTAGTAAGAAACAAGATAGTATATATTTTTATTCTAGGCTTCATTTCACATTTTTCTACTTTCCCCATGAACCAGATTCAGAGTTTCTGTCTTGATTTATTTGTCATTACCGTATATCTTGCCACTAGCTGAGCTGTGGCAAGACAGCTTTCATTTTTAAACAATGAAAGACTATCCAGCCTAGCACAATCCAGAAGAATAGAATTTTCATGTTGGAAATTGATTGTCCAGAAGAATAGATTTTTTGTGTTGAAAATTCACTGAGTTATATATTCTTAAAAGTCTTAAAAAGTCAGATAATTTTAAGAAGCTTAGAAAATCAGTTTCCAGTCTCTAACACTTGAATGTACTCAGATTTGTACATGTACACTATAAGGGCTCATACTATAAGTTATCTTCTAACTCCTTTGTGAAGAAGACAGACTTTGGAATGTACGAGTTTTTCATCTTTCTTTATGTTGTACATGCCTTATTAATAATAATATAAAACTCCTCCTGTTACTGTTGCTGTTGTTGTATCTTTTGAAAGCAGTGATACCTCTCCTTTGAGAATAATTCTAATCTGTGTCTTGCAGAAAAAGAGATTAGAGTATTCTGGAAATCAAAGAACTGTTAACATTGAAAAGGACCTCTTGAGATCATTCAACCCAACCTCCCTGCTTTAGCAGGGTCAGCTAGAGCAAGTTAATACCAGAATACTTTTTTTTTTTTATAATTATTTTAGGATTTTCAGTGCTTCATAAGTAAACTATATAGCAATTATCAAAGTAAGATTTAAAAATAGAAACATTTGGCTGAAAGGTGTCAAAATGAAGTTTTGAAAATTTGTTTGAGGAGGTCAGAGTTATTTCTAACCACTTTGTCACAATTGTTTTAATCAAGGAAAACTGTACATCTCTGTGGAAATTTTATGAGAAACAAAACCAGTCCTAGCCAGGTCCATTTACCATCTGAAGAGTGAACAGCATGTTCTGTGGTCTCCATGTTTTCTGGCCAAATGGCTTGTGCATTCTGTAATTGGCAAGTGTAATATATCCCCCTTCACGACCACAGCAAAGCTCAGGAGTAAAGTTCAGGAGAAGTGAGGAATTCATACATAAGTCACTTTTCCTCCCAAAACTTTATTATAGTTTAGATACTATATTCTCAGTAGGACTTGAACAGATTTCCAATCTTTCATCAAGACCTGGTCTACATGGCACAATTTAGGGCCAATGAAGAATGTCTGAATTAATTCTATATATTTTTGATGAAAGTCTTAATTTCATCCAGCAATGTTGATGTATCACTTCACTGTTACTACTGTACCACTATTCTCATTAAGGAAAAGCTCAGATGTTCCTAAACTACACTTTTTTTTTCCCCAAATGTATTGAAAAGGGAAGAAAATATGCAAGAAGGAGACTGAAAATCATCTAACAGCCCCAAAGTTCTTAGAAATGGAACAAGTTTCTCCTTTGTGAATATAAAGAAGAAAACAATGCTGCATAATTTGTCACTTCAATAGCTAAAAATTAAAATATACCAACAAAAAAGGAGAAGGAAGAGTTAATACTTACTATGTGTCATTTTTGTGATAATATTCTTTTGCCATTTAATGAATTACCTGTAGTAAAAGTAATTCCACCACAGCATTATAGAACTTTGAGAATAGAACGAAACCAAAATTATCAGTAGCTTATGCAGGTGGTTGTTGTGACATCCCATAGCAATGTTTTAAATGTAATTAAAACTGCAGAGTATCAAGAACTCCAGAAATGCTTCTGCATAGGCTTGAATACCCAAGTCACATCGCAAACACTACTATTTCCACACCATTCTACCTCTGTAAGCTGCTTTTACAGAATGTACAAGTTAACAAGTGTTGATATTAGATGTTAATGTTTGCTGATGATCACTTTTTGTTTCAGTTGGTAAAACATTCAACTGGATCACCAAGGGACAGTCTTCTCAAAAAAAAGGTCTGAGAGCAATTTTGGGGATGGTGGTCTCTGATTAGGGACAGCATTTTAAAGATTCATAGACCTTGAATTCTGGGTAGGAGCTGGGATTTCTGGATCCATGTGAAACGCTTCTCTCCACTTTACCCCGCGGATCCCTAAATGTCCTAAGGATTTTGGTCACTGCCAGCTACAGATTTGTTTGTGGTGATGCATTATAGTTAGTTAATATGTGATTGTAGATTTGTATACCTGAATGGTGGCAAAAGCTGGAAAAAGTAGTTAGGACATTTAGTTTAATCCTACCTAAGTGGCTGATACGTCTTTTTGTTTCAATGGTTTTGGTTTGGTTTGCTGGGTTTTTTCTGTGTATATTGGTCAATGTATTGTGGTTATGTTTTGTGTGCTATATGTTTTACTTTTTAGTAAGAGAAGAATACAATACACTAATGGTTTGTTGAGGTTTCTATTACTGCAGTCTGCTGTGCTCTGGTCTTCAGCATCTAAATGTGAATACGTTTAAGGGGTATTTAGGAGTTAATAAATACAAGCTATTACAATTAAAGAAAAAGTGTAATTTATGGAGACTGGATCGTGACTTTTAATTATGACAATAAAGTTTGTTTATGAAGCTATAAATTTTGTATAGCCCTGATATTATTTGTTATTCTGAGTGTAAAATTTGTTTGCTAGTAGAAGTGATAAACAATCATAGAGAAGACATATAGTCTAATTTAATATATTTTCATTGGAAAAAAGAAGCTTTACTAAGTTTGGTTTTTAATACTTTTCCTTTTGCCATGTTTGTACTTAAATCCTTTTGCTTGAGGTTATATTTGAAAGAATAATCCAGCAGACACACTACCAACCGACTTGATTAAAGTGCCATGAAACTGAAATTGTTTAACACTGTCCTTGCTCTAAGTAAAATATGGGAAAGTTACTTATTTTTATTACCATGTCCTTCATACAGCTATATTTGTATTTTCTCAAGATCTGTCTGCTTTTATGTGCAGCTATCAAACCATGGTTCTTCTGCATTTCTTTCTAAAACCAATGCAAGAAAATCCATTTTAGAAGATGAAAAAAGGTTAAAGCTGTCAAATTTCAAAATAAATTTTGTTGGTGCTTCTCAGTAACCATTTAGAAGTTAATCATAAAAGCGGTCAGTTTGAGGTAGTTTTCCCTTGAGATAAATAATCCTTGGCAGGTTTATTTCAGTTTTCTGCCTACAGGCCAACCATTCTGCCACTGTCCATTTGCCTTGATGTCTGTCATCTGGTTTTGATCTCTTCCCCATTAGTGTACAAAGTAGATCAAAACCAGGCAATAAGCCACTTGGACTCTGTAAGGTCAAACGTTTTCACTGCAAAGGATATGAAGGCAACTGCTTGCCAGTAATTTTGACAAAATGTGAGAGATTTTAGAACAAATACATCTTCAACTGGATTTTAGCCATGAAAGCACACAACCTCCACTATAGCATTGTAAAATTTGGAAACAGATACCTAACAGAAGGCTAACTGAGATTATGAAGAGACAACTGTTTGGCTCATTATAAAGTCAGATGTGTTCTATGGCATTTGAGTGGACAGCAGAGACCTCAACATTAACACATGGCTCATTAGAAGTGAATTTGAGTTTGGCCTTTTTCTTCACCTTAACAAAATAGCTAATATACACAGAAATTGCCCTGAAAATACCTGTGTCACCTCTTAAAATGCATAAAGTCCTAATTTAAAATTAAGGCACTATCTATTTCACTTTGCGATTAAAAACATGGTACAGGCTAAAAAATGCAGGAATAAGAATGGCATGACATAAGGGAAAACCAAATACACATTAAAGTCCTCTGTCACTGATGGTAAATGCCCTGAATAGTTAGCTTTTTCCTTGTCTGCCATAGTCACAATGCAGAACAGATAGCAAAGTGCTATCATTATAGTGTCACGTTCAGTTTATTACAGCTAGTTAAGTGTGACTTACCATTTCATTTACAAAGTCTGTTTTTATAACTTTGTTATTCTAATTTGAATTTTTCTGAATTTTCCTGACACCCTGGACTATGCTGAAATGATAGCCACACTGGAATCAGTGGCAAAATTAAACCAGTATCTTTGCAATAATATAAACCTCTTTCAGCTGGTCAAACATCCCTCTGTGATGCTTTGAAAATACTGTTTGATGGAAGAACACTATAAGAAATTTAAGTGATACTTCAGTTGATTTGGCTGACGGAGTGTTCATTTTTAAGAAGGAAAGGAAATTCAGCCACTGGACCTTATATACAGGCATAGATTTACTACTTTCAGTAGCAAGTACCTGTTGCCTATCAGAAGATAGCATGCATGATCAACACAGAGTACTATTATATTCTGATTAATTGTCAGCAATAATTTTTACTGCAACCTGATGTAATGTTACCTTTTCTAGAACTGCGAGGTGTTGCTAAGGAGGAAACACAGCTGACCACCTAAAATACTCCAGTCCATCCACACCAACGATTCAATCAGGAGAAATTATCATTGTGGTGAGTTGACCATGGTTGGATGCCAGTTTGTCGCCAAAGCCACTCTGTCACTGCTCCTCCTCAGCTGGACAGGGGAGAGAAAATATAATGAAAGGCTCATGGGTTGAGATAAAGACAGGGAGATCACTCACCAATCACGGGCAAAACAGATTGACTTGGGGAAATTCAGCTAATTTATTGCCAATCAAATTAGACTATGGTAATGAGAAATAAAAAATAAATCTTAAAACATCTTCCGCCCATCCCTCCCTTCTTCCTGGGCCCAGCTTTGTTCACGATTTTCTCTACCTGCTCCTCCTCCACAAGCAGCATAGGGTGATGGGGATTGGGGGTTGCAGTCAGTTCAACACACATGGTTTCTGCCTCTCCTTCCTCCTCACAGTTTTTCCCTGCTCCAGAA
>JAOQGH010000040.1:34292103-34310978 GCA_025769975.1 Gallinago jamesoni | reverse complement strand
GATTGGGGGTTGCAGTCAGTTCAACACACATGGTTTCTGCCTCTCCTTCCTCCTCACAGTTTTTCCCTGCTCCAGAATGGGGTCCCTGCCACAGAAGACAGTCCTCCACATGCTTTTCCATGAGTCCTTCCCCCAGGCTGCATTTCTTCAAGAACGGCTCCATCATGGGTCCTTTCCATGGGGCACAGTCCTTTAGGAGCAGACTGCACCACCATGGGTCCCCCATGGGGTCACAAGTCCTGCCAGCAAACCTGCTCTAGAGTGGGTTCCTATTTTTCTGCAGGGCCACAGGTCCTGCCAGAAGCATGCTCCAGTGTGGGCTCTCCATGGGGTCACAGCCTTATTTGGGCATCCATGTGCTCCGGCATGGGGTCCTCCACAGGCTGCGGGTGGATATCTCTCCACTGTTAACCTCCACGGGCTGCAGAGGGGCAGCCTGCCTCACCATGGTCTTCACCACAGGCTGCAGGGGAATCTCTGCTCTAGTGCCTGGACCATGTCCCCTTCTTCTGACACTGGCGTCTGCAGAGTTGTTTCTCTCATATATCCTCACTCTTATCTTCTCACTACTGATGGTGTTGCAGTTTTTTCCCCATTCTTAAATACGTAGTTTATTCACTCATTAATTGATACAGAGTAGTTTGTACAAAGTAATTCATCGACCAAACTAGAAACATTATCCCTGAAAAATACCAGCATGACAGGATATGATATTTGGCAAAAGTAGAAGAGCGGCAAAGGAAAACTGGGTAATAACTTCTGCAGTTATGGATTTGTCATGGTTTGGGCTGGGTTGGCCAATGACAACATGACAGATGCTCTCCCCCACTTCTCACGCCAAGGAGAGGCAGAAGAGAAACCAAGAGAGTTATGAGTTTAGAGAAAAACCTAAACTACTTCAATTAAATACTACTAATAAAATAAAAAGGAAATAATTAAATAGATACAATATATAAAAATATATTTACAAAACTGTATCACCCTCTCAGGGAGGTGTCACTGGCTGGCGCTGGGAAAGTTCCACACTGGTCTGGATTCCAGAACACAATGATGGGGATAGAAGGTGGACAAACTGACAGGGCATTCCTTGGGCATCAGTCATGAGAGAAAGAGAGCCATTGAAGAAGCAGCCATTCAGGAAAAGCCAACCTGACCATTTTGATGCGCCAGCTTTTATACTAAGCATGGCAGATGGGATGGAATACCCTATTGCTCAGTTTGGGTCACCTCCCCTGTCCACTCCTCCCCACTGGTGCAACCCTTCCACAGGGTAAACAACCAAGTCAGTGGACCCTGGTTGTCACAGCAATAAATATAAGCAAGAGCTTCTTTCATGGAACAGAAAGTTGTCTCTGCTCTACCTCAAACCAGGACAGCATTAAAAGAATTATCTATTGTTAGAGCTTTTTAATTAGTGCCAAACAATGGCTTAATAGTTGTGAGATCTTACTAAGCTTTTGCTTTAAAATTGTATGAAATAATCTCTGATTAGAAAGATTGCAGATCTCTTACAATTTTTGATCTTGTCCAGGGAGGTAAATGTGTAATCCAAATTGCAAGAAAAAAGCAATACAATTTAAAATTTAGGATGTGTTTTCAAAAATATTGTACTTTCAGTGCTGCAATCTATGACTTGAATTACTTTATAGGTATCCCATTAAAAGATGAAATCCATATTGAGCAAGTAGCAAATGGGATTCTT
Source organism: Gallinago jamesoni (assembly GCA_025769975.1). Lineage (NCBI taxonomy): Eukaryota > Metazoa > Chordata > Aves > Charadriiformes > Scolopacidae > Gallinago > Gallinago jamesoni. The sequence goes on along the minus strand of JAOQGH010000040.1, from coordinate 34,309,276 downwards.
TCTAAGAATTAGAATGACTAGGCAACAGTTAGATTTCTGGTGGACAGTGAATTAAAAATTTCTCATCACATAAGCATACTGTTTACATTTATTAAAATGTTTAGAGTGGTTTCCCTCTTTGAAATGCATCAGAAAAATAAGGATGAAAATAAAAGTAATTTAGATTATTTCCCTCGAAGTCTATTTACAAAGTTAATTATGTTATCCCAGTAGTCCTTGGGATATTCTTGTCTGTATTTCTTTTTAGTCCAGTAATGTTCCCTTTATGACAATACCTGGTTTTTGAATGATAGTACTGTTCTGGTTGGCATGTTCAGTGTTGAAACCAGTGCTGTTGTATATGCTAAGTATCATTCATGTCTCTTTTACATCTGTGGTCACCTTTTCATGAACTAAATTTGATTGTCTTCTAATTTTGAGAAAGCAAGATTGATTAGAACTGCCATATTTTTCTTAGAATAAGGATAATGTGGGAAGTAAAAAACTTCCATTGGATATGTTAAAATCCCTTTCCTTTTGTTTGTGTTTATTAAAATTTTGTAAGTAAATTCAATTAAAATCTTCTTTACTTAGTTTTTTTTTTTTTTTATGGATGAAGCTTAGAAATGATTGCCCAGCTCCTATATAATAAATTTTCCTACTATTTGATCTTTAATAAACATTTCATATTTTTGCTGCATTTATTTTTAATAATGCCCAGCAGTTTTTCACTTCATTTAGTTCCCATTTCATTTTCAAGACACAAAAACAAAGCAGGCACTTCCATGGCTGAGTCAAGCCCAGCAATAATTAAGTGCACCTATGAAGAAGAAAACATTTTATCAACCCAAACAAATTCTGAATTTATCTTATGATATTATGTAATGTAGATGTATGACATTAAGGATGGTTTGACATTAAGCTGTTATATTTCTGCAGTGCTGCTGTTCAGGCATCTGCACGCACAATCCATTTTACTGCAAGTTGAAAAGTAAATCTTGTTCAGCAACTTAAATGTAGTTTAGAGAGAACACATAATGATTAGAATGAAATAAAGTAACCAATTATATTTACTAAAAATATAGAAAATGTTGTAAACTTGACTGTCAAAGGTGGTGCCCAACAGAGTTCACATTTGCACTAGAGTTACTTCTTTGCCTACTTTCTATTCATTTTCTTCATAAGAAAAGGAAATAGCAAAAGTATATAACCATGAGCATGACTTTGGAATATTAGTTTCCATCAGACTTTAAGAAACCCCAGCAACCTGTAGATTTTACCCATCTCTAAATAAAGTTTATTAAACTTTAGAACATATTTAACAAAGGCAAAAATACAAATGTACAAGGTAAAAAATGTGATTAAGTTGATATAATCTATTGTTTTGCTGGCGTAATACATTGAGGTGCTTTTAAGCAATAAGACATGACAAGTAGTGCTGTTATAGCCATCAGCACAATTTGGGTGTATAGTCAGATGTACAGCAAAGTGAAGTTTCTCTAGCTACCCAAGACATGCAATTACCCACCAAAATACATACGATATCATAATATGAAGCTCAAAACATGCATTAACTGTTTAAAAATGGCATACTGTTAAATAGCGATAAATTACCGTATCTTAAGAGAAGTCAGTGGAACTACACCACTTCAGCTCAGCTCAGAGTCTGATTCACAATACACAACATAAAGCTCTGGTAATACCATAGATTCGGTAGGAATTTGTTAGGGTGACATAGCAGAGTGTGCTGACAGCAATTGAGGAGCGTTGATTTTCTTTCCTTAGCAATTCATTTTATTCCCCTAGCAATATCATATTAGTTAATTTCACAAAATGGGACAAAGCTGCCTTGTCTCACTCTTCAGACAAGACTCACTTGAGATAAAAATTTTGGTCCTGTTCAAATTGATGCAACTTTCTCAATATAAAATATTTTGGGGTAAGTCTAGCATAGAAGAATGAAGGATGAAATCCACAAGTACTCCAGCTCACTCTACAAATGAAGAAAGGAAAGATATCAGTTGATACTTTTCAGTTGAACGCTAAAATTTATTGGATAGAGGTTTCTCAGAAAAAATACTGAGATACTGTGGGGAACATCACTCCAAAAGTATGCCCAGAAAAATGAATTTTATGTACTTTGTTGTCACATTTCCTGTAATGTAACAATCTACGGTGAAAATAGAACACAATAATGTATAGGCCATCAGGAAATATGTTCTGGTGTTTGGCTAGGGACACAAGTACTCTAGTTGCTTATAGTTTTCAGCCTGAGGACATTGTTTATGTTAGCAGCCATTTCATTACTGTTAATAAACAGATCACATCAAAGCTAGTCTTAAGAAATCACTCCATTTCTATGCCAGCCGAGCTGAAACTGACAGTACCTCCTGTGATTTGAAAATGAGCTACTCGAAAATGCTTTAAAGATCAGAATTGCATTTAAGCCATCTATAAGGTCAATTACACAGCCTTAGGAAGAGTAATGTTGTTTATGAAGTGGGGAAATAGCCAGGCAAGTGCAGTTGTACCAAAATAGATGGAAAAAGTGTCTATTTAATGTTGTGGGTTTTATAAAAAAAAGTGTTCACTATTGCATTTTGCACATAGTTGGATTCAGAGAACAGTTATAGCTTCAAACTCCTTAATGTGTTCAAACCCATTTAGTTTACAGATCCCTCAGTTTATGTCAGAGCATTGTGAACTTTTTTTCTGTAGCTCTTCTGGCTACGCATACAGCCAGAATTCAAGGTATCTGAGAAGTTCAGAGTGAAATAGTGCTGGACAGCAGTTTACAGCAGACTTAAGGGTCAGAATTTTTGTCTTAGTTACCTCTGCAGGAGGATCAAGTCCTTTTTTAGCTAAGCTGTACGTAAACAGCCTTCAATGTATGCTTAAAATTACAAAACTTTTGTAGGACCAGTAAAGCTTCATGTTGTTTTTCCATTAGAAATGGGTGCTTATGGGTAGATTTTAATAAAAATACCAAAATAAAGTTTCTATTCCCATCTAATTTAAAGTTTCTGTGTTCTTCATGTTATGTTCTGACTCTAACAGAAGCATTATTTTCAAGCTTCTTTTCAAAGTATGCTATGGGATTTAACCACAGAGCTTATAACCAAATTAATGCAAAATGTGTATCTAAAATACCGAGATTGCTTGAAAAGGTCTCACTGAGGAAGATTTTTTTGAGCTGATGTAAGCAGTTGCTATATTATTTTAACATGGAATTCATTAATATGTCTGTCATCTGGGCTAATCTACATATGTTTGGCTCTATGTTAAATAAACATATTTTGACATGTAGGAGTTAATGCACTTCAGGGCTGCACTGACATATATAGATCTCACTAAGTATTTATATAATACAGTAATAGTAAGTGAGTACGTGCATGCTTTATAATCTATAGCTGCAGATAATTCAGAACTAAAGGTCTTTATCCCTAAATAAGAGGACTATGGTATTTATACCTTACAAAATGAACTGGGTATGGATTCTGTAAATCTATCAGCACTACTTTCTGTAAGTTCACTGCCCACCAGAGTGAAGAGCAAAGCGTCATGACCCCCACTGTGATGTATAGCATCTCAGTGTTATATATATCTGTGATAGGTACATATATCAGTACGTGTATATATACTTCAGTGATGTATAGCAGCCCTGCAGTTTACTAAGCTTGAGAGATTTCATGGTACGTACTGCTCATCACACCAATATAATGACTGTAGGCAACAGTGAGGGAAGTTTTGATTGCCTTGGTACCTCTGATATCAGTTCTTTGTGCATACACCTGGTAGGTGATTTGACACTTGAGATCAGTAAAATTTCTAACTAAATAGCCTATATTAGTGCCTGGCAAATAGCACAAATAGGAAAATGCTATAATGTTAAAAAAATTTCCTTATCCTTAATGCAACCACACTAGGATGGGTTTGGCCCACTGAATAACTGTACCCATAGATAGATTGTTAAAGTGCCATAGAAGAATTCAAGTCCAAAGCCAGGTATTTCATTTAAGACTTCTGCTTTATATCCTGGCAGTTTAGGGGATTGGGAGATATGTTGTTATTAATTTCTGATTTCTTTAGCAGTTAAGGTTCCTGGCCAGAACTCATAACTGACAGGATGGAGTGATTAAGATTCTTACAGCATTAAATTATAATTTTCTTGTTGCAGGTTTTTAGTTGACAAAATATTTTGAAATTACATTAAGCTGCCTCATTATTTACCACATACATTTCCTTCTGCTACTGATTAGTGTTTCCATAAGTCATTCCACTGTATAAGAAGGGAGCCAACACCTCAAAGGTGACCTTATTGGCCCAGGATGGCCATCTAGCTAGTCACTGTGTCAGGCTATGAATGGAATCTACTGCTATAACAAGTGCACAAGGGATGCTACTGCTGGGTGGTAAATGGATACAGCTTCTGAAATGGTGTCCAGGCTACAGTCAGAAGGGAGGGTTCCTATTAAAATTTATAGCCTGCTTGCTCTTTTTTTTAATCAAAGTATTATTGAAATGGTGTTCTTTCAAGGTTGCATAGCTGGTTTAATGCTGATTATGTTTTAAGCCAGAGTGGATAATTAAATAGGATAGAAATAAGTGTAGGGTTATTCATGACAGAAAAGATGCCAAGAACTGTATAACAAAGGCATCTCACTGATAAGAAAAAAACACAGCAGAGATAAATTTAATGCAAAACTATTAGTTTATGGGTTCTCTTTGCTCTTCTGCAAAATAAATTAGCTCTATTAGAACATTTTCAATTTTCAACATGTTAAAACAAGTCTCCAATTGTTACTTCTGTTGCAGAAACTCTTACATGAAGACAGCAAAGGAAAAGCAAAATTATATGAGTCCCTAAAGTTTTATGGATTTAAAGTTACTACTAATACAAGACAATGTATCTTCTCAGGTAACCCCAGATCATACAACAAACAAAAGGATTCTGAAAAACATGGTGTTATTACAAAGACTATATACTAGACTATGTTTCATGTTATAATGTATAATGTTTCATTAGGGCAACAAAGATGATTAAGGGATTGGAGCACCTCCCTTAATGAGGAAAGCCTCAAGGAGCTGGGACTTTTTTGCCTGGACAAGCGAAGGCTGAGGGGAGACCTTATTTATGTTTATAAGTATCTAAAGGGTGGGTTGATGGATGTTGGAACTGGGCTCTTTTCAGTGGTTTCTAGTGATAGGACAAGAGGCAACGAGCTCAAGCTGGAACATAGGAAGTTCCATTCAAATACGAGGAAGAACTTCTTTATGGTGAGGGTGACGAAGCACTGGAACAGGCTGCCCAGGGAGGTCGTGGAGTCCCCTTCTCCGGAGATCTTCAAGACCCGCCTGGATGCAGTCCTGAGTGATGTGCTCTAGGTGTTCCTGCTTTAGCAGGGGAGTTGGACTAGATGATCTCCAGAGGTCCCTTCCAACTCTGACAATTCTATGATTCTGTGATTTCATTAATTGGTTCAATTCAGGGAGTGATGATTTTCTGCATGTGCTGAATGCTATCCGAGTCTCATTAGCATATAATTACACTTCTTGTTGATGGTCTATCAGCAGTAATATTTGGACACTGTAGTCCTATGAGTGATCAGGAAAGCTTACTCACTCAATTTCTTCTCCAACCTTTTAGAGGGAGTAAAAATCTAATTTCATGATTTCACTGGAACCCTACTCAGAGAGATCAAGAGGTATTATTTCCATTTTTTTCCCAATGAAATAGATTTTCATTGTTCTGTTTTCATATTAAAGGAAAACCCACAGCACATCACCTTCTTTCAAAGTTTTTAATGGTTTTGTTATCAAAAAATGAGGCAAGTTAAGCTCTTTAGATGGTCTGTTACCACTCCAGAAGGGGTAAAGGGGATTCACTATATATACAAAGTGATGTGATAGCATGTCGATCTGCAAAATAACCTGAAATAAGCTCTTTCAGAATTAATGGCTTTAATAAATTATATTTCTGTGAGTGAATGACTGCACATACAAATTAAGACCAGTGTACTGTAAGTATCTGTGGCCACTACATTTTGTGGAAGCAAAAATATAGATTTAATGTTGCACTTAAGTGAATGGCTTGTGTTGTCTTATTTTATCAGATGAGGTGTGAGCAATGTAGGATCAATGTATAGAAAATATTGTTTCACAATAGAGAGCAGACATAGACAAAATTCTGCTTTTTAAAAAGGGATTTTTATAGCTTATGTAATAGATTGAAAAAAAATTAGTACTACAATATTTTGCTGAGCATCCGACTGGTTGTTCAGTCTGTCATAATATATAAAATTTCATTGCTCTGATACCACTGCATCAGCTTTTCTAAGGTACTGCATAGCAGACACAACTAATAATGAGCTAATGTCCTCAGTCTCTACTTCTTCAGGCTCAAAGACTTTTTTTTGAGAAAAATTCTTTTTTTCCTCTATGCTAGGATTTTTTATAGATTGTTAAGCACATTTTCTGAGTTCTCCGCATTTAAGATTTTGCATTCATTACCAGCTTTCAAAGGCTGAAAATTATCTTGCCTGAACTTTATCCATTTAATTTCTGCCATTATTTGCCTTATGCCTTACCTCTAGGAAGGGAAAAAAAACCCCACCCAAACCAACTTACCAATTATCCTAGGATAATAAAAGGGTAGAATAAACTGGAGGAGAATTGAGATTTTTTAGATCTAGATCTAAAGCGCAGTAGGCTTTCAGTCTTCTTCTTGGAGTTTACTATTCCTGGGAATGGTTCAAAAATATTTTAGAGGAGGTTCAGGCTTGACATAAGGAAACATTTCTTTACCAAGAGGGTGGTCAAACATTGGAACGAGCTTCCTGGAGAGATGATCAATGTCCTATGCCTGACAGTTTTTGAGAGGCACTTGGACCATGCCCTAACCATGTTTTAACTTTTGGACAGCCCTGAAGTGGTTGACTAGACTTTACATTTACACTATAGCTTTGACTTGAACTAAGTCTCCAGGACAGTGAATTTGCACAGCCTAAATAATGAGATAATAAAGTATACTTGAAGTATAGCTTGAGTATAGCTGAGATGTAGCAGACACCAGACTTTTGAAGAAATGGCAACAAGCAATTTTTAAAATTTGTGGGTAAAACTAAAACCTGAAGATTTGCAAGAACTTTGCAGAGGAAGTTTAGAAACAAAATATGCTAAATACTAGAGCTCACTGTAATTAAAAGAAGAAATGGAATGCATGAATACAAAATGGGAAATAAGAGGTAACCACCATACCTGAAGGGAAGATTCTAGGACGTCTTGGTTTATAATAGTCTGTGAATTTAAAAAAAAAAACAAAAACATTGAAAGAACACTCAGAAAAGTAAAAACCTATTATGAGGAGATACTAAGATATTTGTAATATATAAGGCATAGGATATAATTTTATTTAGGGCTTGTGTGTTAAATGGAAACACTACAGACTAACAGTTATGATAAAAGAACAGAAGAACATGACCTAAGAATAAAGAATGAAGGAACTAGAATCATTTCCTTTCAGGGAAAAAACCTCAAAACAACCCACAGCCAAAAAAGACTGCAGGGCACTTAATATGAATTTTCAAATATGTATGGCTTGATTTAGCTGCCTGTGGGTGTCTTAGCCTTTTTGTGTTGTTCCTCTGATTCAATTAATATTTTAATAAAATGTATAGCATATGATTAGACACGAGTCAATATTTTTGATGTATCTTTTTCACCATATCCATTGAGGACAGACATAATCAGCTTAATTTGCAGATTAAAAGATTTAGTTTAAATATTAAAATAGAAAGACTCTGCTACAAGAAATTAGACTGGAATTAGACTTTTAAAAAATATAAAATCTACATTTGCTTAGAAAGACTTTGTAATACTATTACAAAACAGAACATTTATTTTGCAAGGAAAGATTTGAGTCAAGTCATATTTCAGTTCAGTACCTGAACTGTGATCGCTCTGCGTAGCTTGAGCTATTAATCAGCTGGATTCAGCCATCTCTATCACATACCAAGAAACATTTTCTTCTAGTCTGTGCAACAGATATTCTCTGAATTACTCAAAGGTTACAAAAGATAGAGAAAATGCCCTCAGGTGTCTGGCAGACTGTCCATCCCTCACTCCTTTCAGGGGAGATGACTGCTTTGGGCAGGAGACAGAAAGTCAAGAGAGTGGCTGGACTTTAGCACTAACTGGTATAATGAAAAAGTATGGAACTAGGGCAAAGTGGCTGATTTGGCTTTTGGTGAAAATGGGACAATATTTGCTAAAATTACTGAGATGATTTCAACAGATATGTTCCTTTGTCTCTCCTTGTGAGGCTGTACATTATGAAAACACTGAATATGTGGGAAGTGTTTGTTTTGAAGTGCTAAAAATAGCATGCATTGATAATACCTTTTACTTTGCAATGCTCTTTTAGACAAGCTGAAGTAATATTGATGGTGATTGAATCAGATTGCAATGCAGATGACAGTATGATTCATCGTAGATCTGCAATAAGCGGCAATGGGCTTTGCTGTATAAATCATGTTCACTGTGCTGCCTAAGACTATGTTGTTCCTTATTCTCTCCTGCTCCTTAGATGTCCCTACCCCCAAGAATGTGAAGAAGGTTGAGAAGTCACCACCTCCAATTTAGACACATTGTTCTTGGAAAAGAAATAAGGATAAGAAAGCTAGAACAACGTTTCAGGAATTAGCTCTGTCTGGAAGAACAGAAAAGCTGACAGATAGTAGTCGCATTTTGAGTTGTCTGTGTGGGAGAATACACACAGCCACGCAGCACTACTCCTTTGGACTTGGATGCAGCATACTGAATTACTACAGTGCTTCTCCAGTAGCTTCTATCAGTCTAACATGTACAGCTTCTCAGCAGCTTTAATTAATTGAGGTATAGTCCCATGGTTCTATAATTTCCAGTTCCAGAAGCAGATTTTTTAGAAGTACCTCATATATCTCTGAACAGTATATCATCCTTCCATATAGCTATTCCTAGAGAGCTTCGCTACTGTCAAACTTGCGTGAACATATCTGAACTATGTTTTTCTATGGATACTGTTAAAATCCAATTCACATTTTTCCGTCATATAATGTAAAGCTCATACTGCAGCCAATGGGGACTTCCAATAACAGAATTCAGTTACAGCTTGTGACATTTTCTGCACAAAACCTATACTTTTATTTCCTCTGGCCCAAGCTATGAAATAACTCCTGAAATAAGCATTAGGAAACTCTAATAGCTTTTGGTTATTAAGCTTTGAATAATATGTTTCAGCATCCCCGTATATGATCATTATTTATTCATTTTGGTTTTGGTTTATGGTAGATTAATAAAATGTTCTAAGTATTAAATCTTACTGAATATAAAGCTCAACTGGTACTTGTTTCTGGTACTCTATGAAATTAAGAAGACGACTGTTAAACCCCCATGCACCTAAGAAAGAATCAGATCACCATCGTTAGTATTCACCTCGTGTTTTGATAACTTGCCAAGTGTTTCAGCAATAGATTGCACAAATACTTTAAAGTGCTGGAAATGTACAGTAATATATACACATATGCAATACAGAATTCAAAATAACTGATTGGGTACCTCCTTAGATTAGATTTAAGGGTCTCTCCACTGATGCAGAAAGAAGGCATAGCTGATGTAGTATAGCAACATTAAGGAGCAGTCTTATTGTGATGGAGAAACCTGAAGTTTCTGAATTCTTTATTATATTGGAGGGAGATGAGTTTCATCCTAAGAGAGCTAGCAATTGTGGAAAAGAATCTACGTGTGCAGCATTTCAAATCTACATGAAAGTAATTTTCTGTGTCTGCTTTGTTTAGCTGCAGCTTGCACTCTAAGGCTTTGTTTCAAAAAGCACTTTTGCGCATGCTTAACACAGCTCTAGATGCAGAAATGGAACTGTCACCTCTGCCTTTCAGGTCCCTTTCTATTACATATATAGTGTAAATAGTGGTAGGGAGCAATGGTAGATATCACGTAGCTAGAAAAGGATTGCCTGTGTTTATAACAGTGATTTTCACCTTGTTGGCTTTTGAGGTGCTTCTATTGTTCATACACTAAATTCTGTCACTGAGAGAAGCAGACACAAATTCTTTTACTTTCAGTAGGTGGTTAATAAATTTAACCTGAGAGTATATAATAATATCCCATACCTCATGGTATGCAAGAAGCACTCCCAACCACTATGGAAATGCAACCATACTTGGGATTCAGTATAACAGCTGTTCAACAGTTTTGGATACTATTCCTGTCTTATTACAGAAAATATAGAGATGGCTCCAATTTACTAGAAACCTCAGAATAAAATCTATGCTAAAAATATAATAATAGTACTTTGCTGCCTGAATTTTAGTATATGGAAAATACTGACAACTGAATTTCCAAAACCAGTTAGGCCTTTGTCTTTTGTGTTTTGCTCCAAGAACAAATAACTATTTTAAACATTAAAAGACACATTTTATGTTAATATTTCTTACATATGGATTACTATTTATGAATATTCAAATTAGTATAACAGATATTTCGTTATAATAAAAATGTTACTATCTATTAATAAGTATATTACTATGAATGTTGGTCCATTTGATTTCCAAATAATAAAACTACAGAATAAAAATGGGGAACAATACCCAAAAACCAACCAACCAAACAAAATCAACAGGAAAGCTAATTAACCTAATTAAAAACCTAATTTATAAAAGTTGTTTTAATGGCAATGATGCCAATACAGCATTATGAAATTGAAAAGGATAGTTTGTTCACCCATGACCAAAATGGTTCCAAAAACTTGCATTCCAAATACTAACAAGACAGTATTTTCTTTGTTCAGCAGATCTTATTCTCCTTGGATTCAAAATGTTATCTTTTTCAATAACAGTTATTTTTGTTAGTCCCCTTTTAACTTGCAAGGTAAAAAAAATGTTGAAAGAAATTTCATTCAGCTGTGAATATTATGAATCCAGTCATTAACAAAAACTTAACTGCAGGGCCCAGAATTCTTCCTGTTACACTGATTAATCACAGATAGTGCTTTTCATACATACACATGTGGAGAGAATTTCTTTATTATCAGTAGGAAAACAAATGTGCCAAAGATGCACTTTTAAACTCCAAGATGAATGAATTCAGAAATTAATTCAAAACAACATTCTGCTTTTTAATGAGCATTTGATTTGAAGTCACTGAGACATTGACCAGTGAAGTCCCTCAATACGATTGTCATACAATCATTATTTAGAAGAGAGAAACCTAAAACAAGTTAAGTTGTGACTAATGGTATCTACTGTATATTGAGAAAGATACGGCTAATTCTCAAAACATGTCTGTTAAAGAATTAGTCACCAATCTCCACGTAGGATGTGTGGCAACTTGACTTTGGGAGAAGACTACTGACCAATTGAAGAAAAGCAGCTCCAGTCACATTGTATTACACCATCTGTTCATTAATTGTTTGTGCTTTATACACACACTTCTAACACAGAAGAAGCTGCATTCCAAAATACTGGTATTTTCTGAAAATCTCACACTGAAGGTGGAGGCAGATTTTCCAAAGACAAAAGTTTTGTCAGTAATTAAAATGACTGAAGGATGGGGTTGTGCTGCAGAACAAAGATTCTGTATTGGGAAACAGCTAATGATTATTTTTCTGGTGAGTTTGTAAGGTGCTTCTCTCATGTACCTTCTTATATGATTTATGAACTATTTCAGAAAATTCAGAGTCTGAAATTCACTTCATACTTCCTTCCAATATATAATCCAGACTCAATAAAATACAGTGTAAGTTTGATTTTTCATTAGTAAATTCATGTTTGACTAATTTACAAAGGCTATAGAGCTTTAACTGAACTGTAGTTTTACACGAAAATTGTATTTTTCTTTCAGGCTTTCGGAATGATGGATGACTCTCATTGATATTAAACTCATTAAGCACGTCTTTCAGGGGAAAAGCAACTTCAAAACAGGTTTATTTTTAATTTCCCCACCCCTCAAAATAGTTTCAGAGTAAAATATTTTCTCAGTCTCTGAGAAAATGGTAGTAAAATTTTCTAACTGAATGTTGTATTCCTTATATTAATAAACAATATTTCTCTGTTATGTAGACAAGACCATTTCTTTGTAATGTCGGAAAAGGTCACATACTCTTCTTTTGTTTTTATATTTTTGACACCCCTGTGGATTTTTTTCATTGTTTTGGACTGTTTACTTTGTACTTTTCTAATACAAACTCCTTTGCCATTTTACTGGACCCTTTTCCCTGTTGAATGAAGTTCTCTTCCTTTTTAATTAGATTGACCTTTTGGTTCACTTGGCTGCCCTCAAAATGACTGAGAATGACTGTTCGTTTGGAAGGCAAGTTGAAATCAGCACAGAGAGACTGAAAACAGTCATGTGAAATAAAAATATTTTATACAGCTATTCCAGTATTATAACTGCATAATCGTTATGTTCATAGCCTCTAACAGAAAGAAATACTGGCCTCTGCAAATTTTGTGACATTTTAGAGATGACAGGCTGTTTCTCTTCTTCTTGAATGAATGCTTTTATAGTGTACTTTGTGACTAATATTTTCAGAGTATATTTTTACTGTCCCATAACAATTTGCCTTTTTCACCCTTCCAAGTTACAAAGGGTAAACCTTAAGTAACTACAAAGCATAAAGTCTTTTGCTAGCTTCTATTATATAATGTGTATTTCTCTTCTTCTTAGCAATATCATAGAAAAAATTACTATTGAAGTTACATTCTCTAGGCTAAAGATTAAAATCAATGGACTTTATTTGAATATAAATGTGATTACATATCATTCAAGTAGATCAGAAAGGAATAAGTGTCCTATACAGGCTTATATAATTCTTCTCAAAGTTTAATAGGTGAGACACAAACACTTTTCCACTTTTATCATGAAGAGAATAATGAGCAAAACATATGTGTTTTTATTTACAGCAATTAAAGGATCTTACCTGAAGTGAGGGAGCAAAGAAAGTTGACTTTTCCTGATATCTTAGGGGATGAGAAGGAGTTCATGCCCTATGTCCTCACTCAACTGAAGGTTCTCTATTCTACGAATGAACATTGGCTCAGGTGAGATTCATTCCCAGTCAGGAAATGCTGCACAGAATTCCCAGTAGTAATTGAAAGGCATCCAAACCTCTAATATTAGTTACTCAAACAAGATTAATTTAATCTGTAAGAGCTTTAGACTTCTCAAAATGTCTGTGAGAAAAACTTGTCTTTTTGGTACGTCTCTCTAAGGACCAGAACAATTAATCTATTTTTCTACACCTAAGGACTTGCATTCTTTTATTATAACGTGCTTGATAGATTTTCAAGAAAAGAGAATTGAGTGGTTGATCCAGCTAATTCCTGTTTTACTGTCCTCCCTTCCAGAACCATGACCTCTTGTGTTAACAGCCATGTGTCTTTCCTACCTGTAAATGAGCTTCAAGTCAGGCCAATGCTATGCCTTATAATAAGGTCCCCAGCTACTAGTGTTGAACTGCCACTAACAATAGTTGGAGATTTCCATTTTCCTCTTGCTGCTGATGTTCAGAGACAGTAAGTCCCTGAGAAACATTGCTACTTTTGAAATAGTAGAATCACCAGCATCTATCTATGCTTTTTATTGTTTCTTTCTTTCTGCTTCTGTGAAGCCACATCTTGCTCTTGCAGTCATTGATCAGCCTCTATCATGGAATTTTCCTAGATCCATTTGTAAGCACTTCAGTTAATATGCCATTTCAGCTATACCCTTTTAGGATGTTTACTACTTCATCCATTTAAAATTGTCATAAGCATCATGATTCTCAGGAATACAGCAAGACATTTTATTTCTTATATATAATAATTTAAAAGTCCTAGCATCAAGTCTGTCTTATAAGAAAACAGAAAGGCTCCCCCTCCTCTGTTTCCTAATTCTCTTTTTGCTCTACTCCTGAATACTTTTTTGGGTAAAACTAGGACACAGAGTCTTAGCTATCTGATACAAAGAATTTTTCATAAAATAAACCTCAACATCTATAGGAACAGATATTTAATATTCTTTCATATTCCCTTACTGTTAGGCTTTCATCCCAGCTGTTGCTAATCAGTTACTTAGCTGCAGCTGGAGAATTCATTGCTCCATCATTAGGTCATTTATTTCTGCAGTGCAGAATTTAAATCTCCATCATGGTTTCTACAGAATTTTAGCCAATGAGGAGTTCATCTTTAAAAGATGGCATTGTGTCTGTTAGCCTACTGAAATTCCGATTTCTGTAAAATACATAAATCCAAAGATTTTTGTAAGCCAAGACAGTGACTTGTTGTTTTCCAAGGAAAGGAAAAAGCCCTTCATCCTCTAAATTATTAGATAGGCGTAGTTTGGAGAGACTAGAGGGAGTGGCAGATCATGATGTCCTATACTTTCAGGGATGATGAGTTAAAAAGATTAGAAAAATGAACAGCTCTTTTGACAAAATTTGTTCTGAAGAGATTTTATTTCATTTTGAAGAATGAATAAAGTTTTACTGTTCTAAAGTGCATCCAAGTGTAAGAAAGATAACCTATCAATTCTTAAAGCATTCATTAAGTAAAATATTAATTAAACTTTTCAAATAATTGAAAGTAATCACTGCTACATTCCTTGAGGAACTGGACAAATTATTAAATTCCAGCCAAGTGTAATATTTGCTCAAAAGCTCAAAGACTTTTCATAGCTGAAGAAAATATTGTTTTATTCTTATTTTCTGCTACAGTAATTTTTAAGAACAACAGTAACATTCTTGAATGTTGTTTAAAACTAAAAAGATAGGCTTAAGTGCTTACATGATCCTGTATATATGTATTTTCACATTACAAGAGGAGCTGGACCTATTTCTCTAATACTTTCATAAAAACATACTAAGACATACCTTGAACATACTGAGAATAATCTCATTACCTCACCCTCCACAGTCTTCCTTTTCCATTACAGTGTGCAATACAACAGAATTCAAAAGCATTGTATGTTTTCTCATGAATTCAAGAAATAATTTCTATTTTCTGCAGAACTGACTGTTTTCTGCTTCACCAGTAGTCACTTAATTGAAATTGTTTCTCAACATGCATTTTGCAATGGGTTTGCTTCATTTTCTTTATTAATAATTCAAATAATGTACCCCCAGTATTTGATCCATTTGATGCCAATTATTTATCAGATTAAATTCAGCTCCAGATTTGCAAAATTTGGTGACTGAATTTTTTAATTATTCACAATAATTTGAATAAACTCTTCTCATGGAATCTTAAAAGGGATGAGACTTCATACTTTGCAAACTTACCTCAGAAATATTACATGTATATCTTTGTGTGTATTTGATAGCCTTATGAACACCATCCGTAGGATGAAATAGAAGTGTACATTCCTGTTACATATTATTTCATAAGTAAAGGATTTTGAAGTAAATGTCTCTGTGTAGGGATATATCACAGTTCACATAAAAGGCAACAGCTGCACTCCATCATCAGTGCAGTTCCAGATGTTCAGTGACGGCAGAGTTTTCTTTTTTCATTACATATCAATGATGTAATGCTTCATAATACATTTTTTACAGACAGGAAAAGAGACCATATTTAATTTGATGCATGTTTCAGATAGATAACAGCTGCAGATTTTGGAAGGTCATCCTCAGATATCATTCAAATAGTACTTGCTCTCATGAAAGGAAACAAATCTCACTCCATTTTGCATGTAATTTTAAGTCAAAGCATCTTTCCCAAATCATGACTCTATTTTTTAACTCTGTCTTCATCAGGAAAGAATTTGAGGCTGCAAATGACAAACTACAGATGAGTGCATAATATTAAATGGTAACAGACAACATGTAGGGTCTTTGGTCGAGTGATGTTGGCGTTATCTCAGCAACTAATGAATTTTAAAAATTAATATAAAACTAAAGGTTTGGTCTTCATTTTTTAGCATGGTTTATGTTGCACATTAGCTCAGGTGGATAGATCCTGTTTTGTTTCTAGGAGTCCATAATTTGAATCATCATGTGGGACACCTTTTACTGTTTTCTGCAGGAACAAAAATAATTTGTTTTCTTGAAAAAAAGATGCTCATTATTTTTTGCATTAAAGTCCTCAGTATCACTTACAGATCCCTTCTTTGCTTTCTAGTAGCAAATCCAAAACATACAACTGCTAAAACCTAAAATAATGTGATAATTTTTTAACATTAATCTGCCTTTTTATTTCATTGCTGAAAGAATGACATAATGCAAAATTATAATAGTATTAGTCATCTTATCCTTAGACAGTCCAATTATTCAGGCACCTATCTTCTATGCAAGAGTCACCATGAAACACCTCTGTTTCTAAGAGAAAACAGTAGCACTTCTGTTAATGTCATGAGCTAAGGATATCCCTAAGGCATGGTTTGTGTGAATATCTTTAAAAAAAATAATAGATTAAATAATTTAGATTTTAAAAATGAGATTTGGGACATTGAATTCCTTCTTTGGATGTGAAACAGAATCAGCTATCTTCATACTTATAATAGAACAACACATATGAATTTTACCTAGTTATGACCATCATTGAAACTGCTGGGGAGAAAAGGGTATTGTACATGAAGAATACAGGAGAATGTTAGTAAGGTAAGAGAAGGTAACATCACTATCCATGGAATAAAAGAGAAAGGAATATCACATTTGGGACACTGAGAAATGAGGTAGGAGGAAACTGGAATATGTAATGAAGTCACTATCTTTGCTGGGATTATAATGTTTATATTCAGTGATGTTATCAGTTATAGTTTCCAAGGTCCCAACTTCAAAAAATCGCTTAGGTTCAGGACTAAAATTAGAGGTGGAAATATATTCCACCAAGATATACTGTATTGGTAGGCAAGTGTTCTTGGTTTTTATTGATCAAATGTGTTCATTATAGCAGCTATCAACCGTGTCAGTTACAAAGGCAGGCATATCAACTGAAGTCAGAATTAAATTGTGACTGCTATATGAACAAAATGAAGAATTCAGACACTTTATTTCATTTCAGGTTCACCCAGAAGTTAAACACAGATTCAAAATGTGCTTGATTTTCTTAGGAGAATAACATGTTAGAAGGAAAATGAAAGGGCAACATAATAGAAAGAAAGAAAGAAAGAAAGAAAGAAAGAAAGAAAGAAAGAAAGAAAGAAAGAAAGAAAGAAAGAAAGAAAG
>JAOQGH010000040.1:34252214-34292003 GCA_025769975.1 Gallinago jamesoni | reverse complement strand
GAAAGAAAGAAAGAAAGAAAGAAAGAAAGAAAGAAAGAAAGAAAGAAAGAAAGAAAAGAAAGAAATAAAGAAAGAGAAATAAGCTGTTGCAGATGCTACTTAGTAACTGTTACGGCTACAAATACAAATACAATAAAATAATAGAAGATGAATCTGAGAAAACTGGAAATATGCTATTTAAAAAATATGTTTTGTCTTGCACTTGATTTGTAGTTCCCAGAACGTGCCACAAAGACAGTATCACATTTCTGTATCTTGGGTATCACTATTAATTGTACTATTAATTGTACTATTAAATGTATCACTATTAATACATTTTTTCAGTTGAAGCAATCTAAGTTACCTCGGAAAAAGCTCAGCAAAAAATTTAAGACTGTTTCTGATTTCAAGTATAGCAGGAACAAAATTAAATTAAAATCTTTCAAGTAGCTTACTGAACCCAGACATGAATGCTTGCTCCAGATAGCTCTGAATGCAGTGGTTAAAATTTTGAAATATTTTTCTAGGACTTGGACTGAAAAAAAAAAAGCTTCACCCTGGCTTAAAAATATACCTTAGTGAGGATACTTTTCCCTATGAATATTTTATTTCACTATATTTTGGCTTTCATGTTTGCTTCCTGAAAAAAATAATTAGTGTTTAATTTTAAGTAAAAAGTAAAATTTATGATATTCAAAACAAAATCCAAATTAAAGTTTGAAGAGGAATCCCAGAAGCTATAAATCCTTTATATAATATTAATTTGATATATATATATTTACATGTGTGTGTGTGTGAGTAACCCAGTTGGCCATCATATAAAATGCCAGGTTATGTAACCAGCCAACAAAATAGTTTTGTAGTTTCTTTAATTTTAGGTCATAATAAAGAACAAAGGGAAATATCAAAATTGATTAAAAAAATTTTAAATGATTTACAAATTTAACTGCTTGAGAAGATTTTGTGCTTTTTTTTTTGTTACTGTGAATTAATTAATTTCTAGCAGCATGATTTTTTCAATATACAAGTTCATAGTATGCAGAAACTCTAATTACTTTGTCATGAAACCAATAAAAATTTCCTTTTCAATGCATTGCAGTATTGTGCCCAAACTGCAATGTCCATCATGAATTTGACAAGTGCTCGCCCAAAAGTATTATAATAAGTATGTTTTATATGTGAACTTATATTTAAAATGTTCAACATTAAAATCCCGCCATGAACAAAACACTTCTCATTATCTCTGACACTCAGATATTATCAGACTGGAACTGTATAAGGAGAAAGCATATGGGAAGATATTTTGGTAGATGAGTCATTGTATAGCTTCTGGAAATTACCATTAACTTGACTCGTCATTTTTATTTATATCATGTCAATGCCCTAAATATCAGATAGAGTTATTATTACACTGAAGTATTTTCAATGGGGTGCTCAACAAAGTATGTTTTTCCTGATAATTTTATCTTAATAAGACCATGGCTGCAATCAGAAGACACTGGACATGAAGTAATGTCAGAATGACAGAAAGATGTAAACTGCAACATATTTTTTAAAAAGCGTTTTCTGGATGACTGTGGTATCTTGCTAGACTGCCTTATAGCTGTGTGTAACTCTTCTTATAAGAACAGATGAAGCTAGAAAATGATCATATGTTTGGACCATAGGGTCTGTGTTCAGGAAACAACATCGATTCACCTTTGCAAGCTATAGTTCATCATTTAATGTTGCCAGGAATTTTGGCCACTTATGTGTAGTTTTCAAGTTTTCAAGAGACATATAGAAATGAGAATAAAGGACTGTGAAGTTGGTCATGAGCAAATGCAGCTATTTGACAGAGTTTCAGTACTGATCTACAAGTGTGCAGAAAAAATAACTTTTTAAATATAGAATTCAAACATACATCTTGGTGTATAAAGTTCACTTTTGAAAGTAATCATGTACATCCAAGAACCTCTGAGATATTGAAGCACCTCACTACCACTGACTGGCTCCATAAAGAGTCAACATATTTATCTACAACAAGATATTCCCCCCAAAATTTTAAAATTAGATTTGGTTTTCTGTCTTATTCCTGAAGTACTATCAAAAATTATACCTCCTTTTTAAGGCACACGTTAACGCCTAATTGCATACTGGAAATTCTAATGATATAGCAAGCTCACATGTAAAATAATATAAAATGTTGTTAACAGTATGATGATGAGTTTGCCTAGAAAGGATTAAAATTATTTTTGAGTCACTGAAATATTGACATTCTAATATCTATTGTACTTAACGTAAATAGTACCACTATATTTAGCAAATCCCAATTATTCAGGATTCATATAGAAAATGTATCTTTCAAATCTTATCCTGTAGATAAAACTGACGGGAAAAAACAACCAACCAACCAACCAACCAAATAAAAAAAAGATAATGATTTAAAATGTTTTAAATAATTTTGTTGATTGATATTATTGCATTATCCAGTCGAACCATAATTATTTTTTCATAACACATTTAGAGGGAAGGAGGAGATAAAGGAAATACTTATTCCCTGTATAATTTATTTACTAATTGTCATTGACGCAGTTTGTATGATACTTTCTTGCATAATTTCTTTTGGTCTCATTTGCCTCTGCAAGTCTGCAGGCAAAAGATATTGATGGCTTCTTCCTAATTACTAATTATGGCCCTTACATTATTTTAGTACTGCTTGACCTTTCAGCAGCATTTAATAATGGCAGTCATAGGATCTTGCTATAAATTTTTGAGACATACAGTAGCACTGACATTTCCAACTTTTTCAGTCTGCCTCTCCTTCCACTTTACCAAGCATCCAGGATTTACCAACATGGTCACTTGTGTCTCACATTTTGCTATTATTTTAATTGAAATTCTATACTTGAATTAACATTTCTTGTAAACTACAGCACCCAATTTTGTCACCATTTAGTTTTTAGCAGTAGATATACACAAAAACAAATATTAATGTTGTTGTGAAGCTCTTTGTACTGACACTTAACCTTGTAAGCAGGGTTCAGGAAAAAGGAATTTTTGTCACAATAATACTAAAAAATTATGTGTTTCGGAAAATCATGAAGGTTACAATTTGTTTCTGGTTTACTCAATAAAATGATACTGAAATGCAGTAGAACAATGACATTTGTTCAGAATAAGATTTACCCATGTACAGAGAGCTTATTTTGTAATTAAAAAACTATTTCGGACTTGTTAGTGGGATGAAGAGTCCTATTGTTACAGTGAATTGTCTCTATGCACAGAAGTAAATTTTGTCACAAGAAGGAAAGCTCAGATGTTCACTAAGGGAACATGGAATAGTGAATACTCTTTTCTCCCCACCTTGCAAGAAAATAAACTAATAAGGTGCAATAGACACTTATATGTGCCTGCTTTTTTTCCGATTATTAAAAATTTATTTGAGCCTATTGAGAGCAAGATTTTCACCTCTATTCATAGTCCTACAAACTGGGATGACTGACAGAAGTTGATTTAGAAAGGTGTTCTAACAATGTCAGTAATTTGAATGGCAGACAAGGCGAAAGAGGAAAAGGGGAAACTGGTGGCACTCCAGAGGGACTTGAGTGCTGGATATTGAGCAAGGGCATATACTGCCATTTAGGAAGGGTTGCTACTTAGAGGAGAGTCCAAACATTTTTCAGCTGTTAGCCATAACTCAAGTTTAAAAAACTTGTTTGGTTTTTAATCCTGTTCATTCATTCAAGAGATATATAATTTTAAGGTTATCTTCTTCCCGTTTGAATTGAGTGGTTAGTAAGAATTTTTCAGAACCCCCCCTCTCCCACCTAAGTCCTATTATTTAGAAAATTATTCTTTGAGAGTTTACACTATTATGTTTTTCTGAATGCTCTAAGTGTTAGAAAAAGGGGAAATGAGAATAGATTACACTGTATTATTGCCTAAGGAGGTGGATTTATTTTCTGTGGAATTATTTTAAACAATGTAAGGCGAGTTGAATGCATGCATATTTTACACTGAAGGACAATACAGAGAAAATAATATGATTGGTTCTACTTTTTTTTTGTTTTCATTGATGAATTGTGAAAAAAGAACTTACTGAAGTTACTGCTAATTTCTTGCCAGGTACATATCTCCATTTCAGTTACCATCATATCTGATGAAGATGCTTGTTTTATCAGTGTAGTGTCTTTTTCTGAAGAAATTTTGTGGTAGTTATTTGGAGCATCAAATTAGATACAGGAAGCCTTTGATCTCTTATGATCATTCATACATTGAAAAAAGAAATCAGTCTAAACAAATGTGTGCTTCTGACATCTTCAAATTGATTATGCAACAGAGATACACTGACATGATGTTTATCATATTTAAAAGATTATCTTTTCTTATATTTCAAAATGTATGTCTTATGAAGTAGTGAATGAAATTTCATACTTATGATAGCACAGCTGTACACAGGGCAATGTGCCTTGCAGTTACTCATTGAGTCTTATTTGTTATGCATTGGTAATAATGCCAGTCTCACTCTTGTGATATTAATGGAAAGAACATGCTGCCATTTGAAATAGAACCTCTGATTTGTGACATTATTCAGCTGAATAATTATTTTAAAATTGCACACAGAAATATTTGCTATACAGCACAATTACTGAAGTGCATTATCAGCATAAGAACATTATAAGATTGGTGGATTCTGAACTTTAAAGATGAGAAATTTAAAATTCCTCTTTATGTGAAAGTGTTACCAGACAATGTGTGATGACAATTATGATGAAGATAGATAACTGCAACAAAGAAATGGACATTTTTTTTTGAGAATTCTTAGTAGTTTTTGCTAGGCATTAAAGCTTGAAAATGTTGAATATACTCAGCAAAAGGAGGCAATTCTATAGAAGATTTTGCAAGTTGATGATAAGAAAGATGATAAGAAACATACTGCAAATTTGCAGATCATGAAAAAGTCCTTACTTAAACATGAATAAAAATGCTAATAAATATATCTGTCGAAAATTATCTTTTAAGTGTATGAAAAATACCATGTGAACATATGAGATTATCAATATACTGTTGATAACTACTTTTAGTATGTCTTATTACTTGTGATTTTTGAAAGACAATAAAGTTGACATAATTTGCCATTAGTTATTACAATTTTTAATGAAAAGTTAGAAATGCAAATATGTTACAAGGTTTTAATTTCATTAGGATTGAGTATCCCTAAAAGAGATGCTTTATATTAAATAGATTATATGGTGTGTATAGCAGTTGCCAGAGTAAGTTAATTGTATATCCTAGGACCATGAAATACCAATGCATTATCTACTATTGCAGTAGAAATCGGATTTTACAGTTTTTCAGCACTGTAGATCCCAAAGCTTATTGTACATAAAATATATTCTATTCCCTAGAATCTGGAATTAATTTCTATGCCAGAATTCTAACCCTACATTAGTTTAACGATAAGATTTATATCTTGCTCCCATTTTTCTCCCTACAAATGTTCCCTTTGTTGTTTTCCTTAATACAAAACTAAAAGAGTTTTAGAACAGGATGTACAACATTAGGCTTTCTTGGACTGAAAATATAAATCAGAAAAGCTGCTCTAATTGACATTTTCATTGAAAATTTTATTAGAGAGATCCAAGAAGGAAGCAGCGCAAACAGAAATCTCATGAGCAATCTCTTCAGTTCAGAGCTAAGATACTGTAGAAGACATAAACCAGCTGAATAGCTACTCCAGAACTGAGATAGGCAGGCCTGAGATACCAGCAGTGTGACGATGCTCCCTGCAGTGCATACATTCCATCAGTCTGGCAGCACTGAATTCATTCAAGGGGGGGACTCGTGATATGTGCCTGATTTCTGTAGCATGCATATGTAATTTGTTTGCTCTTGGTTAACAAATTTTTTTTTTTCATTTTTTGTTTTCATTCTCTCCACCTTATCTCAGTCTTTCTTGAAACAGATGAATCTCAAAAAATAAACAAAAAATACTGGCAGCTTTCAGGCTACCTTTCTATCTTGAACTTAACAGGCAAATGGTATGGAACTTGTAAGCACAGTAGTCAAAGCTGCCTTTGCAATCTGTTGTTTGGCAATTTGCAATTAGTGGGTGGAAAGATTTAAATGTTTTAAGAGATGTAATTTTTCTATCACAGCTCTTAGCACTTCAGCTATGATTTTCTTCTTCACAGAAAGAAGTGGGAGAAGAAAGGGAGTTTTTGAGGTGGCCAAATGATCTTAACACTTCTTTCAAATTTTGGCAGCTTTCATGCCCTGATTTTTACAGACAGACCTCTAAGCCCAATCCAAGGTTTCTGAGTGCAAAATGTGGAAGGATCTTCTGGCAAAAATCATAGCAAAATTGATGTCTTAGTTAAATGAATTACGCATCAGGTCTTGGCTCTGTGGAAATTTCACAGCACCTCTCTCTTACAACCTTAAATCTACAAGATGCTAGAATATTGGATAATGGTATGAAAACAACCTAAATCAGATACCAGTATTTAAAAGGTGGGAAAATGTTAAGTCTGAATCCATATTTGGGTATTTTGTGTATTGAAAGTTATTAAAGTTATATTCAGGGTATATAAACTAAAAAGGATTGTCCAGACTCCAGAGAGTCTTGTTGGGTCCAGCAGACTTCGTGCCTGGAGGGACAGCTATTGGGGGACCAGCATGAGTGGATTTGGTGCCACCAATTGGAGTCAGAGTGGGGACACTGGGAACACTCACCTGTGTTGCCAGAAACTTGTAAGAATGGGTGGTCTCAGGGCCAGCTATTGGAGTGGATGAAGGTCTCTGCTGCCAGCTGCTGTGATGGGAATGTTGCGTGCTCTAAAAACCGGCTACTGGGGGGACTGGTGTAAGTGAAGTGAGTAATGGGCTTAATGCTAGTGATTAGAGTAGAACGGCAAGTCACAAACCACAGTGTTTGGTGCCTGCCACTGGTGGCATCCAAGTGTCTGTATCTGCCCCAAAATGGTGTGTGATGGCGCTTGCATGTTTCATTCACTAGCAAGCTTCAAGCTGGACCAGCCAGTCGGTAGAAGGCCCTTGGTCCAGCAATGAGTATCAGGGCAGAAGGTCTGTGTTTGTGTATCTGTTTGCTGATGAGCATCAAGCTGAACTTGTGGAAGAGTACGAGACCTGTGACAAGGTTTATAGGGGTTGGGATCCAGGCATTGGTATTGGATGGACAGAGGGACCGTGCTATGCCAGTACTCAGGGTGATCCACGAATGTCCCTGTGAATCTTACGAATCTGGAGCATTATGTGTCTGTGCTTTCGCTCATGAAGTTCAGTCTCTACCAGAAAAAGAAGAGGAAAGTGATTTGTCTGTACATACTTACATTTTATACAAGTCATATATAGGTGCTGTTGAAGGAAGTTCTGCGGTAATCCATGCAGTTGGTCATGCATGTATGTGGACACATGATGAGCTCTACTACTGCCTGAACCTGCAAAAAAGCAGCAGTTGTGTCCCTCACTCTGGCACAGAGACCTCCTGATCCCAGGGTGTCCAGGGCTAGGCTCCAGCAGCAGGGCAAGCCAAATTACTGAGCAAGGAGTTGCTGGAAGGAGCAGCTGTTCCTAACATCCCTTAACAACTAGATGCATTTTCAGTGAATTTGTGGAATAATAATAATATAAGATGATAACTTAAAAAAGTAAACCAGTTAAAAACTTTAACCATACAGTGACTAAAAAAACTGGTGCTTCCCTTGTTGCATGGCAGCAAAGCTCAGTGACAGTAGTTATAGAAAAAATCCTGAAAACTTGGAAATATTATTGATACCACTTTTCAAAAGCAGTTTTTATTCCAAAATACTAGAAAGACTAGAATTTTGATTGAAAGTATAAAATCCAGCAGACGAATCTGAAGTGTTCCATCTAGTCTGAAGTGTTCAGTCCAGTCTGAAGTGCTCAGTCCATACACTTCTTCAGAATAAAGCTGGGCAGGATTTATTTTAATTTTTCAGTGAGGGAAAATGACTTTAAAATTATAAAAATAAAAAGCTTATTTTTATTCCAAAGTGAACCTTTGGTCCAAGAAATTGTAAGGTGAAACAGTATATAAATCAGTATAAACAGTTTCTAATGAGCTGTCCTGATTTCCCATCTGGGGAACTACTCAGTTTTGTTTATCAGAGTGAATACTCTCGGTCATGACTGAGACTATGTATTAGGGTGTGGTTTATAGGTATCAGTATATACTAACTCACTGAGTATGAACCACCACTTACAATTTTTCTTCAAAGTTCAACCTCAAGATAATTACATGAACAGGAAATGGCTGGACTCAGTCCTTGGTTAACAGAAAAACCCACTGAATGGATGTGGCTGCAGCTGGTAATAAATCTACTAGAAATCTCACAGGGAATAAAGCAGAAGTGAAGTAAAAGCATTATAAACTTTCACAGAGTATATTTTATATTTACTCTTTTGCCAGTTTGGCACAGTTTCACAGTAGAACACGACCTAGAATGTGAGAAATACAAAATTAAGGTTGTTTTCACCCTGTTATCACTGATAAGTGAGATTTTCTATGACATTCAATTAGGGAGTTTTATAAAGCTATTTCCTTAGTTATAAATGCCAACAAATACAGGCAGGAAAAATATAATTTGCAGTTATAAAGTTCTGTCCTATTATTCTCTTTACAACTAATATTGTCCAGATTTCTTATTAGCAACAAAACTGTTTAAATTTCTGTACTTGAATTTAGAGGTATAATTTATTCAACAAGTTAGCCAATTACAATGTATTCCTTCATACTTTAATCACAAATTTCTTCTGTGCCAGTTACAATAGCTAATAATTTCAGATTCTGCTACCAGCACTTTTCATCAAAAATACTTATGTGAGAGTATGAAATAGTAAATTATTTGCAAAGAAGCATTCTGCCTCCCATATAATCCATATTTCGATTAAAACCTCTGAATAAATAATAAGTAGATATCTGTAAACAACTTCCCTCAAACCTTAGAGTACTTGATATTAGCCCGTTCTGGTCTGATCTACACTAAAACAAGTGATTCGTTTCCTTACAAATATTTTTGGAAGAACGTCACTAATTTTGGTGATATCCCTTGAACTCCTTTTTCGTTACATCCATGAATAAACACATTTTATAGGGAAAGAGCATTTCAAGTTGCAGAAATATTCATATATGGAAAATTATATGCTATTTCTGCCATGTGTAATTCCGCGAAACTTACTTTCATATAAATGCTTCAGAACAGCAGAAATTTATTTTCTGTTTTTTTCCTCAGCAAGGTTCTTTTTTGTTGCAAATGACCAAGGGGCACCCATATATATTTAGAAAGCAATGCCTATTTCAGAAAAAGACAAAAAAATATAAAAGAGTTTCATGCTTACTATTTTCTTGTAACTGTGTTTTCTCTTTTAAGTATTTCACATTTTGGCTCACATGACAATTGTATTCCATTTCTGGAGTGAGAATATGTTTCGCTGAGTTTAGAAATCTGTAGGTGCCAAATTACACTACCAGTAATCAGTGTAAATGGGAAGAGACCACACCCTACAAGTAGTTCACATGATTATGCGAGGCAGAAGGAATAACTGGAACAGACCCGTCCCAAGATTCATTGCTTAATAAACAAATCAAATTGCTCTGAAGCACCTCAAATCCTGAATGTTGTTACCAATTAAACTACAAATTACTGCTAAAACCATGATTAGGTATTGAGACAGTAGTTTTTATCTGGTCTGTATGAGAATATTCCATTCTCATACTCTTCATAAATTCTCACCATGCTCTAGAAATAACCAGCATAACTCTTAACATCAAAAGAATGACCAGATTTAAAACAGAAAAAATCGGGCATTATAAGGTGCTGTAATAAATATTACCCAAGCATGGGAAATGTAAGTGATTCGTTTGGTGCCACACTATATCTCCTGCGAAGAAAATAGAAACCCTGAAGAATACAATCTATTGCCCAAGGCAAGTCATTACCATTAAAATCTATTGCCTTCCTCCTGGAGAATGAAAAGAGGATAAAAACTTAGAACAAAACAACAAAATTGTCAAAAAACTACAGTTAGATGATGATGATGATTATTATTATTGTATTTTGTTTTCAACCATAAAGATTGTTTAAACAATTGTTGCTTGAAACCTATCTAAAAAGACAAATAAATTAGACTCTCTAGTAATTGCTTCATGGAATTTATTTTTATGATTATGAATTTTGTTTTGGCAAAATGAATCTTTCTATGTAATTGATATTTTAAAGCTATTCTATAGAAATGTATATATATTTTCTGAGTGATTTTTAGTTTAATTATTTGACCTTTCTCAGTCTTTCATCATTCTTGTCTTCTCACTCCATTTTATACCAGGTCACCATTATAAGAGAACGGCTGGATTGCCTTGTCCATAATGCACATCATGGTATCCCCAGATATTGAACAGCTCAAGACAAGAGTCCTTTCTCAGCAGGGAACTACTTTCAAAATAAGACTACATTCCAGAAAAAAACTGTAATTCAAATCATAGCAGAAACAACAGAAATATATGTATATACAAATTAATGCTGTAGCAACTAAAAAGGAAGATTTCTTTGGGACAATAAAGAAAAATCAAAGTATCATGATCTATAAAAATCAAAGAATTTTCATTTTAATCAGGAATTTCTCAATTAAACTTTTGACAGGAGAAGTCCAAGTGATGTTATGGTATGCATGGTTCTGTAGAAGTGCATTTGACATGAAAGTTAAGACTGAAATGTAAGCATTTTCTGCAAGATTTTTTTTACATACCCAATCATATTAAAACCATAAACATTATGGAATATTTAATATTTATATGTGAAGATATTGTCTTGCATAATGGAAGAAAAGGATGTGCATATATCTTTGCAGACTGTGAGCCTAAAATTAACCAGTTTTTAGTTAAAAACCTTTTGACTTGTAGGGTGTTCCCATAAATAATATTTTAACATTCCTTCAGTGTTATAAAATTTCCAGCATTTGCTGGTTGCCTTGGTTGCAGCCAGTAACAGATGTTTCAAAACATAAGCCAGGTCATGAGCCACAGAACTGAATAAACAGCTTTAAAAAAAAAACAACCAAAAACTATAGTAGTTTTTTATGCTAGCTAAGTTGCAAAATTTCCACTGCCTTGGCTCTTCCTGGCTCTTCCTTTGTCTCCTGCTTTAAACAGAACCAGAAACTTAGTCTGAGTCAGGCACACCCGAGTTTACATTATTCTGCCAAGTTTAGGATATCATTTATTCTCTGTCATTAGCTCATAAACAGAATTTTAATTTACTGAAAATTTAGAAGAGAGGAAGTATGGTCAAAACATTTGTTTTGGAGTAAGGTATTCTACAACATTTTTGGATTTCTAGTAACCTCAGATGTCTAGAGGAGGGGAGAAACAGAGTTTCCAAAATGCATTATGCTCTCATTATGCATTATGCTGCACCTTGATTAATTCTTTCTTGGTTGGGTTCCTCGTCCACTCTTTTACCTTGCTTGCATATATCTATTTCTAAGTGTAATGGAAACCTGGGCATATTTGCATAATACCAGCACTATCTCAGGACAAGATACTTCTTTCTTTTCTCTGCTTTTTAAGACACCTTTTCAGTTCACAGAAAAGCTGCTGTTGCTTTGGGAGTCTGGCTAGAGATGATGTTAATAGTGTTAATTATTGGTCCAATATTGTATTCAAAACTGACTATGTTTTTATTGGAAAAGAAGAAATGTTTATCAGATGCAGTGAGGCATTTGAGGTATTGTATGTTACTACAATGTTTTTCACCAAATGATTATGATACTAAACCTTCTTTGATATTTGTATTGGGTAGAGAAAAAAGGAAGCCTACAGGAAATTATTTTATATCTTTTTCAGTTATATGTGCCTAAATTTGCCAGAGAGTATTGTTGTAGAGGATGACCTGTAGGTCAAAACATTTAGAGTGCTTCCCACATAATTCCTTTTTTATTATTATTTTTCCATTGATCTTGCTGAAATTTGGAGGATAGCTGTGGATACTGCAGGTCTGCAGGCTTTTGAATAGAACCTGAAGCTGTGTAAAAGAGACTCTTTGAATCCAGTTAAAACAGTTTTATCTGACTGTTCACTGATTCCTCTTCACTGGTCATGATCTGCCTGTGGCAAAGCACTTCTCGTGATTGTGAAGATTACTCTCCACGATGCTCCTTCTAACAGTGTGAATATTGACTTGCACTTATAAAGGTCAGGCAGCTCCTACAGTTATTGGGAGTGAGAACACTAACTCCAGAAAGGCACTCTGAGAAGAATGTGACTTTCAAATTACAAAACGGAGTGCTCAGCAGAGCCAGGAGTTCAGCCAACTTGAAAGTTAACCTTACTTCTCTATAAACACAAACATAGACTTCAATGTTGTCCCAGCAAAAGAAAAAAACATCAAACAACTAAGTGGACACAGGATCCAAAGTGATATACATCTAGCAGGCATTTTATTTTACTTTTTAAAAGATTGGTAGACTGCATGGAAAGAGTCACTTTTGGATTTCTTAGCTTCCAAAACAAATAATGGCTCCTTCAGCTTTTAAAAGCCTTGTGCAGAAAGATAAACCATCCCATACGTTCCTTTTCTCTATTGTTCTGCCATTAGATCAAAGAAGTTTATTCCCAGTGAAGCACAGCAACTGACTTAGCTCACCTTTGAAAATTCTTCTGCATTTGCTGTCATGTGGATTCAAGCTCAGAGCACAGCTGAGGTAATTTAAGGTCTGCAGGAATTTGGCTGTCTATTAGTGATTGTATCCTGTAGTACAATACAAGAAAGATGACAGTGTAGCAGCAGAACTGCAAATGAGAATGAAGGCTCACTTTTCATCTTGATGGAGTGTAAAAATAATATTTTAAATTTTTAATGCAACACATTTATATTGTGGCAGTAGTGGTAGTAGGCTCATATTGCATATAAATGAATATGATTCTTTGGTTTGTAGGGGAATAAAGGAGACATTATGATGAAGAATATACTGGGCAAGTAATAAAAAGGAAGAAATATATGTACGTCTTGGTTGCCTAGGAAAGGCATTGCTTTCTGAGTTTGGGCACCCTTTTTTAAATTTTTTTTTTATTTCAATGCATTGTAACTTTCCCAGTTTTGACATCTGGCTAATTTTAGATAGTGTAAAAATCATCCTTAATGGCCTTTCACCCTCATCAGTGGGACCACCATTCAAGTAACAAAGTGCCAATCAATTGCTCTTGTTCTTTTCTAGCTTTGAGATATTACTGGAGAGCTTTTTGCAGAGATCATGATCTCTGTGCTTGATATACCATTTATAATAACTACAGTTAAAGGTCTTCAGGCTTATCCATTATAATGCTCTAATTTTCTTGACTGACTTTTTTTTTGTCCAGGACGAGACATAGCACACTAAATTTAATTCCCCCTTGACCATCCCATCTCCCTTCAAATAGCAGGTTTGATTATATTTGAAAGACAAAGGAAAGAAAAAAATAAACGAAAATTAACTGTGCTGTTTTATTTGAAAAATGAAAATGAAAGACTAAGAAACAGAATTGTTTAAGGTGTTTCTTTGTACTGCTATAGATCTAATTAAATTGATTTTTTAAATTAAAATTTATGGGGAATTAGAGTGTGAAATAATTCACTTCATATGGAAAAAAAATACTGTATGAAATCAGAGAATAGATGCGAATTATATGCAGTGTTTCAGTGAAGAAAATAACCAAGGGTGTTCCTCTTCTCTGGACATAACTTGAACCACACTGCCTCAGGTATCATTTATTTTTTGCTTATCAAGTTAATTCTCATTCATACAGTCTTAGAGTGCAGTAGATAATACAAATATTTATTTTCAAAATGTGTGCCAAATGGTTTCACTTGTGTCTGAAAATTAACCAGAGCAAACTTACAGTATTCTCTTGGTATAAAATTAACAGAATACTGGACTGCTTTTCAGCCATTACAATATGGCAATAAGCTTTCTGTGCTGAAAATGATTAAATCCTGCGAGTAGATATTAATATTATAGAGTAAAACAGTACAGTTGTACAAAAGCAACATAGCATCTAAGCACTGACTTAAACTTCAGTTCTAGACAGGTTTTTGTATTTCATTTTAAAACTTGTTATATAGTTTATAGAACAGAACTATGTGCTTTTTATATACTGTCCTGAGTAAAACTATCCTAGTTAAACTTTTATTTATTTGGGTTTTTACAATCAAAAACTAAGCTAAAGTCTTAGAATAAACAATAGCATTTCTGAGTTACTCTGTAAAGAAAATAAATGTCGTTCTTTAAAGTACTGTACAATGTAGGAGACTTCATTTTCAAAAATCAAAATAACAGAAGAAATATCTACTTTCTCCTCTTATTTTAACTTCAGAACTGAGTATCTTCATTGTCATGGAGATTACACTGCAGATGAATATAAAACCATTTTATGAATCCACATTCAAACTCACTACCTGAACCACCTGCCATGTGTATTACTCATTTTGATATCTGAGTTGCTTCCAGGCTTCTTCACCTGGAAGTGAAAATGAGACTTGGTTTGTAGAAGTTCTAGGACATACACCAAGAAGACATGATGTAAAGCACAGGAACTAGATTTCTTAATTGCTAAAGATTTCTAAAGCTAAAGGGTCAGCTCAGGATTCCAGAAGCTTAAAAATGCAAAATCTGAGAAAGGAGTTGCACTTGATGAATCCTAATTTCAGCTAACTTGGAAATTAATTAAAAAAGGGCTCAAACCCTTAATAATTATTCCTCACAATTTTGAAGAAGAATGGGCAAGCACAAAGTGGTCATCTTTCCAAAAAGAGGAAGAAAAACAGACCTCTCCTGGCTTGAATGTCATTACAAAAAAGTCAGACAGTTTTTAATTGGTTCTTCAACATGTTACTTTGCCATTTCTTAGATTGACATAATCACTTCAAAAGGTGGTGAATAGAACTTTGTAGTCTACAGTATCACATGTACCTCGGTTGATCAGGTGAACCATGGTGACTGAAGCAATTATTATCTTCGACCAGCCAAATGAGAAAATAAATTATTACTAACTTTTATAAATAATTTTCCTGAAGCAATATTTAGCATTTTATAAAGAATAAATCAATAGATTTCCTCAGCTAGAAGGCTTTGCTTCAAATTGGCAGCTGCTGTTTAAATAGAACATGTGGGGAGCAGCCTTATAAGGACATCCTTCACAGGACAGACCAAAAGTCCATCACGCCCAGCAGCCTAAATCTGACAGGGACCAGGAGCAAATACTTATAGAAAGACTATAAGAACAAGTAAGCATATGATAATAGCTCTTCAGAGGGATAACTTTCCACCTTTAACCAATCTGTATTTGGGGCACTTCCTGCACAACTGATTGTAGCTCTGTGCTTACTAGTGCCAGATGGATTCTTTTTTCTTGAATTGATGTAATTGCTTGAGTTCACGTATTAGTATCCACAATACCTTACACTTCTTTGCTCTAGTTTACTTATTTAATGAAAAAAAAATAATATTTCTTTCTAATTGTCTTGACCATACCACCTGACACCATGTTCATTTGATGTTCCTTGGGTGTTTTATTGTATATTTCCTATTCATCTTTTCTCTGTGCCTCACAACTTTGTAGACCTTTAGCATAAAACTCATTCATTACACTAACATTTTTTTTTCTTTTTTTGTGTTCCTACAATTGTAAAATTTCTATTTCTGTGAATATCTGGCCAATACCAACATTTTGAACAGTTTATGCTAACTTTAACAAAAACATACTCTCTTCCTATATTTTAAACAATCTTTTTTTTACCAAAAAAACAGGTCCTTTACTATGACACCATGGAATTTTTTTGAATTCAAATGCAAAGTAAAAAAACATTTTTGTAGACAGAAGATACCTAATTTCTATAGCAAAATTACATTCTCACATGGCTGAAATGTGATATCTGGATATGAAAAAACTGATAATTAATTTTGTGAATTTAAGTATTACATATTACATATATAATATATTACTTTAAGTATTAGATATTTTCTCATCTACTTCTGAAGAATGTTAAAACTGTATTTAAAATTTAAAGCTTCCAATATCAAATATTCTCTACTCTCTTTTTTTTCCTTCAGCTTCCAATAATACTAGATTATCAGAAAAAGTCACTTTAGGTATGAAAAAAAAACAGCATGTGGGAGAGTAAAGCCTTACAAAAGATTCATAATTGTTTTGCAAGAATCGACTAGCATAAATATATTTTCAATCCCTCTGGTTACTCTTCTCAAGGGGTAGTGATTAAGTGACTCACTAATAGTTACATTATGCCTTTCAACAGTACATTGACTTAGTTCATGCACAATGACAAGTTTATTCTTCACTTTTTTTTGGACCAGCCTGTCCAACTTTTGGATTCTGCCAGTTCAGCAAAACTTAAATTTTCCAACAGCTACTCTAGAGCTTTTACTTTCTGCAACAGATGAGAACTTTTGTTGTACTAATAAAATAAGTTTATATAAGAATATATTAAAAAAACTACCCAACATAAATTGCAATTTAATTGACCCAAACATAAGCTCTTAAAATAATATCCACTTTGTTTCATTATATCAGTTTCTCCTTCATCCAAATCGATGAAGATACTGTAGTATCTTCACTCAGACAATATTAACTGTATGTCATGATGATCTCATCCTGTGAATGTAGCATTTCATGTTATGGAAATTTCTGACTCTAGTGCTACACTACATTTGAAGTCCAGCTGGAAACTGGTCCACATAAGCTTGGCAGTAAGATACAAAGCCTGCAACTGTTCCAAAGATATTATTTTCCAATATGTAATCTACTAGTCTATGCCTATCATTTTTTCAGTATTCATGCAGTTTATTTTGATGGAGATAGGTCCTTTCCCAGAAAAACCCAAGTAGTTTTCAAAAGAAATATAATTTTATTGAAAAGTTGGGGGTTTTTAAACTGAAAACCAGCATAGGTAGAAGTGTTCCAATGAGACTGCTTAATCTTAAAGCTTCAGCCTTATGCTGTAAAGCTCTTGTGAACCTTCATAGGGTATCTTTGGCAATAGAGCTTATTTCTTATTGTGTCTGTAAATTCTAGCTTTGACAGATCTCAGAGTACAGTGGATTTTTAAAAGCTTAATTTTCGTATGTTTTATTTGTCAATACATATGCAGTTGCACCTCTATGATGATTTTCTATATCCCTTTGTCTATCACTCTGTGAACTTTTAAAATAAGAGAAGGCTGCCAGTAATTCTTTTTTTTTTTTTGCTTTCAAGGAGACAAAATTTTTCTTCCAATTGCAGCAAAACAGATTTGGGGGGAGGGGCAGGGAACAGAAACAAAAATCCACATTCTTCTAGACTTGTTTTTCAGATTGTTTAGTAGGCGAGGTATTGGTTTGAAATCCATTACTAGTTTTGTTATCTTGCAGATCCTGTACTCTCAGGAGAGAGTGAGGATCATGTTGTGACAGTGCTAGCTGGAAGCAATGTCATGTACAGGGCGTAAGCAGCTATCTAACACCCCAGATCATCAGCTGGAGGAGGGAAGATATTTTTATCTGTAGGAATTCTCAAAGAACACTATTACTAAATGTTCAAACTTTCTTTTTGCTCCCTTAGGCCCACACTCCAATACAGACCCAGCTGCTGAAGCAGAGAGAAAACAAAGACGTGTAAGAAAGATGTCACTAGCAGAAGCAGAATAATAACTAAGCAGCAGTTAGGAGGTACTGTGGGGTTATTAAACTATGTTGCCTGCTGACGTCAGATGGAGCAATCTGCCTCCTGTAGCATCCTATAAATACGCGTGAGTATAGATGTTTTCTGTGGATACTCTTAGGGAATTTGGAAGTTATCTTCAAAAAAATGCAACATGCCTTAGTGAAAGCAGTAACTGTAGCTCCTTGTTACAACAGTGGGTACAATCCCACTTAAATGTAAATAATGTAACTTTTGCTCTCATGTTACTCATTGGCTCAAAGGAGTCCTGAATTTGTTTTTCAGTTGAACTTTTTTTTTTCTTTCTGTGCTTTGAACTATACTATGGCTTCACAAAGCCATAATCCAACTATTGTTAGCATTAATCTTGCAGTGTCACATAGAATATGTTTGTACAGTAACCACTGCCTGGTGTATTCTGGTGTATTGCTCTTTTTATTCTGTTTATAAATTAACACTAACACATAGGCTTTCCTTACCTTGGGAAGGACAACCAGTGGTCCAGAGGACACAGGAGTGAACAGTGAATTTGTTCCTCTGCTGTGTGGATTTCAGGTGGGAAATCAGTGGTGCAACTCAGTTAACTCTGCCTCAGTAGTCACTATTTTTGAAACAGAGATAAGTACATTGTTGGATGAGGAACTGTAAAATCCTAGCATTCTTTTGTCTACACTGATGAACACTGATGAAATACTTTCATTGATGCCATTGTTTTACAATGTCTTAACTGTGGCTTGAATAACAGGTAGATTTACATATTGGAAAAAACTAGGAAAATTTACACCTTGTAGCCTTGCTCATGCCTGATTCAGCTTCCATTCTTCTGATGCCAGGTATTACTAACTAGCATTAGATGCCTCTTAAGCTTCGTAAGTCCCACAGAGAAAGATTTCTCAGCTGCCTACAGAAATCTAAATCCTGTAGGCATTTTGGTGCGCAATTCGAACATGTGCTTATGAATAAATATTTTATATTCAGAAATTTGTGGTTTCTTGTTCTGTTTCTATTTGTCTTATATGAGGAGCTTCCATTTTAAAATAGCAGAGTAAAATAGCTCTATTACCAAATTTAAAACAAATTATTACAATGATTGCCAATGCCAGTGTGTTCAGAAGAATCATTGTTCTCAATAAATCTCAGTCTAAGACCTCTCTCAGGCCAGCAAAGAGTCAAAGCCCTAACAGACAGCTCCTCCGTGGATACAAGACCCTCGTTCACTCCACAGAGAGGGTATCTCCATCACACCTGGTGGAGCTGCAGGAAGGAGGAAAGAATGCCCTCTTGGAATTACAATGAGAAATTGTCTGTCATCCCCCACTACAATTGTGTTCTTCCAAAAAGATACACTTGTACTGGGGCCAAAGGGCTGAAATCAGTGGCACAGAAGGTAGAAGTATAATAGGAAACCAGAATGTCACAAGAGGGTTGTTTCATCTCTGAAAAAAAAGAAGAAGAAAAAAAGCCTAGAGGAGTGGAATTGTTTTTTCTACCCATAAAGACCTTCCATAAGCATAATTCAGGATGTTATTGTGGGGTTTAATTCAGGAACAGGCAAGAAATCTTACCTCTTGCAGGGTCTGTCATGGAAATCACACAGAGATTGATAATTTTGAGATCTGGTTATCAAATCCTTGCAGAAACAGAAGCTGAAAGAAGGGCTTACACTAATTTCCATTGCAGCAACATTTTTTTGTGAAATTTATGGTTAGGTCTTCTCTTGGGCAGCCACTAGAGGACAACCTGATCACATGTTTCTAAGCTAGTCTGACGTTTCTACCCACAGCTGTACATAGGCAACAATAGCCTTTAATCTACAACCCCTTCTTTCTGACAAAGCTAATCTTTAAATGGGATGAAAAGTCAAAAGTTTTAAACATATCAAATAACAAGCACCTCACAGCTCTCTGTGAGAATCTATATGAATCTGCATAATAAATTTTGCTCCGTAAATATATATGGAGATAAAAATCATAGATTATTGCACAGCTGGCAGGAAACAAAGCACAGGAATTTTCATAAAACTAAATAAACAGGAAATATGGAATAGTATAATCTCTGATTTGTTGGACCTGAACTGATGCAGGTATTTTGAAGTACCTTCTTCCTATTTTTTTAATAATATTTTACATAAATGTATAGTAACTAGTCTACTGGAACATATTTATTACAGAAGTGCCAAAAGGCCTCAATGTGCCACATGTAGTAATAACATACAGTGAGAGTTTCTTCTCTAGAAACCTCACCGTCTGAACAGTTAAGGCAGAAAGGGTGATAAAAGGAAAAGGGGGAAAAAATGCACCAGCTGAAACGAGGGGATGAAAAGAGAGGCATTAACAGGATCTGTTCTACGCTCCCTCAGAGGTATCAGTGCTAGGAATAGCAAACATTTTCGCCCTGCAGAGATTTCTCTTAACTTTGAGATGAGGGTATTTGATAGTTCCTGCCTTTGAGAAAAGGAAGAACATTTTATTTATTTATTTATTTTTCTGGGAATCACTCATTTATATTGTTCTATAAGTGTGATTGGACTGTTATTTTCATGCTCATTAAGAGACTGACAGAAAGAAAATTGCCTATTTTTCTAGCATCCCTTTCTCCTTTGTACCATGTCTAAGAATGAATTTTTCTCTGATTGCAGGTTTCTATAAACTTATTTTCCAAGCTGGGACAGTCCTACTTCCTCCTATTTATCCATATAAAGCACATTGTGCAGTCTGGAAACTTCCCTCTCTCAAATGTCTTTCCTTCTTCTTCTTCCCATTTTTGACAGATTCTCCCCTGGAGTAACTCTCATTACATCCAGTCTCCATCTGTCCACAGTTTGCACAATGTGAGGCACCCCCTGACGACCTCTTTATCCCTGGGATCTAAAAAGGGTTGGTGTTTTACCTCACTTTACATTGCATTAGATTTTGCAACAACAACTCAGGGCTTCTGGCCCTTAAAGGGTTAGTAACTAAACGTGCACTGAAAGCTCACTGGGGTGGGAGCAGCAAAAGCACAAAGCATTAAGTCAGAACAGTAACAGAGAAACAATGTCAGCGCAAGGACAATAAACGCTGTTATTCTTAGTGCTCCAGGAATAACAGTGATTATTGTTCTTGTTTTAACATCATGTTGTTTTCATAATTTTTCTGGACAACAGCATAGTGTAAGAGGAAGTCCTGTGGTGACCTATATGGAGATTTTAAAATTATGAAATGGAGAGGGACATAAATGTATTTTTACTCATGTTAATTTTGCATTGATGAGATTTTAAGAATGCTGAAACCAAAACACCTAGGCAGATGTGCATACATATTTATTTATTTGTTCTTGACAATAACAGCTTCTGGCACAAAACCAGATATGTGTATGTCCCTATAAAGGATCGCTTTCCTCTCACTCATTTGCACCCTCAGCCATGCATCACTCTCTTACACTTTGCTTTTTAATAAGATGATAAGATTTTGAAAGGGAGATCCTGTTCATAAG
Organism: Gallinago jamesoni; assembly: GCA_025769975.1. NCBI lineage: Eukaryota > Metazoa > Chordata > Aves > Charadriiformes > Scolopacidae > Gallinago > Gallinago jamesoni. The sequence continues at coordinate 34,270,840 of JAOQGH010000040.1, read as the reverse complement.
TGATTCACGAAGCAAGTTGAAAGCTGTTGAATAAAGCCTCATATTGATAGTGTATCACCGTTCCCCATATGAACATTGATATTGAACAAGTACCGTAAGAATGCTGCCTTTTATGCGAGTCACTGCATTTACATACACCGGGATTAAATGGATGCTGTGAATCTCTATAAACTTTGTCTATAATGATTCTAGCTGACTGTACAGAACACTTTTATTATGTTCACAGCTACACCGTACCCAATAGCTCCTGCAGTGCTATGCAGTATCTCACCATACTAAGGGAATTTGCCCAAAGCAAATTTCGGTACCATCATACACTGAGGTGTCCAGTGCACCCCTGTATCATCACTGTAGACCTAGCAACACGGTATAGTAGCTGTAAAGTTAAAGTTTAGTTTTCCCAGTCCTATTCCACAATGTTCCAACTCATATTTCAGTGATGATTTGGATAGCTGAGAGCCAAGTGCCAGCTGCAGAAAACACCAGTTTCAGGCCTGAAAGCATAGCTCAGCACAGCTCAGGCTGCTAATTTTCTTTAATGCCCTTTTTAAAACACTTTTGTTACCACCTGGTTTGACCAAACACTCTTCCACGGGACTAATTCCTAGGATACCAGGACTGATCTCCAGAGTAACATATCAAAACACTTTTAAAAATGAATAAATGAAATACCTTTTATTTTGTTTCATGTTTTTTTAATATTTTGCAAAGTTACTTGACAAAGCCAGCACAACAAAATAGTGTAATTAGCATAATCACTCAGCAGTTTTTTGGTACACAGGCTCCATCTATTATGTCATATTGGGTATGTCTGTTCCTCTTCTTTTCCTGAAAAACTCTCTAAAAGGAAAAGCATAGGTACTAAGTCATTATGTATTCCAGGCAAAGGCTACCCTCCTTCTTCTTCTCCAGAAAGCACAAATTACTTCTACTTTCTCATAGTGTTGTATAAATGCTTTGTCTTTGTCCCTTTTGATTTCAAGTGCTGTGGAAGCACAGGAGAGACATAGCATAGACTGAATTATACTGAGGGAACTCTCACCTCCAGAAGTACTTTACCTTCACATCTCAAACCCTTCCATTTCAAGTTCTTGACAGTAAACACATGAAAGAAGAGCATAACTGCTAAAACCATCAACAAGAAACAGGAAAGGAATCGAGAAAAACATGAATAGTATAGACTAAACTGCTCTGATCAGAAAGAGCAAAAAGATATCTAACAAAAATAACTCAAAAATCAAACTCCTTTTTTCACAGGAAGCACTTAGGGAATCTGAAAGTGGGATGTAGCAAGGCTGCAGTTACACAACCCTGCCCTAAGCAGTATGGTCATTGCCATTCACACAAGGCATGGAAAAATCTTTGTGCAGGCCGTACCATTTCAAATTATGGAATGGAGGAAACGGTGACAGATGCAACAAGAAATTGCATATGAAAGGCACTTTGCACTTACGCTGGAAAGCAGTGCCAGGCATTGCAGCAGAAACATGAATCTGAAAGGACATCTAACCTTCTACAGTCGGTGGAGGGTCTATGCGTTGGTGCAAAGCTGCATCGTACACAAGGAGAAGACAGCCTTTTAGCTGATATAACTACCTTTCTCCAATACCCAACTGACTGTAAGTGAATCACCTACAAGAGGAGAGTAGGAGGAATGGTGAGGCTGGTATGCAATGAAGTTTTGCCGTACAGGAGTTCACTTCAAAATCTTGGGCACTGAGCTCAATCACAGTATGTCTGTGAATCTAGCACTGAAAAAGCACCTGCCAAAAGAAACTTTGGAGAACAAGCTCCTGTCCGCTTCAAGGCAACTATACAGTTGTAGATGTAATTGCCTGTCTGAGACAGATTTTTACAGAGGGTTTCAAGCATCAAGCACCACAGAGTCTGCTCATGTTGCCGAACTTTTACAGTCAGTAACCCTTAAGTTATTTCTGGAGACTGACAGAAGTTACGTTAGCAAAGGCTGACTTTCATTAGCATTTCCATTAGGTTGTGCCCAGCTCTTATGATTGACTTTGGTAAGGTTGGCCAGACCATGCCAGAAATCACATGAATGAGATAATTATAGACACAAAGGGATTTTACAGTGTTGACTCTGCTAGCCAAATTAGCTGCTGATGTTGGGGGCTGCAAGACATCTGTTATTCTTTCACTTCTTTAAAACCATTTGTCAAAAACAGTAGTTTTTATGGCTTTAAAATTAAACACTGGAATAAATCCTTGATTTCAAACAGTCCAGGCATATTAAATTGCTCTGCAGCTATTTAACCTTACTTACCTCTAGAGAAATGAAGAAATGGGAGTCAAAAATAGTTAATACCTGAAGTTTAATGTTTCTGGCAAAGAAAATGAAAAAGTACATATTTTGGGTCTATAGTCTTCTAGATAAATGTGAATGGAAAAGAGAAAAAACAGAACGGAGACAGAAAATCAAACAAAGAGAAAAGAAAGCAAGAGTAACTAATTTGTTTTAAAACCAAATAAACTCTAGAAAGATTCCAAATGAAACTGCTTCATAGAAACACAAAAGTGCGTGTTAAAAAATAATACAAATTCTTCAGGAGTGGTTGCAATCTCCCCATCGGATTTTCTGTTTCAGATATCATGAAGATATGTAATTAAAATGGGATTACTTCTCAGATTTTCCATTGCTTCTTTGCTTTGCCGCGTTTTTTCATCCCAATCTTAAAGCAGTCACTTGGGACAACTATCAGAGTAGGGCTTGACTAGTATCAGCTAACATTTTAATTCAGAATTGCTATGGAATCTATCCACAAGAGCTCAGATTTTAAATATTTTTTTCTATTTTTTTTTCTAAATCCCATACCTTCCAGTAGATTTCTCCTTGAAGTGTGGGTGCAGAGGTCAGAGTTTGCTTTTTGGATAGGTTACCCTTACTCAGTTAACCATAACTGAGAACACACTAATATTCTCATATGTAGATAGATTTCCATATTTTTTTCTTCTTAAATTGTCTTTTTTTTTTTGTGGAAAAAAATTACTGTTCTTTATATTATTGTCTTTAACTTTGATACAGCAAGTTAAAAATGTTCATACCTGACTTTGAACAATTTTGCAGATGACTCTTGGAACACTTTTTGCCTGTGTCATTTAGCATTTCCTTGTTTGGACTGAACTACATGCTGAGTTTGATGGGTTTTTATTAGTAGTGATATCAGCCCAGCTTCCCTGATGGGTATCAAGATCATGAATCTAACTTCCCCCCCTATGGCAGTTTTCCCGTTAACTAAGCATAAGCCTGTTTGTCCCTACAGACTCCTGTTAGACATATAATGCTTTCATGGTTTCTCATAGAATGAAAAACTATGCCTTGGAGGCATCCTAATTTATATGCTTTATCTGAAAATGCCCCTCCAGCAGAAGTCACTTTGTAAAAATGATACGATGGCATCATATAAATGTACTCCCAATATAATTTCTCTGTCCCAATATTCATTTACTTATAAAAAAATTTTTTTTCCTCCTTTCTGTAATTCATATTCTAGTATGGCAAAGATAAAATCAACATGCGTCTGATTTATTTTAGTGATGAGCTAAGTCCTTTCAAGTAACTTTGATACCAAATGAAAAATTGTTTCCCAGTTGCACATAGAGTTATGTTCACAGTCTGGGTACCTCAAGGGCTTCCTGTGTTGCAATGAGTTTCATTTGATTGTGTCAGATTTAGTGAAACAGGTAATTATTTTCCTGAAGGCATAACTAAGTTTTTTAAAGCATTAATAAATGTTTACAGTTTTAAAGTGAAGAAAATATTTATAGTAGGTATATGGAGAGTGCCAAATAATTTTGAATGTGAAACGCTTATGGCCTATCTCTGGCCCTGTGAGCCTTGAATAAATTCAAGGATGATGCTGAGTGGGAAGATGCTGTAAATTACTCTGTAAAAATCTCTGTTGTATGGACATAGGATGTTAGTTGTAAGACTATTTCTACTGTGATACTTTTAGCCAGATAAACAAAACATCTAGTGAACCCATAGTATAAAATATTATTATAAAAATGGAGACTGCTTGGATCACTCAAGTTTTATAATCACAAGTATTTTGATTCTCCTTAAGAAGGTCCTTTTTATTTTTTCTCTTTATGTGGAAACTAAAGAATCTTTTAGCTCTTAAAACTCTTAAAGAGCTGATGGATTTCTTTTTTTTTTTTTTTCTAGTTCTTTTGTGGACAGTTGGAAGTTAGATTAACCATCCCAGATATTTATATTAAAGGTTGTGCTACAAATTCCATATATGATCTGGCCTGAATAAGGAAATAAATAAATAAATAAATAATAAAAGTCTGCCAAAATCTACTGCTGTGCTTCACAAAAAAAATGATATTTCCACAAGAAATCCTTCTACAAAAATACTCTTTTTTTTTTCTCATTCTTCTCCCAGGCATGTTTATCACTTTTAACCGATATTCTAATTCATTTCCAATACCGGCAAGCTAATTTTGTTTGCTTTCAGGCAAACATGAGTTAGTACTCTTTAAACACTCAAAAGTATATGCAGACCATAATGCCCTAATATACTAACTAGCTTCAGTAGTTCCTTGTTGGCAATGAAATATCATCCACTTTGTGTTTGCAAAGGGTCATCCTAACCCTGAACTTCACAGCAACATGGTGTTGAACTGTGAATGAACAGCGATTGCCAGAGCTCTCTATTCACATCATGACTGTAAAAGACATTTTTGGATCTTCCAACAACCCAACACCCACATTTTGCTTACAGTGCATTTAACAGTAGTAATGCACTATCTCTTGCGTGTCATGGGCATAGAAATGTATTGCTAATTTTTTGGAAACTGGCAAGGCATAATTTGTACCCCCCCCTACACTTATTAATGGACTTCAGTCTGTGTCACAGCTAAATGAGGAAGATTTATTGAGGGGGTGGAATATAAAGTCCAGATGATTGATTTCCTTATATTGTTCCTTGTGGTAAATCGCTTATGAGAGCAATATATACACTCATTTTGTGCATCTTTTTTTCCTATTTGTTGGATAAATTCATACAATAAGGACAAAAACTTATTTACCTTGTTTGGTTTGTTATTTTTTAATCAAACTATTCAGATGAATATTATAGGAAAATCCAGTCACACAAAATAATTGAATGTTGGACTTTGTCACCAAATAATTATTTATCAGCATGAGTTTGCCCCCAAAGCTTATGTAAATGAAAATGGATTGAACATTCAGTGTTGATCGCAGAGACAGCATTATGTACTTCTCCCAAACCATTGACAAATACAGATGGGAAAGGGTCAGTGCATTTTCATTCTTAGCTGTTATTTGGACAGATGGCCAGCCACTGCCGTTGTTGAAACTTCTTTTTCCCCTAATTTAAATTTAATGAAGTGCAAGAAATCCACCAAAACACTTTTATTTTTTAAATATTTCCTAGGGGAAATAAATGCTATTGCTCTCTTTTGCCTCCCTCCTCCTCCAAGCAGCATTTCTCTCTCACTGTGCAGCTGCTGCTCAGAAAATTAGCAAATGCAGCTCTTACCTACATGAAGCTCTTGATTCTAAGAAAAACATGAAATAGGATATAAATTTTTTTCAACATTTCTACAGTGAAACAAAGACCTCTCTACTTGGGAAGTGGTTTGGGTTTTTTTTTTCTTTGGGTTTTTTGGTGGTTTTTTTTTTTTTGGTTGGTTGGTTGGGGTTTTTTGTTCTTTGATTTTGGGTTTTTTTCATGTGTGTGTTTATGCCTGTAGGTTAGACCCAGTTTTGACCGAAGTGAAACTGGGAAGAAAATATGTTCCACATTTTTAAATGACGTTTTCTGGATCCATTAGTCTCTGATTGAGAACAATTTAACTTTAAAAAACCATTGTATTTCTCTAGAACTTTTAATTTCTGTATTGAGATATAGTCTTCCAGCCAAAACTGTTAACTTAGAAAATCTGTTCCCAGAACTATACTGACATCACTGATGATGTAATCACAGATGCTTTTGACAAAATTACAATCATAAACAAATAAGTCTCATTGGCTAGGAATCAGGAAGAAACAGCATAAAAACAGTGTTTCTTGGAATGGAAATAACTAATCTGGAAAAGAAAGGAATGTTTCTAAGAAGATGGTAAAATCAGAGAAGAAAGAAGAATACACATCAAAAGCAAATGATTGGCCCAAACAAAATCCCTGGATTTCAACACTCCAGAACTTCCTAAAAAATGTGAACATGAATACAAACATATCAGATCTGTCCCAATTAATGCGTATTTTGCATAAACTAGTAGTAACTCTTAAGCTCAGTCATTATCAGTCAGTATTTTTACATATATACTGATACTGTTTTATTGACTACAAGTGAAAATCATTTAGCATGAAATAAAAAGGCTGTTTTCTCTGTTAATACTACATTTGGTTTGCTTTCCATTTTAGTCCCATTTTAACTGAGTAGAACTCTTATGTCTAACAAACAGTGGAACTACGGTTGCAATACTCATGTTAGAGGGCTCCATAGTAGCTGCATGAAGCATTTTTGTTGTCTAGGTAGGCGACTGCAAGAGAACATGTAGGACTGCCTTAACAGGAGAGATATGTGTAGTATCACCTTCTCTGAGTGTATTAAACAAAGCACTGACATTCTGGAGATGCAGTGTGCCAGTTCTGAGGAAGTTTTTTCTTACAAAGTAAAACTGCTCTTCATTTCTTCTTTAGCTGGCACATAAGTAAACAAAAAGACTGGAGGAAAAATATTTTTTTGAGTGTAAGACCTCTCTGCCTATTAATTTGCTGAAGTGATTGAAACAACTGTTCTCAGAGCCACAGGCTGAGCTGGCTGATGCTCAAGGGAAAATCCTGACTATGTCCTCAGAATAGATTCATCTATTAGACTAAAAATAGTAACAGATGAAGAGTATGGAGCAATGGTCAGCCAGTCTAAAAGGTATGCCCCTGCCCACAAAACAGAAACAGGAACATAATATATCTCTACTAAGTCAGTAAGGAAACAGTTAATAGAAGCTAGAGAGCAGAGTTTGAGCTCAGTGTGTTGACACAGCTGCAGACTTTGAGAATATAATCAAACTAAGTAAGGGTGGCTTTTGGCCATGATAACTTTGGGGTGGAGGCAGGCTTTGTGAGGTACCTCTGTACATCACTGTCAGATGAGTAAGTTACTGAGAGATATTTTCAGAAAGCGCTAGAAGTTCATGTAGCGCAGTGAGCAGAAACTTTCTTTCATTTGTCTTGTGTTTTTAACCAGAAATAAGAGTGCATGTGATGGATACTGGCTACAGTAGAACAAAATTTGTTTGGGACCTCATATATGTTGATATGAAATTCTATCGGTGGCTGACAATCAAGAAGGACTCATTAGTTGCTACTTGGACTTTTTGGCTCCATTTTGAAAATTTAAAAGTGTAAAGAAATTTACAGCCTTGATCACAGTTAAATAAATAATTAAGTATTCTTGTAAGAATTACACCAATGGCGCTTTTATTTTCAGTTTATTAGCATAAATCAAAAAAAAAGGGATGAACAAGTAGCTTTTATTTCTGCCTATTGTGAAACCCAATTGCAAGTACAAAATTTGCTATATTCACCAAACAATGAATGGAATTTTGCATAGTTTGTAACCAGACTTGTTTTTCCATCACTTTCACCAGGTCTGTAACTGCGTTGTTGAGGCTTAGAAGATTAAGAGCTGACTATAAGCATACAAGTTTTATGGTACTATCTGGCTTGCAAGGACTATGGATAGAATCTCTGCTTCTCAACTAATTCAATTTTCCAAACACTACTCTGAAAGTTGCATTCTTTTCAGCAATAGAGAAGGCTGAGTGGTGCAACTTATTCTTATACCTTCTGACTGCTTGTATATAAAAACCTGTAGTAGTAATGGAAGTTTTGTGGAATTCCTTCATATTAAATCTGTAGTAATCAAAAACCCATTTCAAATCGTCCTTCAGTGGAATATGTAGAAGAAGAGTGTAGACTCCATAATATTATAGTATTAATATTTTCTTGGAATGGAGGAAGCTCTGTGGAAACTGAGAACTTCAGTCTGTGTTTCAACTATTCATCCAACTGTAGTACCAATCTTCCACAGGAAACTACTATCCCTCCCAAAATTCTCCTCCTCTCTAAGTTCAGTTTTACAACTAAAAACCATAGGTATCTGTCAAGATGGAAAACTAAATTCTCCAGAATTAAAATGCAGTATTAAGAGAGATATTTTTTTCCCTTTCCCTTTTTTCTTTATAAAGCAGAAGCTCTGAGTGTGCACACAGAAGTCATTTTGCATACATGCAATCAGTAAAGCAGTTATTTACATCACATAAGTACACATTCCTATCCAGAGGCACATGAAAAATAATTATATTAATTGTATCCTATTTGACAGTCACTTGTTTTCTTCTAGTTGAAGGTGTGCAGAAAACTGGCATTTTACATGTATATATTTATCCTTTCTCATTTCACCTTTTTTTTCCAGTCACAGTCTTAATAAAAAATAAAACTAAAAGAAAATGCAGCTTATAAAATACATCTTCATATGATACTGACCCGAAGTGCAATTCCGTTCACTGTAAGTTGTATAAACCCCTAGTTACTAAGCTAGAAAATGTTCTTAAAAAAATGCCTTGAAGTTTTCTTCAAGCACAATGACAAAAGACTTTCCAAGAGAAATGTCACCACCTCCAAATGTTTTTAAATGGAAAAGCTGGAATGCAGTTAACTTTTCACATTATGATGCATACTTATGGTAATTCTTTGGAAACTATGGTCAAAGACCGTAATCTTGGAGTCATGGTTACAGCAAAAACTTTCCCCTAGCCCATCCCAAAAGATTCCATGATTAGTATAGATGTGTGCAAGACACTTTGCTGCTCAAATTGGAGCAGGATGCACAAAGAAAACACTAAGGACTGAGGTTGCGTCTATACTGTTCTCTTAAAGGTCTGTATTACAGAGACCTCAGGAGTAAATTTACTGGCTTTTTCATTTGATTTGCTCTTGGAGGACATTTGGAGATAAGGTTAGAAAAGCTAACTCAAATGAAGAGTCTATAGGACCATTTGGCCTTACAAATTTCTGAGGCCCTCTGAATATGAGTAATATTTAAGGATATCCCTACTGAAAAGAAGGAACATATTTCCAGTACACTGGTAAGGTAGAGAGCATATCACCACATTTGGCTCCATTATTTTTCTTTAAATGTTCCAATCCTGTAATTTATTGATGTGCCTTTTCTGAATTGCTAGAAACAAAATGGGCTGCAAGAAAGATACCCCCTGCATCACAGAGGACTATGATGCATTACCTCTCCTGGGGTCTAGTTCCCAGTTGTCTCAGCCTGCGTGTCTTTCATCATCACTTCAATTTATCCCTGTCTTTTCATAGTCCTAAGAAGCAATGCTAACAGAAAAGCAAGAGCTATTGACCTTGGCTACGGATAAAGGCATAAAATGGCTTCAGGACTTATCTATACTCACTTTTTTTCAGACATTCATCTCCTTTAAAACTGTGTTCTGATCTCCCAGAAAGTTCTTAGGTGACCCAAACCTGCACAGACTCTTTTAAAGGCAGCCTTGGACAACAATGGAGAGTTACAATCTTTTGGCTGTTGCTGTCTACCTGATCATCCTTGAAAGTACTTCATTAACCATTGAATATGGAGAAGATTGAGGACTGTACAGCAGTATGTCTTTTCCTTTTCTCATTTATGGTGACTTTTCCAACAATATCATTTTGAATAGGGAAATGTAGTGTCCGTGATTATACATAGTCATGTAGACAAAAGACCAAAAGACCTGAGTTTTGATCTATATTAGGAATAAAACACTCACTGTGTTACATGGTTTCGCTTTTCCCATCTGTTTATTTCCTCCTCTCCTTCACTCGCTCTTGTCACATGCAGCAAAGGTGAGCATGACATAAACTTCTTTGCTGTAGGGACTGACAAGTCCTTCAGGCAGACGATTTTTTTACTACAACTATCACCACCTTTTCATTCATGCCATGTATTTTCATCTCTTGATGAAAAACATCCCAGAAGAGGGGAATATGCCATTGGTTTGGAAAATAACACTAGCATAGGAAGCAGTATATAACATTTCCATCATGACCACTCCACCCATGTCTCAAGAATTAACACAATCTTTCCATCACCACACCCTTGTTGTGGGCATTAATAGTTTTGTTCTGTTTAACTCATGTGATCGTGCTGTGTTCCCTAGCAGAGAGCCATCCTCAGCTATTTAGCCTCTTCCTCTGTAAATCCAGGATCATCCATTGGATTAGTTTACTCTTCAGGCCTGGGAATGGTACATTTTGTTAGTTAGATTGAGTGTATTCCTGCTGGTTCTAGTGAGCAGTTTTCCCTACTGTTGTTTCACTGACTTGTTATACAGCTTTACCTTCTGATGCTTATCCCTAGCAACTTCTTTGGTTTAGTTCAGTGCTCTGGGGAAAAATATCAAAGTAATACATTGAAATACTACTATAAACATGGTGGGGCAGGGGGGGGAGATGGAATGGAAACAAGCTATGCTATGTCCCATTTTCTACCACTATTTTGCAAAATTGTCTGAAGAGACTGGGTACTTTTATATTTACAGTGCTAATGCTAAGTAATATCTATGACCTGAGATTAAAGTAACAATATAAGTATAAATTATTTCTATGACATTCTGTGGTAGATGAAATGTTAATTTTGTCTTTAGAAGCAAGTGGAGGAAAGCTTGAAGCCAATCACATGTGAAGAACTGAAGTTTTTTGTTTTCTTCCAAGAAATTCTACTGAAGCAACTCTACCATTATTACCAGAGAAATAGGAAAATTGAAATCCTGCGAGTAAATATGGCACTGGATTGTATGTCATGTAGGATTAATATTACATCTGGATAGATTACTTATTTTATTTACTATTTTTTAAATGCTACTATGCTGTTCTTTCTTCTTATGCTTTAATATATTTGTGCTGATGGCTTAAGACTCAACACAAAAACATCTTAGTCAAATCTTATCCAAAAAATATCCCATACAAATAAAAATAAAGTCAATTCAAAAGTAGAAAAATCTATCTCCAGAGAAAAACAATCATTTAATTGAATGATAAAAAGAAAGAAAAATTTCCCTTGTGAAAGATAAGGAATTGCAGGAAAAGCAAAAAATTACATACTACATCAGAATACCTTTCTGCTCAAAGTGGATGCAGGCAGGAGAAAAAGATTACCAAACTTAGAGGACACTCAAAGAAGGAAATTAATAATAATATAAAAAAGAGCTTTAGCATATTTCATTATGAACTTGAGACATGAAAAATAGATGAAAGAAAATATAAATTAATGCATGGGTACAGTAAAGCCGGTATAGCTGATTACATATCACTATCCATTTGGTAATCTTAAGAGAACAGAATAAGGAGAAAGGAAATGGTCAAAGTATCCTGACCCCAGGTTAGTAAAATTGCCCTTTAACTTTTGTGAACTAACATTGCCAGTAGCGGTGAAAAGTCTGAGAGACTGTAGGTACTTCAGGCATGAACATCTCCACTTTCTACCATATGCCTAGAATATCATCAGTAGTTGTAGAGACACTGTCAATAATCATCATGGTGATATTGTATTGATCCCAAAGGAAAAAATCAAAAGCAATTATTCTGATATACAGAGTAAGAGCAGTATTTAGGTAGTCTTATAAATAAACTGATTAATACAAATGATACAGCCCTGCCCTGACTGGTCATGAGCCCTGCTGAGCTGGGCCCACTGTCAGGCCCATGTCCCAGCCTGACCTCAGCTCATCCCCATCTGCAGGGAGGTGCCCGTTGCCTAATGCTGGGGCTGCCCCAGTGTCCACACACTGCCCTGTTCTTGGCTGGAGGCTGGGACACCCCCTGGTTGCCAGGCTGTGCCCTGCTGCCAGCCTAGGGAACCCCTGCCACTCCTGTCCCCATGCCCATATGGAGCTGCAGACGACACAGCACCTTGACAATATTTAATGAAGGAACCTTCCCTTCTTTGTGGCAGCACTTGATATCATACAATAAATAAATTGCATCGTGAAAAGAAAAAAAAATTTCTGAAGCCAGGCCTTAGAAATCTATTGCAATCTTTGTAGACATCACCCAACGTACAGGGAAAAGTGACTCAGAAGATATATTGTGCCTAAAAAACTAAAGTTTTTGATGCTCTCATCCTAAAAAAGACAACAATTTTTCTTGTGATAAGAGAGAAAGTACTCTTGTAGAGTGATACATGGTTAACAGATAGAAAATAAAAAGTAGGAATAAATTATTAGTTCTCATAGCTGAGGTTGTTATCTGCCAAGATACCTGTTCAGTATAAACGACCTGGAAAAGGTGATAAACAGTGATGTGACAAGGTCTGCTGATCATTTTTACCGCTCTGAATAACTGATGGTAAAATGATTTTAGTGAGAGTGAGAGTATTGCAAGAGCCGAGTAACTGAATGATAAAATGACGGATGAAATTCAATGTCAATAAATGCTAACTAATGCACAAGAGAAACAACAGCCCTAACTAAAAATACACACTGATGAACTCTGATTTAGTTAGATTACTGTTCAGGAAAAAAAAAAAAATTGTTATCATCGTGAGTGTCTCTTTCACAATGTTATCTCAATGCACAGCAGCATTCAAAACAGCAAATAGACTGACTGAAATTTTAAGAAAGGATTAGAGAACAAAAAAAAATGCTATTCTAAAAAGCTGTGATGTATACACTGCTTAAATCCTGTATGAAATCCTGGTTCTACCTGAATTGAGACATAATACTGTAATACTAGGTAAGAACAGCATTTTCTGTTTGGGAAAACCATAAGATTATTCCTCAAATTCATAAAATAATAACAAGATGACATTACATGAACTTATTGAGCAGAAATTCTCAAAACATTAGAATGAATTAATTTTGTACCAAACATAGGACTGTAAAATTCAATACTACAGGATATTGCACTGATGTACTGGTGTCTAACATATAAATAGATTTAGAAAGTGATCAAATAAATTAATGGAATAAAGTCCACCAAAGCCAATTAAGCATAAATATAACGATGTAATTCTAGCTTAGAATTTCCCTGAGTATGAAAGTCATTTTAAGAAGGACATCTATCTCCTCTCCTATACTAAACACTAATGGTAAGGGTATTATACTAAAATGTAGATTATTAAATAAATAAATTGTTTCATAAATAATTTATAAATAAAATTATTTTGAATAAATAAAAGGTAGGGTTTGTTTTATACTAAACTCTAATTGCAAGAAGTGGAGAATGACTTTCCCATGTCTCTGACAGTATGTAGTCATCTTTGGGTTACAGAATCAAGTCTTCACTTTTTCTTACCTTCTCTAGTCAGGTGAATATCAGTATCTTATAGAAACTTCACCAGCAGTGATGGTATTTTCTAGGAAACTGCAAATGAACATTTCAGATCTAGCAAGACAGATTTCTGACAAGCCAGATGAAGTGTTTGAAGTAGTGGGACATTCTGAGAGTATTCTTAATTACTTATCCTGATGCTATTTCACTTTGTATAGGAGCTTTAAATATTTATTTAGACAATAATTCTGTAATGTGGTGGGATGTGCCTTCACACAGGGTGTATGTCAGCACTAAAGGTTCCCTCATCTATTATACTATCTATTGGCATCAGGCTGTCACAGACTGTTTCATGTTAAGGACTGTTTTACCGTGTGTCTGTTGTAAAATAGTTGTGGGATTTAAAACCAGAAAGAAATCAGTGTTCTTCATAGCCTTGTTATTAGGATTCAAAGTTTCTGCAACAATGAAAAATGCTATTGAAAAAGAATTAAATTTAATAATCAGACTATTAACCAAGGATATTTGCTGCTCTGAGACAAATTAAAAAGATTACAGTAGTTTCCAGAAAACATCTGTTGAACAATGTCAAATTGATGATAAAGAAAATTAAGTTCCTTTTGCAGTTAAGTTTAATACAGCTATACCCAGCTATAAAAGAGCTATCAAAGGCAACTATTCATTTGTTGTTAATTCAGAAATGTTATCACTAGAAATTGTTAACACTCTCTGACAGGTTTTTGGTTTTTTGAATTGATGGAAATGTGGATAAACAAGTTGACTGAAGCTCCTTCTAGAGGACATAGGTACCCTTTCGTGTCTGCCACTAGAAGAAAAAGATATGGAACCAGGATTCATTTTCCTTTGACTTCAAGTAAAGGAAGAAAGATACCTTTTGTTAAAAACAGCAGTTTTGAAGAAAACACAGATAGTTTGTCCTACCTGGCCTTTTAAAATGTTGATGATTCAAAAGGTAATTATAAGATGTCATACTGATGAGCTATTTTCTGTTTTTCAATTTTCCTGTGAAGTCAATAGAAGAGTTTCAGTTGATAATACTGAATTTTCATCTATTAGAATATCCTTTAGATATAATTAAAGAGGTGCTTTAATTTCTGAAACTAACTGCTATGTCCATGCTGGTAAATAGTGCAGAACAGTGAGAAGAGATCTATAGAGTGACAGTTGGTACTGAGACCTATGTCCACGCTATATGAATTTCAGAAGGTTCTACTTTGGACTGGTTCTAGTCTGGACTTGTGGACCAAGTGTCCCTTAGCAGTTAAGTACAGTTTCTTGGTTAAGTTTTGTCCAAAAGGAGTACAATTGGTAAGCTCTAAGACCTGTCTGCAATGTGAAACAAAATGCAGTGAGGGAATGACTGGGAGGCTCTGAAGCTCATCTGTTACTCAAACGAAATTACCTATACAACAGGAGCCGAGTATGACTAGTTTATGATAAATTTATTGCTATTAGCTCATGCTGATTCACACCTTTCACTACAAACAGAAGCACTAATTTCAAAGATGGTATCAGGATGCTAAAATGAACTTCAATTCCCCCTCGCTCTCCCCTCGCAACAAGGACCTTACTGTGTAGTTCTATACTTCCTAATAGTTCAGTTTGAAGACTTTCTGAATCCCTTAGAGTTCCTTTTCTTCACTGACTTGTAGGATTATTTTTATTTTTTTTTATATCTTTGATGTGGAGAGCTTATTCCTGACTTATTTATCTATTTAACTTATTCTTTGAGTAACAACTGTGTGAAATTCTGACAGTTTCGTGTGATAGCTTTGGATTTGGTTTAAGTTGTCTGTTGAAGAAAGTATTGTTTAGTAACAGGCTCCTGCATTTACTTGCCAGTGACCAGGATAAGTAAATTCTAATTAACTTCTGAAGACCTATTTTAGATCTCTATTTAACACCATAGCTTCTTTTTTATCTTGAAATAATTTTCTTTTTCCATTCCTCTTTCCCTTTTCCCCCTCTCAAAATTGATATTGATAAATGTAACAGTAATAAAAAATAAAATTCTAGACTCTGAAATAAATAAGTAAGAGTTCAAATAATGAAGTAATGAGATGCTGTAGAATCCCAGCATCATAAGACTCGTCAGGATGGAAGGGAATTCAGAAGGTCTCTCAAAACTGTGTTAGATGTAAAGTATGCAAGGCTACTTAGGGCTTTACCCATTATGATCTTGAAAACCTCTGAGAATAGAGAGCCTCTGTTGGCAACCTGTTTCACTGCTTGCCTGTCTTCGTGATGGAAAAAGAATTCTCCTTATATGCACATTGAACATCTGTTTTAACTGATTTTGTCTTGGTGACCTCCTTGTAGGTACTGGTAGGCTGCTGTTTGGTTCCCATCAAAGCTGTCTCTTCTTCAAGCTGAACATGTGAACTCCCTCAGCCTCTCCTCATACATAGAGCAAGGGCTCCAGCTCCCTGGACATCTTGGTGGTCCTCTACTGAACAAGTATCAGTTTATCAATGTGTTTCTTATATTGAAGGGGCTGAAATCTGGATAATAGTATTCTAGATTGGTATAACAAAGTAAAGGAGAATAGTGATTGTCATGGCTGTGAGTACATTCCCTCCTCTAGTTCACTGAGTCCAAGATTGGTGGAGTCCAACTGCTAAGAACTATTGTGAAAAAAGGTAGAAATGAGAATCTGCCCCTCCTTCCCTGGGAAGCTGCTTTTCAGTTGAGGCTCTTACACTTGGCTCACATCTAAGTAACAATGCAGTTGGATACCAGCCAGATCTGCTCCCAGACGTGCCTTGGTTCTACCCAAATGGATTTGCTGTGTGATCACAGAACTTAGGCTGACTCTAATCACTATCTCCACTCCTATTCTGACCCTGACTTACTGTCTCAGCTCTCTGACTCCTTGTTACTCAGGTAGGTATCCTTTCCCACTCCTCTGCTACCCTCAGCTCCCAGCTTGACATTCCTCATGGAGCAGTCCACCATTGTGACTCTCTGACAATCTCTTCTGTTGAGCTGTGCTTCTGGTGTGTCAGAGCATGTTGTGGGCTCATGTTCACCTACCAAGATCCCCAGGGTCCTTTTCAACAGACATGCTCCTCAATGAGTCGCCAACTTGCACTGTTGCAAAGGGATTTTCCTTCCCAGTTGCAGGATTTTACATTCATCCTAAATATACTGGCTTAATGCAATATCAACAATTATTACAATTATATCAAACAAATTATTTGCATTATTTCTTAAGACAATAAACATGCATAAACTGTCTTAAAATGTTATATTGGGCAAACAAGCAATTGAAAAAAAAATTAATTAAGATGAAAACCCTAAGACAAGAATTATACTCACATATAACACAAAAGAAACCCAGTTTAATGGAATTCATTTCTGCAATACAAATTGTCTTATGGAAAGTAAACAAATCAAAATGGAAACAGCAGCTGTGACTCAAAATTACCACTGAACACCAAAAAAATCAGTGAAAATAGTAATTAAGACTGTGAGTCCATTGGCAGAGCTGACAAAGCTTCTCACAATGCTAATATCATTATCAAATGCAGGAAGAATCAGTCACCACAAACAAGATTACCATGGCTGTAAATTTTTTACAACATTTTTTTCTTTTAATTTTTTCTTTTCTGTCTTTACTAAACAGAAATCACACTAAAATATATGTTCTTTTTTAAAGAGAGTGCTATGACAGGAATGTTGCAAGTGTTACAACCAGCTACAGGGGTGGTGGGTTCTAATTCAACTGAGCTGTGTCACAAATTTGGCTCTTCGACTCATCTGAGTGAACTGAAGCATGAATTTGATCTTCAGAAGTAATTTTACCACTGGTAGCCTGATTCAATATGCAAAAGAATGAAGAATATTGACTCATAATGGAAAGCCTGAACCCTTCATAATCACTGGACAGAGGCTTAACAGCACTTTATATTTATGCTCATCAGAACAGGAGTCAATTCCTTTACTTCACAGTTCAGGGTAACTTTCTTTAGGTTTCATCCTTCATAATCTATCCCTCCCTTTCATCAATTCATTTATATGCCCACCATTAATGTAATTTCCAAAAACAGAACTTGAACTCCAAACAGCCAACATAAAAGACTATACAGCAAACACTGAGGTGAAATTATAATATACATAAATTAAGCTTTTCAAAGTTACCTTTTATTTTTGCTTCTATTCACTGTCTAGAGTGGAAAAGAAAGTTTATTTTCAGTTCAATTCTGCTACCTATAAGACACAGGTTATTTTCGATGTTAAAGAAATCTAAACAGCTGATATTTAAATGGACAGAAATATTTTGAAACAGATATAGTGTAATTTCCACATATCTCTTTTTAGATACCAGGGAAATATCAAAGCAGATGGGATAATTTGGTCACTAGATGTCAGCAGTATGTGGAATTAATGAAGCAAAATCATGACAAAAGTAGAACTCCCTGTTACAAAAAGACAGAGGAACTGCAAATGAAGTGAGATTTTCTTTTAATTAACTATTTGGAAAATTGTATCACTCTCATCATAATGATAATGCAATTCATCAATGAGTATAAACCTCAGTGACCTGAAAAATAACGCAACCCTCCGGTTATCTCCATAAATGTTTTAATATAATTTCAATATAGTATTATTTTAATTATTTAATTTACATCTTAGCATGCCATCATTATACCCACTAATATGTAGCTCCTGGCAAGAAAGACTTACCACCCCTAGGAAATTTTCCTACTATAGTTACTGAATAAAGAAGCTGTTTTCAATCTTTTTAATGACTTTGCAAAGTTTTGTGCTTTATTTTATTTTATTTTATTTTTTTATTCTTCAAGACACTTAAAAAAGCAACTGCTATCTGTATCATATAGTATTGTATGCTAGGTATACAATTATGATGTTCTGTATTTCACTGCTTAACTGTTATAAGAAGAAGCTATTCTACATCCAAGAAGGTCTGTGCTGTTCCTCTTCCTCTCTTTACACTGAAACCTGTAGATTTTTATATTATTACACACTCGTGCATGTTATTAGTGATCTTGTTTTTTACAGTAACACAAGTTTCTGTGACGTGCTCCTGTTTCATCTGCCTCCATTCAGGATCTCGATCAAGATAAATCAAAATCAAGAGGACTTTGTCATGCTCAACACAGCAACGTCAAATATAAAATTGCAATCATGCAGAAAGGATCCCCCACTGAAATGAACTTATTTTACTCCCCCTTTACTCTGCTCTAGTGAGACCTCACCTGGAGTACTGTGTGCAGGTCTGGAGCCCTCAATATAAGAAGGACATAGACCTGATGGAGCGGGT
>JAOQGH010000040.1:34189220-34252078 GCA_025769975.1 Gallinago jamesoni | reverse complement strand
GTGACTGCAGGGGGGTCAGACTAGATGACCTTTGAAGGTCCCTTCCGGCCCAGATGATTCTATGATTCTATGATTCTGTGATTCTATTTTACCATGTTCCCATAACAATTGCATACAGTATTATTTTGTTCAATTTCTGACATAACCTAGGTATGCATGGATTCACATAAAAATGGGATAACTCAGCTTTCCTCATTTTCAGCCTTACAAATACATTTGAAAATGTTCAGCCAATGTGTCTATAATCAACCTTAGGCCAGTGAGTAATAGGCCAGATGGCAAATGAGTAAAGTCTTACCATAAGTGGTGTGGTATTCTTCCTGCAAAAATGAGACTTCTTATCTTTTATATTACTCTATACCAGTGAAGGTGAAAATTAAACAATGTCAACCTTCATGATACTTTGCAAACTGGGAAACAGTGTTGTATTCATGGCTCTTGCTCAAAAAATACATTTTATTTGGGCTAATTCTACCACCAGCAACCACCTACCACCTTCTGACTGCTTGCATGATATTTTTGTAATGAAGTTGTTTTTTAGAGTTCAACCAATCTGAACAAAGATAATACTAAAAAGCAGCTCTATATAATGCAGTGTTATCAAACATTTTATCATTTCTTGGACTTTTTTTTCTCTGTTGTCACTACCTGGGTTGGTCTTTCAAACTTTGAAGCAAAGGTTCAAATAGTATTTCAAAACTGACCTCATTGTATGCTGAACAAAATGATGATTCCATGGCTTACAGAAACATTAAATGTTCTCTTATAGTTACAGACGTGAAGACATTAAAAGGAGTAATTTCCTAATATATCCTAAGGAAATGTTTTTTAACCTGTCCAGTTAATTTATGCATTTACATTCTGAAAAATACCATATTTGGTAAGGGTAATTTTATTTAATATTTATTGAAATAGACAGGAACATTTTCTTAGACATGGAGATGTGAAGGAAATAATAAAAAATGGGGAACAACTATATGTATGAACAATGTTTTATGAAAAAAGCAGAAAGAGATAAAAAGGGTTTGGGTTTTGCCTTCAGCAGCTGTTGCATTAGAACCAATGTAACCTTGTTAGATCTCATTTCTTTTTTGCTTTTGTCTAATGCTGATAAGCCTTCTTCTCGGCCATCATAGATTTTAACTAGAACAGCAAAATTTATAAAATAACAGGATGAAACATGCACGTAGAAGTTAATGCCATCACTGGCAAGAATCTAGCTTTTTTTGAGCAGACTTCCAATAGGAAACTGAAACTATGATGCAACGGGAAGGAAAAAATGTGGAGAGAGATCTTTATTTCAGATATAAAAAGACATGTGTAAACCATGATATAGAAAGGAAACATTTAAAAAGTATTAAATAACCTTTTCTTGTGTACGTCTTCAAAGATTATTTTTCTAATATAAACCTGCTGGAGGAAAGGTAACATTAATGATACAAAGCAAAATTTTGTGGTAATACTCTGTATTTTAGCATAACATTATTATAACATACCAAGTAAATTAAACTCCTTAATCATCCTCTATATTTTGCCATTTTATCTAAAGTTTGCACTGCTGTTCATCTATAATATTCATCCCTGAAATAAAATCATTAATCACCTTGGCATCAAGAAAAAGGGCTTACGTTTTATTTCTTTCAATCTCTAACGTACAAAACTTGAGGAAGATATTAGTTTTTAATAATTCTGATCCTCTGATCTGGATTCACCATGTTGAATATACATGTACCCTTCCTTCAATAAATTTCAGTTTAATGTAAACAAAGAAGACATTCACAATTCAGTGCTGTTTTAAATATCATACATCATGGAGACTTCCAATATGTCTTTATTTTTTTTAAAGTAAGCTAAAGTCAGCTTAAAAAATATGCTTGCCCAACTTCAGCAGATGGAGAAATCAGTCTGCTCATTTCTGTCACCATTGCTTTAAGTATTGCTTAAAGTATACTACAATCTGAAAATTATTACCAGTAGAAGTGGAAATATAAGAAACAGAAAAAAAACTCAAAACCAAATCCCAAACAAGTTAAAAAATCTATTTCTCAAACAGTGTAGACACAGTTGACAGTAATATTATGGCGACAAATCAGTCTAATTAAAGGAAAGCTCTACCTCCAGAACAAAATGGGAGAATGCTCATAGTTCCAGGAAATTTAAAAAGCATGCTATCATGTTTGAGACTATGGACAGTTGGGAAAGGAATTCTTATATACACTCTCACCTAGTACTTTAGGATTTTTACCCCACATGAGTAGGATCCTATATTTTCTTTAAGCCTCATAAAAATATACCACCTAGGCCCAATGTTCAGTGTGTGTATTTTTTTGAAAAATGTGTCAAACTTTACCATGGCAACATTATTTGTTAGAAATTACATCAGTTTCCATACTAGGTACTGCACTGTTATATTGAAGATTTTCCCTTAAGTAAGGAAGAGGAAAGAAAAATATTAATTTCACAGTCTGGAGTGTGATTCTACCATTGTCTTGTACTGCAGATTAGCTGCTAATACCTGTATGGAGTGGGTATCAAGTCCTGCCATGCTCAGCCAGAGATTTTTACATTCCCTTTGCCAGGTGTAAATGACTAGTATCTTTAGATTTTAGTTTTCATTTTTGAACAAAAAAAACCAAAACCACTGATTCCTGTTATCTAGCAATTAAGTATCACTGCAATTCATAGTTTTGTTGCCATAGCTACCGGTTACCTGCTAAGGACTGTTATTCTTTTCCTAGGATTTCCTCAGAAAATAAACATAACTAGTGAAATATTTGGTGTTTTGAGAACCACATATCTAAATAACAAGAAAAGTTTCATTACTAAACAGAATTCTTTCTTCTCTTCAGCAGAACTGACAATCAAAAAATACTGGTATCAAGTGGTTAATTAAAATTTAGAAATAAAACTGAGCTGGTATACCGAGTCGCAGCACCAAGATGAAAGCTTTTTAATTTGGCTCACAGAGTCTAGCAGGATAGTAGTTTGTGAGTTGAAGTATGTAGAAGCTGATTTAGGGATTAGTAACCAGAGAAAGTAAGCAGAGGCCTAGGTCAGGACAGAAGATGTTAGAAAACAGGAAGAACCCACCTCATACCAATGACTTTGATTTCCATGACCCTGACATGAACAGCAGCACTGAAAGCCTCTGCTGAGATCTGACAGCCCTGCCTAAAACAGGGATCTCCCAGTTTGCTAGAGACTTGCAGCTCTACTTTTTATAAGCAGCACCTGATAAGTAACTTGCCTTTACCTGGAGAATCAAATTTGATTGCTTAATATCCTCTAGGCTCCTCAAACCCTAGGATGGTAACCTGCCTGGAAATTGTCATTTCTCAAATATTTGGCTAATCTTCTTTCTCATTATTAATTTGCATGTATTTATACAAATACATTGACTTTATTTTCCTGCTTTATCTTCTCAATATCCCTTATGTCTTGACTACTTAATCAGGAAAAATCTTAGCTCCCACAACCGAGCAATTAGATAGTATGTGTGAAATAGTGTAAATATATATATTGTACAGGTTGTATATATGTACAATATATATAGTATATATACTGTACAGATTGTACAGGTAAGCAGAGATTGTGAGCCAGATCTTTGTATTACATACTGATTTGCTGACACCATTTCACCTAGGTAAACAGTTTTCCAGTTAGCTTTTGAATCCATAAGCCAGATAATTATGCTGATATATTTATACTAAAAAAGATAATCAAAAACCCAACCAAAACCCTAGCAAAACCCACTACCCTCTCCCCCACAAAATAAAAACCAAACAAACCAAACCAAAAAACTTCAAAGACCATTGATGCAACTCTAGAAACTCTGGAGGAAGAAGAAATATAAAAACAAAATATAAAAAAACTGTTTCTAATGAGGGAATGGATCATATCAAGGAAACCTTTCAGATGCTACACAGCAGTAAGAAGACAGTTTTTGCTGGGAGAAGGTATGCTCAGTACATATAATTAATTATGTGTTAAAGATGAAACACATTTCATATAATAAAATATGGCAATTTCAGCTAGGCTAGTCAATCAAAATAAGTTTATAGCCAGGCTCTTCTGGAAATAAAGAATGTAAGATTTTCAATGCATAACACTTTAACATTATTTTTTTTCCTCTGATTCTTGTACAAGTAGTTAAGAACTGTGGGAATCTGTTGATTTCTTTATTGAGAGGTCTGGCTAGATTCCTAATTAAAAGACCAAATTTCAAGAGTTCAGGTTCCAAATTAAGATGTTGTCAGGAGCATCAGCATAGAGAAGGTAATTTCCTGTATTTTATTTTGGTGTTAGGATCTGACTATGAATGTAAGATTTTATATTCCTCTTTGTCCACAATGGAATATTCTCTGATATCTCGTAAAGATTTGAGGAAACAATATGGGTAAAATATATCAGGCTGCATAATTTTGTTGATGAACTAATGTTCCTTTTTCATACATAACATTTTACTTATAAATGTTTTTTAAAAATTCAAGCTTTTCCTACTGTAACCGTGATGTGAAAATAAGATCACGGACTTTCATTCTGCCTTTTGTAGTGTTTATTAGCTATCTGTTACATTTCATGACTCAGCTGATTATTTACAACAATTCCAGTCTTTGGATGCACTGGTTGCACATCAAGAAATTTACACTTGTACTTATCTAATTCATATTTCTTTTTAATCTTTCTTGATAAATGATTGATAAATATCTACTTTAGAAAACCTTACCCATTGAAAAAATGTAAGTTGCAGAAACAAAATAATTCTGATTTTAGTTTTTACAGTAATTGTGATACTTTAACTTACTTCAGGCCACTTCTGATCTAACAAAGGCAAGAGAAATCAGAATTTGATTTGGTAACTACAAGTCCCTTCACCTCTTTATCATTCTCTGTGTTTCTATATGTACACATGTATGTAAAACATAAAAACGTGGGACCTTTAGATTTCCTGTTTGTTCTGCTAACTGTTGTCTTTGCATACAATGGTATTTGTGTGAATTATATGCTCAATTCATTTAAACAATGACAGCTGAAAATAGTCAACATATTAATGCAACTGTGTGAACTATTTTTATAAGTAAATGGTTGCTTATTTATAAGGTGCTCTTATGGTGAGGATCATTTTTCAGGAGCAATTTTTTTTGTATCTCTATATCTCTGAAAGTTTAACTATCATCTGTAATAGCAGAGATTTTAGCCCATGGTTTTGATACATAGTATGTAGAGTATTAATTCATCTCCAGAGATAAACATATCTTTTATGACATTCGTATTCTTTTCAAAGGTGGACAATGGCATAGACTATGAGTTGATGAAATGTTGGGAAAGCGATATTTGTTTTCACTTCTATTGATTTCTCAGTAAGAAAGATGCAACACCATAACATGCAATAGTATGTAAAAAGAGGGTTCACCTGCTCCCATCTAAAAGCTATGTTTGTTATTTTTCATGTTATAGTACATACAATTACACTATTTGTGTCTGTTTTGTCCATTTGTGTCCAAGATAACACCGTTGTTTTCTTAAATGCATTTTTTATATATATAAGAAGACAGAAAAGACAGCCATTAACTAGTTTCTTTGGTATATTTTCCCTCTGAACCAAGAGAATGATTTGATTAAATCTATGCTTTGCAGCTCAATGACCTGTTGAAAATGTCAGTTTCTGGTACTACAGCTCTTCAATACATTGATTCTTCCATTCTGATGCCTTAGGAATGAGCAAAGGAAAAAAACCTGCATTTAAAAGATATAATAAATTGTCTTTCCTTCTTTTCTTTGGAAATCAAGGGGAGTTTGAATGTAATAAATTTAAAAGTCATTTTTATGAACAGAAATGACAGTAACTCATATGATAAAGACAGAGGGACATACTTACTGCAGGTTTGAGTGCATATAGACTATTAAATTCAGATAAGTGACCCCTATTTACATCTAAAATAAATTTGGCCCAGAAGGCATTAGTACACATTAATATAATGCAAATGAGCAACTGTTCCTATTGTTCAGCAAATATTTTCTTTCAGTAGCAAACTCTTCAATTTAATCATATCTTTTCTTTCCCCCTTCATCTAGCACCACACTATGACATGAGTACTAGATTTGAATGACTAATGTAAGGTAAGTTTTTCTTGGAAAAAATGTATAACATACACTGTGTCAGATACTTTGGCTTTTAGAAGTATCTTGCTACACCTACAAAAAAGAAACGAGTCAAAGAAATCCTATGAAATCATTAAAAATTCAAATTTTATAGAAAAGAAGTCTAGTATTTAAAAAATTACTGGAAACTTTTTTGATAGTTTTGGCAAGCTATGAAAATTTTGTAGTCCAATACTATTGTCCTCTACAAATCCTACTAAATATTTAGTCTTTTAAGGACAAATTTGAGGAGAAAGTTGAAAGGAGAAAGTGAGAGTCAGAGTCTGGATGTCTCCAACACTCTTCCAGAACCACTGGAGCTACTAATTGCAGCCATTGTACCTGTTATTGTGCTAAACCAAAAAGACTAGTATGTACATCACCTCTATAATTAATTAAAATGCACAGATTGATTTATTAGCTTCCTCATAAAGAACTGGGATATATATACACAATTTGACATGTGGTAATGTGACTTTTTTTGTATATTATTTCTTTGCAGCTCCATTTCTTGAAACTGGAAGCTTGTTTCAGCACCAGAATTGCCAAATCTGCTGCTCCCTAGGTTTTTCATACCCTTGAAAGAGAAGCTTGATTTTCTTAGTAATAAACTCTGTCTTGTATTCTCTAATACCCTTTACCAGGATACTAAACATAAAGCTCCCCAGGTATGCCACCTGGGATATTCTAGTTGTCTTAGCTCTACTTTTCATGCTGTTTGCTCCATTTAGGTTTTATGAAATATTTATTGTAGTCTGTATCATCTCTTTATATTTAGTCATTGCTATCCCATAAAAGACTAGCCCCTTTAGTTTTGAGTTTGGGTTTTGGATTTTTTTATTATCCCATCCGAAGCAAACTGCAATATTCACAAGAGGGGAGTGAAAGTCTTGTGAGATTTTCCACTGATACGCAACTACAAAACTAAACTGGGCAAAGCACATATATACCCATGTATTATGTTAGCGTGCAACTACCTATACTGGTGAACTGTTATCCTTCTTCTTAAAAGGAGCAGCACTCTTCCAAGTAATTATCAGGTATGTTTTACAGGTAATTCCAAATGGATACTTCATTTTCTATGGAGGAGAGGAGGAGAAGAGTGGTTAACCATATCGATGTTAAGGAAAAGCGCAGTAGCACTGAATAAATATGCAAATAAATACAACTAGTTATATGTGACTGTTATCACCTTAACTATTTAGCTATTATATTTGGATCCCTTTTCTTTTCCAGCTCCAGACGATATATATAATATATAGGTATGTGCAGGAACAGTGCATATCCCTGGATGACCCAATATCTCCCATATCGATCATTGTGCAGATTTTCCCCTAATCTGTTTTCTGTCTTTCAATATTTTTTTTTGATCACAAGATGACCCACGCTTTTGAGGGCTTTGAGCTTTGTTTCTTTCAAAGAGGGTTCTTGTGATATTTTCTTTTTAAATTCATTTGAGTCATGCATTTTGGTTGCACCACGTGTTTCCTTGCTGTGGTGCCTGTATCTCGTGCATTTGCATTGCAGCACAACAGCTTTTTGCCTAGCTCATGACGCATGTGACAGACAGGTATTTGACTGGATCTATGACTGTCTGTAACTAATGTGCAAAGTAACCCATCAGAGAGAAGTCATAATATTCCAGCTGTTGTAGTAAAAGCAGAAGATAGGACCTTTAGAGCCCCCTTGCCCCACTTCCCCTAAAGACTCATTCTCAAGCAGCTGTGCAGTGTCTTACCTTGTCTCCACAATAACTGATTCATCAGAATTTACTGTAGATGTTAGCATCACATAGATCAGTATTCTGAACCCCACATGGTGATATTCAAAGTAAATGAGTCCTAAATATATGCCCAGAAAATTAATACCGTAAAATATTGTAACTATACTTTTTTTAAAATGTGGATTTCTTTGTTTTGTCTCTGTGAACTATTTAGGATAATCATACAGTCCCACTTCCATATGCCTATTAAATCACTTTCATAGCAAAAGATGTATTTTGATTGGTTAAAATATTTACCCTCCATCTTGTATCAATCTTCCAGTGTAGTCTAGCACAGCACGGCATAGTACATACAACAGGGTTTCTGAATGTCACACACTCTCCTTGGATTTATCTTTGACCAGACTATTAATAATTATGAAGGAAACGCGAGTGAAGAATGGTATTTATCTTTCTGCTAACACATTATCTTGACCCACAGTGCCACAGATAGTGTTATCTCTGTTTCATTTCAGATTCACCTGTCTCAAGGTCAACAGGATGATACAATAATGAGAAAATAGAACAAACAAAGTCTAATAGAAATAGCATTTCATAAAAAGCTGTGATGGCAACTGTACAAAGACAGCAAAGGAATGCAGCTTTTTAACTGAGCACTACCTGACAGATTCAATAATCAAGGGAAAGCCTTAATTGATGACATTTCATTAGCATAATGAGTTGAAGCTGGGAAAAGAGAGTCTTTTATTAATTAATCAAAGTACGAAGTGTTTCAGTCCCTTACACTCTGCCATTTTCCATTAATCATAAGACTCTGTATTAAACTCATTTGAATTCACTAGGTGTTGAGTATTTCTGTGGGAAAAGTATTGGCAGAATGGCATGCTCAAGTGAACACACTTATGCAGGTATGAAACACATTAGAAATCCATTTTTGTGAGCTTAAACTCTCATCTTTGCAGGAAGTAATGATAATATTTCTTAAAAACCACCAGATCTGAGTAGCCACTGGTATACAGATGAAAGCTGCTTCTGTTACCTGGCTGCAGGAGTTCAATCCATCAGGGTGAATTTTTATTACAACATGGAATGCAGGGGCTATGCTGATTACTGTCAGAATAATCTTTTTACAGCACAGTTTGCCATGCATTGGACAGTGCTCCTTGTTATTCCCAGCAGTATTTTCTCTGTATTTTGCTTTGTATAAAGTAAATGTATAAAGGAAAGTAAGAACAGGGTTATTCAAGTACTCAGAAAGGCTAAAGTTCTGCTTTTTTAATGTTCTTACAGTTCTTATTTTCTGAAGAACATTTGTAGGCTGTCATGGTGACTGGGGACAAATCAGGAGTCTTCCATGTTCTAAGCAGAAAGATATTTTTCCTTTCTAGCTGTAGGGTACCTGTAGTTTTTCCATAGGGGAAAAAAATAATTAAAAAATATCTAAAGACCACAGAGAAGCAGCCAGAGATAATTTTTTTTTAAAAAAAGTTCTTATCTTGGAGAAGAGAGGCATGTTTCCAAGGCTGCATATTCAACCTCTATAACTTTTATTACTCAATTTATGATCAACCTTGTCAAAACCAGAGGTCCCTCTCTTCTGTCGTGCAGCTGGTTATTCCAATCATAGGCTAGAGAATCATGTTCCTTCCCCTGTGAATCTTGAGTTCTTCCTTAAAACTTGCTCAGCTACAGAAAAATAGAGAATAACTTTATGCAGAGACCCCTTTGCAGTTTACACTCCCAGAAAGGTGGCATTAGATATTTGCTGATGAGGAGGTGATTGAAGTGGGGTCAAATACATTAAGTACCAGCCAGTTAATTCATGTGTGTTAGATGAAAAGGACCATCATTCTTTCAAAAAAATGTATCTGTTGGCTATGTTCTGAACAGAGCTCTGTTCTTCAGGCACATTGGCTGCAAGCTCAGCTACAGGATTGGGCCTTTGAGATACTGTAAGTGGATTCTCACTAGATTTTGGTAATTGCTCAGTCCTTACAAGATGGCTGCAGAGATGTGAAACTTCAGGCATGTAAATATTTTACTGCTGAAAACTGTTGTAAGGAGGGTTAAGAGCTTGACAAAGACATGTTTTAGATTTAGTTGCCTAAGCTCCTTACTCAAATACATTTTCATGTCTAAATACCATGGAAAATCTTGACCAAAATACTGCTCTGCTTACTGAGTGAGAAATTTCATTTCTGTTCCATTTGAAATAGAATCAATAGATTAAAAGAGTAATTTCTGATAAACCTCAAATTAAATGGAGTAAGACCTCAGAAAAAAGGCATTTAGTGGAGATGAGACTGCAAGCTCCTGCTATTTTACTTGAATATTATTATAGCAGATAACAAACTTTGATGACAAACTGATAAAGAAATATTTTTTTCATATTCAGCATCAACTAATTTAATATTGATGGGATTGGTATAATGTATCGACATGCTCTGCACTAGTTAGGTTTTCCATTGTAAGGTTGATGCATGGCATTGCAGGTTTATAGAGCTGATGTACTGTAATACAGAACAATATAAAAATTACAGTGCTCCATGCTTTTCTGCTTTTTTGGCTTAGTAACTAGATCTTTATGGTTTTTTCTAGGGCCAGAAAAGTAAGGTCTTCATAGTCATTACAGAATTGTATTTTTTTCCTTGTTTCAAAACTTTTATGTTAACTTTGAAGCTTATTGTACTATGACTTCAGATTATGCGTCTGCTTCTCTATATTCACATGCATAACATTCTCATGATTCACACATAAATTAATGGTATTCACAAACGTAGTGGGCAATATCTTTTTTAGTTGTACCATCAAAGGAAGTGAAGCCACAGTAAAGATTGGATCAATACACTTAATTTCAGCTATGGATAAAAAAATTAATAAAGCAAAAAGTAATACCTTACTCAAACTGTGTGTACATTTAATATGGTACTTAATCTGTTCAAGGTTCCTGGAAAGGGAATATGTGTGATTTAAAATCTGCTTTGCTTAACATGTATCCAAGATACCAATAATAAGAATACAGATGTTTTTTCTCCTAATGATATAGTGTAAGAAAGCATGTATTCAATTTTCTTCATCTATTTTATCTGAGAAAAAAGAATCTTTATTTTAAAAGTGCAGTTCATTTATCTTTGCTTATTATCAGTAGAATATGGCAATTCTTAGTTACTTCCAAATTCCTGTCCATTTTGCATCTATCTAGTATTTTGGGGCTAAGACTTTTTATTTTGGTTTGGGTTTTTTTATGAGCTGCATGAGAAGAGAATGCATATGATATTTTTTTCTGATTATTTCTATTGCAAGCTAATTAAAAATCTGTCAAAATGTGGTAATTCAATATCCAACTTATTCTAGTATAAAATGATTAAATATTCATACTTTGTAAACAGAAATTGGAACTATCAGTGAATATAATAAAAAGCAATACTGACAGAAATGTGAATATTTTAGGACTGGAACTTACTTCCTGAAAATTGATATTCTAAATGTAATTCTAGCCATTATGGAATCTGTGGAGGACTACAATAAGGTAAAAATTATGTGATCAAAGAAAAAATCCTCTGTTTACTTCATTTGAGCAATAGATTTTCCTGAGAATCCAGGAAAGTTATGTGGTCATTTTGTAGCAGGGAGTTGCAGATGTCCTCCATTTGGATGAGTTGTGCTAATAGCCATGCTCCAACCCCAGCCTGAACATAGCTTGTAAAAATGGTGGCAATTTAAATTCAAAAGTAGATTACTAAGATCTTCTTGAAGTGAAAAGCTATAAGTAAATAAAACATTATTGTAGCCTGGGCTGATTGGCCAATGATAAGACTATAGATGCTCTCCCCTGCCTCTCATTCCAAGGAGAGGAAGGAGAGAAATAGAGGGATTTATGAGTCTAGAAGGAGCTGAACTACTTTAATGAAATATTAATAATAAAATAAAAAAGAAATAATGAAATAGATACAACATACACAAAACTGTATCAAGCTCCCAGGATAACATTACTGGCAGGCACTGGGGAACTCTTTTAGAGGGCAAATTATATTAAAAAAATATAACTTGCTTCTTTAAAAAACTCCTTACCATAATAAAAAATTTCAAATAGTTTACATGAAAATATATTGAATTAAACAATATCATAGGTAAGTGTGGGAACAGTTGTAATAAACTGTTTACAAAGAAAGAATTAAACATTTCTTAGTAGTTTTATTAATACAATCTAGTTTGAATTCAGAAAAAAAAGAATTGGGGGGTGTAAGCTTGTATCTTACATGAGGTTTAGTGCTCTGCTGAATCTGTATCTCTTTTATGAAATTAACACTCAACAAAATCAGAGGAGCACTTTCAAGATATATTTGGTTTCTAAGGACTTAAAGCTCTTCCTGAAATTTTCTATGATACTTGCAATCAAAAATTTATAGTAAGATATTGTCTGAAATAGACATATTGTCTAGCTTTCTACAAAAATTTTACAGGTCCTCAGAAATGCTGCAGAACTTCTGGTAATATCTGGCTTTTAGCAATATCTGCAATTATTTTTTTTTTTTGGAAAGCTGAAAAAGACCCAAAGGTCTCTAGGTTTCTACACAAAATGACTAGACAAAAAATATGATTGTGGAGGTTGTGCTCATTCCTAAAACATAACTAATAACAAGTTTTATGGTCCTGAGAATCCTACATCTATAAATATAGACAAATTAATATACATTTTCTCATAAGAAATTGTTTCTGAACTGGATGCAAGATGACAGCTATTTCCACTTGAGAAAATTTAGTAAGAAATATTTAGTACACCATGTAATTTCTTTTATTTCCTGGCTAGATTTAAAATTTTCCTAAAACAGAGTATTGTTAACTTTTAGTTTACCTAAATTCTGATTATAAATATGATCCAGAAATTATATAGAGTATTTCCATGTGGGCAGTTTACTCTGTGGGGGGAAAAAAACTGATGAGAACAAAAAGGGCACATAATTTTAGCCAAAAAAAACCCCCAACAAACAAGCATGTCTTGTTCATCATATCTAGTGGACTTGATAAAAATGACAAAGATTATTTTAAATAGAATCTAATTAAAGTGAGCCATTATTATTTATTACTTACATAGAGTGAAATGCCTCACATAAATCCCATTTGTAATCTGACCGTATTCTATGACAGTCTTTTTTGTGACTTGTCAACATTTATGCGTGACTTCAACATACAAATTTGCAGCAGCTGTTGCCTGTTATCACTGTGCTTAGTAAGACAGACAACTGAAAAAGTTGCCTCACAAATATTTCTAACATAAATTTAGTAGTGCTTGCTTTTTTTTTGGATATTTTTGCAATAACCACTTACTAAGATTATATTAGCTTGATTTTACCTGGGTTATAAACTCCTAGAATTTTTGGTTATCTGGTTAATTCTTTTTATTTGCTCATTCACTTACATTCCTGCAACTCTAACATCTAAAATTGCTTAAAGCTTTTAACATTTCCTAAATATTTTTGCACATTTTTCCACAGGTGAGCAACATATACAAAAGCAGCCCTTGTCTGATTCAATTTTCTATATAGAAAGGCCGGAATTAGGTGTCAGGTTTTTATCTTGATTATGCTGTTAGTAACTAAATGTTTTGAAACAGAAAAGATGGTGCACCACACAGTAATATGACAAAAATTCTTCATTTAAGAACATTAAATTGGCTAAACTGGCACACAAAAGACTGAGAAGGATCTCTTTTTTTGGTAGATGTCACATATGCGGTGAAAGAAAAATAGAAAAAAGCCAGACTCCTGAATATTCTGACTCTGTATTCTAATCTGCTTTCTCTAAGAAAGTTCAGAAGAACTCTCCGTCTAAAATAGCAGCAGAGTATCAACAAACAATTGAAGTAGAACAAAATTAGTCTCTGATATTTGGAACAAATATGGAGAAAATTGTGATGGCCAGAGTGAAAAACAGATGTCACTGTCATACACATCTATACCCTTCAGTATCAACAACTGAAATGAGCATATCCTTCCCATCCCTAGAATATGACACTCCCTGCTGTCCCAGCCATCCCTAGCTGGACACTACCTTACATTGGCTTAATAGATATATAGCGGTTCAGGGATTCTATAAATGTAACAGTTATTAATTCTGTTCCGTGACAATTCACACTGTCAAATGTAGCTGTATCAACAGTAGCTGATGTCTCTACTGATGTCTAATGGTGATGTTTTACCCTTACTCCATTGCACTTATCATTTGAATGAGGAATCTCGAATATAGGAAAATAAATTTGTCTTAGAAAGGAAAATAATTCCTTAAGTTTAACGGGAATATTTAGTTAGTAGTAAATGCCTTATAGAATATTTTTCCTAAAAATATCCTTGGGGTGGGAGGGAATATTTTTTAAAAGTTCATGTGTTAATTACCCTTTTACACCTTTTCTTTTTTAATTCTATCCATACTCAGGATTTTTTTAACAATTTTGTATGTTTATTATCAGTTCTTAGCTTTCACATGTGACCAGAGCAGAGACATCTTCTATAAAATACCTTTAGAATGTACTGTTCTATACATAATTGCCAAATCAATGCACTCAGAACTGAATAAAAGTGACCACACTCACCATCTGTTACAATCATTTCAGATGCCAGCTCCAACTGGTGTATTGACTGACACTCAGAGAACAGCCTCATGGTTAACAGAGAAACCTGGAAGCCAAGAGATTCAAGCTATTCCCAGGTATCCTAAGCATATCTCAATTTTTTTTTAACAGAATAAGAATCATAGTTTTTATGGTCCTCATAGTCACATTTTAAGGTGCTGCTTAAATGATTTTTTTAAAAAATCCTATTGTGATCTCTGGATGGAATATTTTTCAAATTCAACATTTTTAAAATAAATGTTTAAAAATAAATGAAAAGTGCTTGTTTTCTTCTTTGAATTCAGCTTATTTGCTACATACTGAACCTGAAGTACCTCTCATTCTTTCACTGTATCTGTCATCTTTTTATGAGTGAGTTTGTTTGATTTGTTGTTATACAGCTCTTTTCTATTTATTCTGTCCTGTTAGTGCATATTTAGACTGATCTTTCCATCTTGTTTCCTTTATTTCCAAACTAATTTCCTAAGCCAAGAACTACAATACATTTTCACTAACATTTGTGTTTCCTGTTATTTATTCTTAGAGCATTTTATCCAGGATAGATAAAATAATAATTTTATTTTCCTAAGAGTCCTGCTTTATACTGAAGATGGATAAAATAGGTAATTAGGTGCAGGGGGTGCTTTGCCTAACTGCACACAATCTATAAGAAAAGACTGGTTTCTAGTTCTGTTAACAATGTGAACTGGAATCATGCAGAGATACATAACGGAGAGGAAGTCTTCATTGCCATAAGTCTGCTACAGGGATACCTAAGCTACATTTTAACTAGTTAGGCCAATTGCTAGCCATAATCTAGCTGAAGTATCACATGGCTCTATCTTTTCCTTTCTATGATTGTTATCTCTATGTAGACCTATCTGGATAGCCACTAGCCACTTCAGTACCATACTGACAGTGTGTCTTGCCCTTCCTTCCATGTTAGTGAAACTTGATCTGTAATTAAATTCAATAGCTCCTTAGTAGTTTAATTTATGTCAAGAATTTGTTGCCGGAAATTGCTACTTTTCCCTGCAATATTGTCGAGAAACAAACAACGCTATTTCAGCTTTGTTGCCATAGATGCTTCACACCACCTGCAGTGTGAGAAAAGTTCGAGACCACCATGTATGACCCCAGAAAAATTCAAAGTATCTTCTCTACCTTTCTAATGTTATTTAATCTGAAACATGCACAATAAAAATCATTATTTGCTGTAAAATTAATGTGATTGGAAGTTGACCACTTCATTTAATCAGTTGCCCTTAGGAATACTCCTAACAACATTTCACAGAGCACGTCTGACTTTTCTCCATTTAATTTTTTGCATTTTAGGACTCTTGTATTATTTTTTTTTTCCTTTCACTATCATTACATATGAGCATTCTTCTTCCTTCTATGCAAACATGAAGGCTT
Organism: Gallinago jamesoni; assembly: GCA_025769975.1. Lineage (NCBI taxonomy): Eukaryota > Metazoa > Chordata > Aves > Charadriiformes > Scolopacidae > Gallinago > Gallinago jamesoni. The sequence continues at coordinate 34,236,191 of JAOQGH010000040.1, read as the reverse complement.
TCCATGTGGTGTTTTTTTTCCCTCCTGCAACCCTTCTTTTCCTCCATATGCTTTGAGATGACACGCAGGATGAGCCATTCCATCACCTTTCCCGGGATGGAGGTGAGGCTGACTGGCCTGTAGTTTCCCGGGTCCTCCTTCTTTCCCTTTTTGAAGACTGGGATGACATTGGCCCTTCTCCAGTCCTCAGGCACCTCACCTGTTCTCCAGGACCTCTCAAAGATGATGGAGAGTGGCCCTGCAATGACTTCTGCCAGCTCCCTCAGCACTCTCGGGTGTATCCCATCCAGACTCATGGACTTGTGGATATCCAGCATTCTTAACTGTTCTCTAACTTGGTCTTCCTCCATCAAGGGAAGGTCTTACATTGTCCAGACTTTCTCTGATTCCTCCAAAGTCCATGGCTCCTGGGGGCTGACCTGAGCAGTAAAGACTGAGGCAAAGAAGGCGTTCAGCAACCCCGCCTTACCTGCATCCTCTGTTACCATGGCACCCGACTCATTAAGCAGAGGGCCCACATTTTCTTTAGTTTTTCCTTTTGCCTCCAATATAATTGAAAAGTATGATGTATATGTGAAGGGTTTGCAAGTTGGAAGTGATCCCAACAGCAAAAAAAAAAAAAAGCATAAATCAACATAATTTATTCACTAATCAGTTATTAATTAGATACTCCTCTTTATGTCAGCTTTTTTTCTGTTAATGTAATTTCCAGGGACTGTTAGGAAAAAGAAAATCATTGGTTGGGTACTGGGAATAACACCAGGTTGGCACTCTAGATTTCCAATGTCCTAATTCAACTTTCATGGAAAGAAAAAAAGGATTCTTAGATGATGCAAATCAGTTTTAATTCCTTTGGCAACAGTGGTGAATGTGAATTTGTAGTACAGAAATGTTTAAAATACAGTATTAATATATGCAGCAGTAATACTTATATAGTTGTTTCACATAATTAATTTGCTTTTAATGGTGTTGTATAGCTGATCCTAAATGTGGTATTGATTCAAATGCTATTATTCCTGGATTTACATGTTATTTGCTGATCATGGAAAGCAATCTGGAAGAAACTGATACCCGTTTTAGAAAGAAAACAAAAAGTTCAATTAAAATCTCATTTCAACAGCAACTTCCACACTATTGTAAGATCTCCAATATTGTATTTTATAGACTTCCTTTTTTTTCACTTTTAACTTAATTTCATTTGTGCAAGTGAAGCTCTATGTCAAATTCCTAATCAATCAAAAATTTTCTAATCCAGGGGGTTATATTTATTATCCTGATTTCTTGGTCTTGGATGTCTTCTATTCTCTTAATGTGAAAAATTAAGATGAACCATGCGTTTACTTACTAAACCTAACTTTTCTCTGTTATACTGATCACACTAACAGATCTAGTTTGATCCTCTTACAGAAAACATTCTTGTATGCTCTTCATGTGGATTTTTATGTGTATTTCTATATGTCTATATGTATGGTTAACAAAGGTGGTTGAGTTCATATTTTATTCACTGTATTTAACATTTACTGCCTGTATATTTTTGTATGGGGCAACAATCTGGGTTGTTATATCATAACGCCTCAGCTTACTAAGGATGCCTGAAAAAGATACATTGAAGTTATTGCTAGCAGTTGGTTTGGAATTCATGCTGGGAAAAGTATTGTTACACAAGATGTTGGAAAAGTAGCAGTGCCAGATAACAAACTGTTGTTAAGTACAGAGATTTCCAACTATCCCTAGTTATCCCTAGTTAGAAAACAGTGGGCTTACAACCTCCCAGCATAAATAAGAAGTGATGAAAAAAACATCAGGGAACTATTATTAAACACATCAAACAATGTTAAAACTGAAACTTTTTAAGGATTTGTGTACTGCCTTGGTACCTCACTGTTGGATTAATCGAAGGTTATGGACTTGATGGACTTGATCAAGTCCTTAAAAGTTTAAAGAATTGACATAATGTAGATAGAACATTCATTTCATGTTTGTGGAATAAGAATGAAAGTAATACTACTCAGATTGCCTTCTGTCATTGTAGGATATAAATTAAGTTTTTACTTTTCAGCGTAAATATAGAGGCACTTAATTTTGATTCTAGCCTAAAAGTTTTCAATGAACTTATGGTCAATGATAACACCGCTTGTTTTCTCAGAAATCTATGAAAGGCTTAGGACATCTTTACCATAACAATTCAATGAGGGGCATCTCAGAAAGTCTTGACCTGACCTCCAATTTGAGATTGTCTTTTATTTTGAAAATCCATGGAGATTTATTGGTTTGTTCACTGGTGTTGTAGTGTACCAAATTACCAAAAAGGCTGCAAATTTTGATAACAATTTTTCTTAACAATATAGAAGATTACATATGTGTCTTCTCCATCTTTTAGGTATTTAAAAACAGGCTCTGTTTTTCTTTCCTGATAGTCATATATTTAATCAGGAGCATTTCAGGGTTCACTCAGATTCAGGAGCTATATTTCATCCATACGCCTATAAAATGTCATCTTAAAATGGGATTTTTCAAGGAGGACACCAGTGTTCTTTCTGCTGTTACCTCTCTTTTACTGTAATCTTGTGTCCCTACAGGAGGCACCACAGGACCATTCTATATAATGACTGTTGTTGGCAAATGCAAGCAATGGAACAAATGCCAACACTTCCAAAGCCAATGCCTGTCAATGCCTGCTCCCTAGCTGGCAGAGAGCACCCTACTCAAATGCTAAGAGGTTTGTTGGCTTCACCGTCTGCTATAATTCACCCTGTTACGGAAGAAAACAGCTGTCCTGTGATCATGACCTGGAAACACGCCATAACAACTCACTGAGTTAAAATCCCAACTTGACTGCTGGTCCTAGGATTCAATCTCATGACTGGTGGTGAATGAATTGCAGAGTAGTCTTAAGGAATAGAGTATAATTCATTAATTTTTAATGCTATGTTTGGAAAATAGTCTGCACTTGAAAAACTTTATTGCATGCACAATTAACACAGGTTTGACATGTTATGTGTTCAGAAGGCAGAGAAGTCAAACAAAACCTTCCTAGTGCAGCCATACCTCCTATCCTCTGCAGATATATGCAGATATATGCTGGTAGGATTTGCTATTCAGTTGTCAGATACAGATACAGACTTCAATCTACCCATGAAACTCTATGAGACACCATGACATGGTTTAATCTCAGACGGCAACCAAGCACCATGCAGTTGCTTGCTTTTTCCTCACTGGTGGGATTGGGGGTAGAATTGGAGGGGTAAAAGTGAGAAAACTCATGGGTTGAGATAAGGACAGATTAATAAGTGAAGCAGAAGTTGTGCATGCAAGCAAAGCAAAATAAGGAACTCATTCACTACTTCTCATCCACAGGCAGATATTCAGCCATCTCTGGGAAAGGAGGGCTACATCATGCATAAATACTACTTGGGAAGCCAAAAGCTGTAACTCCGAACATCCTCCCCTTCCTTCTTCTTCCCCCAATTTTACAAGCTGAACATGATGCCATATGGTATAGAATATCCCTTTGGTCAGTTGGGGTCAGCTGTCCCAGCTGTGTCCCCCCACAATTCTCCTGCCCCCAAAGCCTACTTGCTGTGCAGTGGTGTGAGAAGCAGAAAATGCCTTCATTCTGTGTAAACACTGCTCATCAATAACTAAAACATCCCTGCCCTGTCAACACTATTTTCAGCACAAATCCAAAACATAGCCTTATACTAGTTTCTATGAAGGAAATTGACTTTATCCCAGCCAAAAAAACCCACACAATTTATAGCTCAAAAGTAAAATGAGACACCTTTCTCCCAAGCAGGTGTCTTTCTACTTATCTAACCTGCACACCAATTCAATAACACAATATTCTGTCAAAATGCTTTGCTGAAGAATTTCACACCAGGAGTGCATAGCCAAATGGACTCAAATTCTGAATATAAGTTACCAATTAAGAAAGGTATACTATAAGACTAGATTTGGGCCTCCAGTGGCTTTAATCCTTTATTTATTTCAGTTAATAATAACTTTTAATTTATAGAAAAAAATCAAGCCTATGTGCCATAAAGAACACCTCAGGAGCAATCTGTTCCAAGAATTTTTGTAAGTCTGAAGGTTACCTATGAATTTTTCAATTCCCTGCAAGTTATTCTCACACTAGTTCCAAAGCACAAACTTTCAAAGGGATAGTTGATTTAGTCTTCATAGTAAAAGAAAAATATAAAGAAAAGAAAACAGAAGAAAATATAAAAGAAAGAAGACTGACAAAACTATATAGATAAATAACTGACAGTTTATATAGTTCACTAGGGGAATTTAGTCATCCCTGCAGTCATGTATGCAGAATGATGGAGCATAAAATTGTTTCCTTTGACAAATTAGTTAAATATAAGAATTCTGAAAATGGAAAAGGAATACACTTTTATGGATATTTGTTTCATTTTTGTAAGTATCTACTTCACATCTGGTAGTAAATAAAAGTTATGTTTGGGTGTGTCATTTTTAAATAAAAATATAGGTAAACGGAAAATGAAATAATTTCTTTAGCTATGTCTAATTTGAAATTTCACTTTGTTGTATTCAGTGACATCTAGAGTAAGTTCCAAGTTCAACTCAGAACTTTTCAGAGCAGGAGCTTTGTTAGAACTCTATAATGAACTCATAACTCATAATTTTATCACTACATAAGAAATAATAATGATGGTAATAACATTTCCTAAATATAAATATTTACAACCTGATAAACCTCTCACCTGGGAAATCATTTAGAGAGATGTATGTGAGACTTGGGACAGTCAGTTTCTACTCCTATACTTTACTTCCACTGACTCAAATAAGCAGCTGGGGATTCCCCCAACCTGGAAGAAAAACAAAACTGCCATGAAAACAAAATAGCCCAGCATTTGGATGCCTAAGAGTCTAGGCCACAATGGTTTTTTATGTTTGAATATTTGTCTCTATTGTGCAAGGAGAACTAAGTAGCATTAACAGAAAAAAAATAAATTAATATTATCTAGGAGTCCTAAATGTCACCACAGTTTGCTTACAAGATCAAAGAATATTTTTGTCTCTCTCTCTTTCTTCTAAATAACATTTCCTAAAGCCTCTTGGCATAAAAACACAAAATGATTTATATTTTCTCTAAAGAGGAGGAAAATATGAAGTGAACAAGAAGCAAAAATAGTAGTTTGATTCTGATCCTTTCAGTAAAAGCCATTTGAACAATTTTCATAGTACAGTACCTCTTATTATGATTAAGAATAATGAAATCTAGAGTTTAGCACAAATATATATTTTTTTTGCTGACTGATTAGTTTTGATTTATTTGTTCAAAATCAAATTTGTATGATATCATTACAGGATTATATTAAACCATAAACTTAGATCTAGAATAGTATTTTGCTACTAGCAAGAATAGTCAGACCACCAAACCCGTTTATTTCAGGTTGGGAGTTGAAGCCAACCAGCACTTTGATCACAATTTATAACTGGAATGCTCCCTTGTCAGCTAGTGACAGGCTATATCCAGCAATCCGACGTCTAGGAATCCAGGGCAGATGCTTACCATATATGACACATAAAAAAAATCTATTATTGTTCATAGGTGTGTAGGACACACTGTGTGTATGATGTAGATTCCATCTGTTTATGCAGGGTCAAAAGTACTTGGAACATATTGCATGCCCAGCACATCAATAAGTACCTGACAGGAGTTCAAGGCATAAGGTGTAGAACTGCTTTCCTTTAAATCTTCCAATGGTGCTCACATTAAGAATTTGTTTTGGCAATTTACTATATCACACCCTCCAGTATTATTTTGAGTAATTGCGAAGGTATTGAAATATTCCTAATCAGAACTACTTTTGAGTGTGATATTCTAACATAGACATTCATTGCTAATGAGCAAAACCAGCACTGACATTTCTCAATGAAAAAAGATCTAAAGAATGTCAAAAAATAGTAAATTGGACCTTTTAATATTATTTTCATACTAAATCAGCACAGAGTACTTCAAAAAGTTATCATTTAGAAACAGATAATGCACAGAATATGCAGGCAAACAAAACACCGTTAAGCTCATCTGTAGTTCAAACACTGGTTGAAGATCAGATGCTATAAATGAGAAAATAATCTTGCATGAAATCCTGTGCTTCTTCCACCATGATGCTTAGGAGCCAGAGACACTACCTTGTCTGCAGTACTAAGTACCAGCAAAGATTTGTACTCATGGACATTATAACCTGCTTTATTGAACAAAGGGAACTTCATCAATAGGTCTGTAATTGGCTTCACTGACAGGTTGATAAATTTTATTAGCATTTTATTTTACAGTTCAAAAAGCTTAATGCAGTTTCATTATAAAGGACTAGTTTAACAAACTTTTGCTGGAATTCCCATTAATGTTCAGTACTCTTCCTTATAAAACTATAAGAAAGCAAAATGAGCCTATAAAATAAACCCTTTAAAAATTTTAATAACATAAAATGTATCTATTAAAATAATTGTAAAACATAAATTAATATATTTATAATTATAAGATGTCTTCACAGAAGAATACAGCATTTTTACAGTGATATTTTATATAATATATTTCAGTGTACTTCCTGAGTGCAATAATACAATTTACTTTTAGTAATAAGAATCATCCATATTCATCCATGGAAGTGAAGTTTTTTATGAAAAATTCCATCTTTTATTTTTGTATGATGAGTGAACTTCTAAAGACTGGACATTTCCAAGTAAACGGTGAGTAGGTGGAGTGAGTTAATGCAACCACGAAATGAAGATGTGCAAGTGTAAGCTCTGATCATCCTTCAGTTCTCTACTAAGTAGATGCTTTCACTGATAATTTTTGAAGCAAGCAAAGAGGATCCATGTCATAGAAAACCCATCAGGAAGAGTCACAAGTGATTTATAATAAAATCTCATGCTGGCAGTGTGGGAAGTTATCAGCCACAGCATCAATTGACAAAATTGTTGAGTTTTTTGCCCAGCACATGGCTGATCTTGAAGAGAAAGTCACAGCAATTGAAAAAACTTATCAGTCTATTAGTAACAAAGGTCTAAACTTAACTGTAAGCTAACCTAAGCCACCTAAATTTCCATCCAAGTAATATCACTTTTCATAGTGTATATGAAAAACTACCTCAGAAATAGATATTAAGTAGGACATATTAAGAGCTTACTTGACTGAATTGAGTCTGAACACTGGAAATCTGTTCTTACCTGTAAAAACTCAAAAATCCCTCACAAGACTTGTAGTTCTTTCTCTCATAGTCAAAGCATTTCATATTGTTGGGAGAGAAAGAGATGTGGATCCTGAGAGAAACTGAGGCTACAGAATGCATTAATCTGCATTGAAAAAGCACCTTCTGGTAATCCTGTGACAGTGAAGAAGGTATTTCAGACTGACCTCTCACATCCTTCTCCATGGAAATAATTTAGCTATCCTCGCAACAGTAAAATTTGTTAAAAATAAATTAAATCTTGCTATGTCCTTAATTTTTTTCTGCCCTGCTGAGAACCTTGAGCTGGCTCTGAATACTTGCAGGTTTTAGTACTTGTTTAGCACTGGCATAGCCCAGGTCACCCCTTATTGGAAGGTCTATATGTCTACAAAACTCAGAAATCTCTGCAGTAGGTGGTACTGCCTGGAGAGCAGCTTTAGACACTCCAATGAGAGTATAAAATGAAGTCTGAGCTATAAGCGTGGTCAGGTCACTAGACAATATTGTATTACAGGGGAGCATATCAATACACCAAGCATTTTCCTCACTTTGAATATGATTTTCAAATCAAAGTGAAAGCTCATTCAGACTCTTGTAGAATAAGATACAAATTCTGTGTAACTGTAGACCTTTGCTATATACCAGTGCCCTCTATTTCGTTCATATTTTTTCCTCCATTCTGTTTTCTCACTTGAAGAAAGAAGATGTATACTGTTTTGACATTCAAATAATCGCATTTCAATGGAACTGCAGCTTCTGAAACTCTTATTCATACAGTTACAGGCAGACCTCATGGGTCTGTTCTGACATAGTTACAACATATTAATAAATATCCTTTTCCTTCAAAGATGACATAACAATCTTTTGATGAAGGAGGTTTAGTTAAACAGCAAAAAGTTTGCAGCCTATTGCTTTTGACACCTTAGATCAATTTCATTGCATTGACCTAGACCCAGCCAGGGGGAGTGATTTTTTTCTGTAAGGTTTGAAAGGTTTTTATAAATGTGTTTTAAAAGAATGATGTATAAGACATCTACTTTAATATAAATTGAATAACTAAGGGATGTCTCTGATCTTTATGGCCCTTTCATAAACCAGGATGGGTTAAAAAGTCTTGTATTATGTCTAGAAATATGCTGCCTACTTAGCAGTTGTTCCACTGTTACTAAGAGTCATTGTGATAGTAAATCATATCTCCCAGGTTGCAAGACCACTTTTATCATCAAATATGCTTCTTTATCTACCTGTTCAGCTTGCCTTGAAGAGCAATTTTATACCTATCTTCCTATCCGTATCTTCCCATCTAGGTATTATTTACTCATGTTCAGTATTTCTTCCTGAATAATCTCCATTGTATTATCTCTACATGTATATTTATTTGTTAATTACTTTCTCACCCTAAGACTTTATTGTGCCTAAATCACAAACCACCCATAAATGAATCCATTCCTCTCTAAGCAAATACTGGTAATTTAACTAACGAGCCTCGTTTGGCCTGTTTCTCCCATTATTCCAAGACTAGCAAATGTACAGTCTTAGTTTCTGTCTTGTTTTCAAGTAAAAGATTAAGGTGGTAGTTTTTATTTCTCTGTCTTGTCTGCTTTGTTTTTAGTACACACTGATTTTCTGTCTCTGTCATATACTCTAGTTTCCTCTAGTATAATTTTAAAAAAATATTATTTTTCTGAATTAATTTTTCTATCTTGATCACTATTTTTTTCAGTTATTTGGTATTGAAAAAATATTATTTGTATCTTTCTTCCTCAGATATAACTCCTTTCCTGTTTCTATTGTCTTCCTGAAAAAAAAAAAACAACAAAAAAAAGTCTTCAAATATTCAAATAGACTATTGCTTTATAACATGGAACAGTAAAGGCTATAAAACAGACTGGTTTGTTTTCTCCCTTAATGGAATGAAACGACTTTGCCCACTGAGATGTTTATGCCAAACCATGGCTTTTTTAGTGCTTGAATTTGTGATTCAGCTCTGGACAATGAGTATCAGTCTCGGTAAAGAAAGTTAGCAATTTGGGGCAATCCTGTATTACATTTGGTCAGTGAAACAGACTGAATATATTTTTAGGCACTGCTTGTTTATAACCTAATTTTCTCTCATTGCTTTACAGAGGTGACCTTGTTTTAATACCTTCAGCACCTGATGTTATAAAAGTGAAATTCTTTTCAAATCTCGTCTGTTTAATGTGTTCCTACTCTGAAACAAATGCAAGATAACATTAACATTCTTCCCACAAAATACCTGCTAATTTGCTTGCAGTGAAGATAGAAAGCTTTTCATTACATATCACAAACTTCATTTATGTGGAATGAGTCACCAGGCCTTCTGAAAAGCCTAATCTCTAATGCTGCCTTCAGCTACAACATCAATCCTCCCTGGTTATACTCATCTTTTATCATCTATTCAGTTTTTAAAATTTTCCATTCTGTTACAAAATTGTGTTGTTCTGTCAAAACAGCTTTGATTTATGTTTTTTTAATATTAAAGCACTAGAGAAAAATCCCACAGAACTGTACTATTTTGTTATTAGAGACAATCAAATCAGTGTGACGTAAAATTATTAACTTTGTTTTGCACAATTGCTGACATTATTAACTTAATAAAAGTCATCCTGCTGATAATAAAGTGTGATACTTATCATATCTATTCTTTTCCAAATTTTTCTCTTCTGCAGAGATCATACTAGTAGATATATAGACTGTATACATATACTTATATGGTAGATAATATACACGAAATATAAGTGATCTATATATGCTCTGATTTAGCTTATAAATTAATAGAAGTTACCATCTTTAAGTTTCTGTACAAGTGAAAACAGGTGCATGAGACTGTGCAAATGGAAACCCTAAAACCTATGACAAAATAGTTTGGCACTGGTAAAGTTAATCATTGCCAATATTTTTGCAAATAGTTTACTGGATGAACAAAGGAATTTACAGTGACTTGAAATTACTTGCATATTTTGTTCCAAGCTCACTGGGTAGTTTCAGCTGAAAAATAGCCACCTAGAAGGCAGGAACACAAAACTAACTTCTGAAACCAAGAGCTATTTCATCTTTCATGCAGCAAGCTCAAGGCCAGGAGGCTCATCCAAGATGCACAAAACTCAGATTCTGTTCTACTTCCTAAAAGGACTTTAACTTATATTGCCAACTTCTCAAGTGAGTCTGCTACTGGTTAAGAGTCTGTAAAAGAAGCGAAAGGAAAAGGAAAGGAATGGAAAACCACATGTCCAAAACTTGCAACTGTCCTGTACATAAGGGTATAAAATCACAGAATCACAAAATGCTTGAGGTTGGAAGACACCTCACTGTCCATAAGAATTCAATGTTTTTGTTTGATCATACATGGATCACATATGTATTTTGGTAAGGATAAACAATGTAAACATAAAGAGAAAATGCTTGTTTCTGTTAGATGTAAGCTACTACACAAACTACAACATCAATTTTTCAGCTAGTGTTCGTGTCAAAAAAGCTAGCACAACTCTAGGGTCTGCTGGTCCAGAAAAGCCAAAAAAAAAAAAAAAAGAGTTAGCATGTTACTGCACGATTGAGAGAAAATCTATTGAGAGAAATAACAATCTTATATAGCCACAAAGAAAACACTGAGAGAAAAAAGCATTGACAGAAATATCAGTCTTCAAAATTCAGAGCTCTCTGTTTATATGCTTGCTTCCATAGTGTCACACATTATGCTGCATTTTATCATTAGCAATGAGTATCTAATGAATTATTAGTATGTATAATCATATGAATCTCTGTAGCTTCCTGTAAGAAGGAACAGAGACATATTTGCTAAAAAAAAAAAAAAAGGTGTCAGAAAGGGCAGGTTGCCTTCTTTTAGTAAAGACTTCTCTGGTCCATGGAGACCACCGAGGGCACAGATAGTGTAACCTTGGATTATAGACTATTTAGACTAAATTTAGGTAGTCTGGCTGTCCTCATGCCATGCAAAGGGTCAGACTGAGGAGTCATCTCCACTCTGTGCTCAGATTGTGAGTAGACCCTGGGAGACAACTGTTTCCTCTTAGTTACAGCACAAATTGCAAACATCCTTAGGGTGCTTATTTATGCCAGACCCAGATATTAATGGTAGGTTGATAATCAGAGTATATCTGGCATTCTTGTTAATTTTCTTGTCAAAGGCAAAAAGGGTACCTGCCTATGGCCACAAAGAAGCATCAGTAAGATAGTCATGATCCTGCTGCCTGTTTTGAACATGTTTGAGTTTGTTGCTAACAGAGGTGGGAATTTGCAGGGGCTGCCATATGACTTGTTTACCACACAACAGATTCAACAACAATGTACTGTAAAATTAGATAAGTTCCTTAGTTCTATATTTAACCAAAGTATTAGGCTAAACAAATCATTGCACTGTCTAGAATATTACTATTTGTATAATAAAATTGAGTAAAACTTAATCCTCAGCACACAAAATATTCTTTAGTGAAAAAGTTTCTATCTTTTACTATGAATCTCATCTGAGTAAGCAGAGTTTGATGGTAAGCTAATAACATTAAAGATGAAGAAATGACTGAAGAATATTTAATCAAGATTTCAGATTATGTATTCTGTTACAAAAGTAGTAAGAGATTGATTATTATTTTGAATTTGCATTCTCTTTGTCCAATTAGAAGAAAAACAAGAATTGTCTCATAATAATTCAATTAAAAAAAAAAAAATTCAGGAAAACCTGAAGAATTTTCAAGTTCATTTTTAAATACTTTAATTGTTTGGGTAAGAAAAAAACCAACAAAGACAAAAAGCATTTCTGTTTTTAATTTCCAAATTATTTATTAAGAAAATGTTGCAGACAATAAGGAACAAAATGTTGAAACAATAAATTCTGTTGTTGTCAGAAGAGAATGTTTAGAGTTTTGCCCTAAGTCTGAAAAAGCAGCAAGCACAAATATATTCTTAAGCATGTACATCTGAATATGTGTGTGCATGTATTCATTTAGACATATATATATGCCTATGTACCTATGTATATGTGAATTTAATTCATGATCAGAGAATATATGTTCAACAGTCCAGAACATTTGATAAACTTCACTTAGCATTTTCATACATGTTTTTTCTGTTCTACATGTAATATTAAATCTGTAGTTACAAGCTTATAGCTTGATGTATCACACTAAATTGTACCCCCAGAGGTCACTTATTCTAGATGAACCCACGTGCTAACAGAAATACTGGGCAGTAAAAATGTGACCCTTAGAAGTGGAATGTACAAAAATAATTTCTAGATAATTGGGCACAGTGGTAGTTCTGCTACACAGGATACTACTTACAGTGCACAGTTTCCAAATTACTTTATTACTCTTCAGATTTAGATAAGGATTTATATTTTGACAGGTAATTAAGGAATTAAATTTCATAGGAAACCACCACCTTGGGAAGAAATTGGATTTCATTAGAGGAAATTCTTATCATCCATATACCTGCATTAAAATTTTAGAGATGAGATAGCAAAACATTTTTTCCCAGTGTTCATAACTCAAAACACTGAATATTTTCTTATTCTAATCATAGAATCATAGTATGGTTTAGGCTGGAAAGGATCTTAAAGATCAGCCAGGTCCAATCCCCTGTTATCGGGAGGGACACCAACCACTAGACCAGGTTACTCAAAGCCCTATCCAACCTGGCCTTGAACACCTCCAGCGTTCAGCATTCACCCATCCAGCGATGGGCCATCCACAACTTCTCTGGGCCTCTTATTTCTCCTTCTCTCTCCTCTTATTTCTTATTGGTAATAGCCTGTAAGAACACCTTCAATAAGAAAATGCTTTTTCAAGAGGATTAGCATTTAAAGAGTCTTTATTGGCAACCTGAAGTTAGGAAAGATGTCCAAGTGGTGTATTACCCTCTAAAAGTCTTGCTGCTGGTTGCTATTTTTAAACTAATGTTTTGATAATCAAGAAGATAAAGTGTGTTTTGATTTAAAGACCACAGTCTTCCTATTGTGTCAGTTGACTATATTAAGATCATTTTGTTTTCAATTATCGTCTTTCATTGAGCACCATTATCACCCATCAGCCCCTGAACAAATATCAAATTGTCCATCTTCTGAGTCAAGTACTGTAATTACTCAATAACTGCAATATTGATTCTGGAGAACCGAGTCTTAGTGGCTGGCGTACCAAGTTGCTTACTAACTCGGAATCACAGCAGTCAGATAGAGCTGGTTTTAATGTAGTTCCTAGCAAGAAGCGACTCAAATTAAATTTTTTTTCGCTCCTTATTTGATGCCTAGGATTGTTGAGATTTTATTGTTTAATCAGATTTTAAATCACATGTGTGAATTGAAAGCGTCCAGATTTGTAAAGCTCTGCCGGGGGCCTACAGAGTTTAGTAACCAAAGGCATATCAGAGGTTGAACAGCTCCATCTGCAATGTATTATCAAGATGTCATATTGTGAAATATCAAATCCTTAAAGAGGAATCCTGGAGTAAAACGTCACACAGCCATGGTCAGTACATAGGCAATGCTTCCAGCTTCTCATTTTCAAAGCTGTTTTCTCACTCTTGCATCGCAGAACTTTCTCCTCTTTGCAATGCTTCCAAAGGCAAGCTAACAGCACAAACCACATCACTATAATGGAAATAAATTTATTCAGCACTTGCATGCGGTAGGACACAGCATCCATTTCTGAAAAGTCTCATTGAGTTCATATACCTTTGCCAAATATTCTCAAGTAAATTAAAAGATCACCACCAAAAATTGTCTACAAATCTGGCACTGATGATTTTCTGCAACTGGAAAACTGAAGTGCATCCCAGATACAGACTTGGAGACTGCAACTGTCACCAGCAAATCCATGACAGAAGGTTTTTAATACATGTTCCATGTTATTTAGAAGCTCCGTTTACTGGATGGATTCCATTCTCATTTTTGTTTTCCTAAATGAGCCATTGAAGTGTGGACTGTAAGTAACAGCAAGTAGCACAATACAAGATTTGTATACAGAAACAATGTGTGGGATAAGAGACACAGAGTGGGACCTACCTGAAATGGTTCCTTTTTAAAAATTGTTGTCTGTTGTCATATAACCTGTATATAGGGGGAAGCAGCAAAATTCCATTCTGTTTTGTAGGAAAGCTTCAGCAGTCATTGATCTGCTGATCATTGATTTAAATGTCAGATTGGTTCTGTTTCAGATTATTCACTGTTTCTCTCTTTTCTCCTTCTTCCTAGCTCTTCTAAAAACTGCTCCCCCTTCCAAATTGTTGCTTGTAATCAGTATGCATTTAGAACAGCTGACTCTCAGAACTATTTGGTCTGTCCCTTCCTGCCATTATTTCTTTTAAAGGCCATGGTAATGTATTTAGTATGACTATAGCAGCTCTGATTATGAGAGGGTAGGAAGTAAAAGGACCAGCAAATGCACACTGAACTAAAGAAGTCAGTACTACAAGCCTTTGTGCAGTATTTTTAATATTGATCATAAAAAGTAAATTCTAAATCACTGTGCCAGTACAAAACTGATGCAGCACTGACAAAATCAACCTTGAGTCTTTCTCCTGCTTTGGAAGATATTGCATTTGGGTACTATCACAGAAGTCCTGTAACCACTTACCAGAAGTATGTTTTATTGCCACTCTGAATTGTTGAGAGATAGGCTTCAGCCACAGCTATATACCTACATAATGGTGTCTGAGACCTCTTTCTGAGTGGCTGTAGTTTATTGAAACCTAATAGGGATATCCATATTGTATTTTATATTTTTAGTCCTGGTGTTCATTACATAATATTTACCATCAGAGACCTAGAATTGCACTTGTACTCCCCCCCTCACTCAACTTGTTTGAATCCCACAGATGTTTTTCAAAGGTTCCTGTGAACCTGTATAACTGTGTGCTGTGCAGATTTTGCTAATTCTCTAGGTTATGAACAAGTGTATAAAATAACTTCAGACCCAATGCAGATACCTGATTTTGATGAAAACTGGTTCATCTCTATTTTTTCATCTCTATTTTTTCACAGGTTTTTAGCTCTTCTTAGATTGAGCTTTGGTCTCCATTATTTTTATAGAGTAGGCAAAAGGTTTAAGTTGGTCACACAGAGTTACACAGAGAATTACTTAAAGCCTGATTCCATCAATGTTAAAACCTTTTGCACATCTTTATTAATATTAAAATAAAATTTAAAAAATAATAATAAAATTGAAATGTATGCCATCCTTTAAGTGCATTTTATAGAAGCAAAGATGATCTTACAAGTAGTTAATAGTCACGTCCCCAGTGTTTCCAATTGCATCTTGGAAAACACCCAATGTTTTCTAGGGCTGCTTTTACCATGTCACCATCAGTTACAGTTAGTAAGGCGCTAACTTCTGTGGTTAGAAAAAGTTACCTCCATAACATATGAGATTCAACTTCAGCTCTGGACAGAATTGAAATAGATTGTAGAACACCTTAAGTAATACCATCAGTAGTGGGAAAATAGAGGACAAAAGCTGGATTTCCTATTTATTTCAAAAGGAGGGTTTTCGATATGGGAAAATTGTCTTAACAGGACAGCTACCACTAAGAAGTCTCTATGCTGCAGGAAACTAACACAAGCAGGTTGACACTAGTCTTTTACTTTGCGTCCAGATGATCATCATAGGAGGATTACTGAAAGGCATATGAGAAACAGAGTAGGAACAGATCAAGTTATCTTGATGTAACTTGATCTGCTCTTTATGTACTTTGAGCCCAGCAAGTTCCACATTGGAGAAGAGGTGGCAGACAGCATGCCTGGAACACAGATTTGGATCAGCCTGACCCAGGGTTGTTGACTGACCTGTTTGCTGTACAGTGGCAATATGAAACTTCTATATTTCAGAACACTCTGGCTTGCGATCCTGACAAGACCTCTTCTAGAGAAGTTGGGGCTCCCTCCTCTATCCATATGAACTCAATGGTGAGTCACAGCCAAGGAGGATATAAAGTTATTCCCAACTACCTCTTAGCATTAATTGCCACTTCCCAGCTGAGCCTGAGCTGGACTGATCTTCCTTTGCTGTCCTGGAAAGCAGCAGCTATTAGCTCCATCTCTGAGCAGAGACCAATATCTCTCCATGTGGCCACATGGAGACAAGGAGAGGAAGACTAATCTCAGATTTTGTCTTTAGTCTTAGCTGAGAAGATGCAATTAACACCACTTTTTCCAAAGTGGAGTGGAGTTTCACCACGTGAGTTATCACTTCAGTGCTTAGGTTGCAATAGCTGGCAACCTAGAGCTTTTCTCTGTCTTAAAACCAAAGGAAAGAGCTAATTTGTTTTTTCACTTTAAACCAGGAAAAGATGCTGCTAGTTTCTGCTTTCTGATGAGAGTAACAGCATGACTTCTATGTTTTGCTCTGTTCTGCTCTACCAGTGTCAGTAGTGAAACAGTTGAGCACAACAGCAGTAAGCTGCTCAGCTATGAAGTGGCCTCTCAGCTTTATGTGTTAGTTCCTCCCATAGTCTGCCCGAAACAGTAGCTAAAAAGAAGTTACATGAGTTCAGGAACTAGTCTGAACAATTATTATCAGTGGTGCTGCAAAAGACAATTCTAATGCTTGTTTTTATAATAATGAGACGCATGCCTAAGTATACTCTAGTTTGGATAAAGTAGCAGTACACTCACATGGCCCAGTACCAGGGCCCTATTGCATAATATGGAGGCAAGGAGAAATAAATAGCATTATTCAGGATCCAGTCTATTAAACCATTTGCTGTTTCTTCAATTATTTTTCACTTCTTGGTTGCTTTTCTGTAAGTACATAATAAGGCAATGTGTGATGGTGTGTAACTTTTCAGAGGGTTAACATAGTGGCACTTTTGGTATAAATTACTGGATTTGCATAACATCAGCAAATCAGTAAGACGTATTGCTCCAGTTGAATTTCTGCTTGACCTCTAAATGTAGTGTAACTCCTAGCAGCAGCAGCTTCTTTCTAGAAGAAACTAGACAAGATGGTCATTGACAAAAAGCAATTACCATAATTTTTGCAGGAGCCAGTGGAGTCTGACTCACAAGAGCCTGAACTCAATAAATCCTGAAACATGTTGGCAGCCACCATTCAGGTGTGAATCTGCTAACTCTAGTTCACAGGTTCCACCGAGTGCAAAATTCATCAAAATGAAGATGCCCTCATTTCTCACAGGTGAAACATCTCTGGAGCTCTGGAGAAGCTTCAAAACCAGCAAGAACTGGAATCCCCTTCCTGCCACAGACAATGACTTCTAGCTCCCACTGTGTTCTAGTTCAGCAGGAGCTGGGAGGAAAGCAAAATATTTCCACTCAGTCTGAGAGTGACTGATTCTCAGCTCCTGTTGATCTGAGAACCTTATAAACAAGATTTTTTCCCTACCATTCACATAATATTAGAATTCTGTAGTGTACTGAAAGCTAACCAAACTCCTGCTGAAATCAAAAGAAATATTTTTCAAGCTGCTTCAAAAGTCAGTGTTTCAGATCATACACCTGGGTTAAATCAGATTGCGCTTTAAAGCCCCTCTAGAAGATAATGATTTTATTTTCTCCTTTCTTTTTCATCTAAAGGTATCACTTTATAGTTGAAAGTGACAAGATTGGAAATTATGAACCTCAAAAGCACCTTCAACTGCTTGGTAAAAAATTCATACAAGAAAAACGTTGTGTTTCTAATGCTCCACCTAATGTTCACAGAGAAATTCAAAGTTGAAGGACTGTTTTCCATTCAATACAGTTTAAATCAAGACTAAGGGCATCAGTTAAGCTAGTGTGAGGTGAGAATAAGATGATAAATCATTTAATACATAATAAGACAGAGAACTAATATGGTGCCATATAAAATTATTTTGTTTCTTTTCTTTCTAGATGTCTATATTTTAGCTCTACGTTTCACTCTTTATCCTATGATTTAATTAGTTTTCTGGAAATGTTTTCCAGGGTATTTTTTGTTGTTTGTTTTAAAGTCTGCATTCATTAACTGGCTGTGAATGTTGCTTTTGGCTTGCTGCCTCTTTCCTGCCTTGGGGAGTATTTCTCAGTGGCTAACAGTAGGTGCTGAGTCCTGCAGTGTCGATTTAGAGCAATGGAGACAGGTGGGCCGTCAGCAGGAGTAGTAAAGTGATATGCCATCGTAAATATGAAACAGTGACAGCCCACAGAAACAATCTATTTTTCCTTTCAAACTTCAGGCATAACAGCTCCTAAACTCTAAAAAACAGATTCATGAAGGAAAAAAAAATAATCATTGTTTAGAAATCAGTTTCTTATATTAAGAATTTTTCTCCTGTTATGGTATGTAGATATCTATCAAGGAACAGTTTAAAAGCAATAGAATATGGTAAGTTTCAACACATGGATATTCAAACAGCTGCATTTGGAGAACAGCTTTTCACCTCCTTCCTTCCTTTCCCCTCACTGGGAGAAAATTGCAAATATGGTAAGGTTTCTCCATGACTAAACACACAGAGATTTAAGAATATTTTAGATGATACTCTGGATAGGAAGAGCAAACACAGACATTATTGTTATTAGTAGTAATATTACTAATATTATGCTACTATTTGGTTTTGTTAGTTTTGTTGTCCAGAATTGTTCTAAATGAGCTCTCTCTTCTACCTTCTCCTTTCTCCTAATACTCACATAAGCATGCATACTTTACTTAATTGTCACCAATGCTGAAGGAGAGAAAAAATAAATACCTCTAGCCTACTGGAGAAGAAATATTTGTGCTTTTTTTCTTTAATAGAACAATTAAAGACATCTTTAATATTTCTGATATCTTTAAGAATATCAAACCGACTGTACATTTTGAATCTTAGAATTTGTCCACATTTGGGACCCTATGATTTTAATGAATTAATGGAATTTCTTGGCTGTCAAGATGTTGATGAACCATTGGAATGCTGGTAAGAGGAAGATGGAGGGGTCATTTCAGGTTTAGGAGTATGCAGCTTCACTCACTAAAGCAGTAGAATGACAGATTTTGCTGTTCACTGAGATACACTCTTCCACTTTCAAAGTGCACAATAGAAAAGAAAATTACTTGTACTTAACGTCTTCATAGAGCTCCTATCTGCTCTAAGCAATTACAAGCTACCAATAAATAAAGCAACAGCTAGCAGGTAGCACTATAGCAGCACCATTCACAGATGAAAATGAGAGATTGCTTCACAGAGAAGCGATAAGAGAAGCTGAGTCACACACGTGAAAGACCTTGGGTGAGATTCTCGCATTTTATCAGCTTTGTTGCCTTGAGCTTGTTATGGTCATTTCCATTTCTTAGAAACACTGGGAAGAACCACTACATTGTCTTTTTTACTGAAAGAAATGTGAATCTCTCTTGAAAAAAGACTGTTCTGTCAAGTGAAATTAAGAGCAAGGAATGTATCAGTAGCTTTATTTCATAAATGCAATACAAAAAAACTTCATCAAAAAGAGTAATAAAATGTGACACTAAAATTCCATAGCTATTTTTCTTCTTATCTTTGAATATTTATTGCAGCTTGCATCTGAAGATCTTTGTCAGTTATGATGCTGTCTTTTCAAATAGTAAATCAGGAAGTTCTTCTTCCATGTCTTATCTACTTGAACCTATTTATCACATGAAGTCAAAATTCACTGTTAGAATGCAACAATAATTCTAAAAATGGACCATTACATATCAAGGTAGTTTTATTACTTAGCAGGACTAAAGGCAAGAAAAGGATCATTTATAAGAGTGATACCTCCATTATACATTTAAAGTAATACATATAAAAATAAGCAGACATTCAGCTATAGGATCATGGAATCACGGAATAGAATCCTTTCAATTCACTGCAAATAGAACATTCTGGAGAGCATGTACTTTATTAATTGAAGCCTGGCTTTTGCTAACCATGTTTCTTTTTTTATTTTTTTTATTTTCCTTGCATTTTTGTTGTTTTTAATTAATATTCATTCGACAATTTAAATATTGTGCCTGAAATGTTGTAACCTTGGGATATGTAAATATAAGACTGTAACTATTTCCTGCCCTAGTTGATGCTGAACTCAGCATTGTTGTCTATGATCACTTAGTTCAATGATATAATATTTCATCTGTTTCTAGAAAATAACTGTAAATGCAAGAGGAGTTATTATAAAATACTGCTGTGTTCTATTAAAACACTACTCCATCCCATTGTAGAGGTGGCATTTTATTGATGGGTTAAGTGATTCTGAAATACTGATTGAGTAGATGCGGTTCTCAAAGTGTTTTTAGAATACCTTTAGGTAATACATATAAATATAAGCTCCTCTAATGCTATTAGTCTCAGAGAAAATGCTAAGTTATGCATAACTCTTGCAGTAGAATGCATAGGCTTTCAATTTCTAGACAAGTTTCTTAGACAATTTTGCAATAGCAATCAATGAATATCAAAAGTGCAGCAAAATATCTTGTGTTGAGTCTCGATCAGAAAGCATAAGCTTCAAATTTAATATGTCTTTTATTAATTCAGACACCTTAGTAAAAGCAAAAAACTAATCTGATTGCCAGAAGATCATACCGTTATAAGGCAAGGGGAATTTTTTCATGTAAGATTTATACAAGTGTTAAATTGGCCTGTGTGCAACAAATCTGGCTCTACTTCTCATTTGCAAATTCTTGTATTTGAATGCATTGATTATTGTAGCAAGTTTTGAAACCATAAGCCATTTATAAACTGATTTGAACTGATTATTTGCTTTGCAAAATAGATTTATTTGGCTTCTGAAAACTAGTAACTGCCTTTTAAAAATTTATGTTATTGAAAACCATTTTTAAGCTCATATCATGGTTACTTTAAATAAACCTTATTGGGCTACATGCAAAGTTTATGCCAATTTACCCATGCTGCTTTATTCTGAAATAAATGTGTAAGAAATAGTCATAAACACATTTTTCCTTTGCATTTATTAGAGCTGCTATATATTTCAAAGACAATTGCTTTTCTACATTGCAAAAATGCTTAAGAATTTAGTAGGGTAGAAGGGAAGGAGGTTGCTACAAAAGGATTTGATTTATATGGTAGCTAAAAGAATTAAGATCAATGGTTAGTGACACTGGTTAGCCATACTAATTTGTACAACATGTTAAAAGATCAAGATGCAGATATATGCTGTAAGGATTTAAAGACTCTCCATGCACACATGGAGAGAACACTTCTTTTAAAACAGACCTTGTCTTTGGTTCTAGAAATAACTGGATTAACTCTCTCTAAACAATTTACAAACATCAAAACTAGAAATAAGAAAAAAACATTATTTTAATACGGTTACTATTGCAAATAGAGCTTGCTTGTAACAGACCATTTTATATTCATAGAAATAAAACAATTACATTACTATAACCAGCAACTATAGTTTAATGTATGAAAATTTAATAACTTCATAGTAAATAGAGCTCCACACTGCACACCAACTCACCAGTTTTTAATTGAGTGAAATTCCTATTTCTGTTTTTCTTGTTACTGATAAATCTTTTGAGGGAGGCTTCAGCCCCTTAAAATGCTTTTGACATTTATTTTAAAATCCATCCAAAATTATAATATGGCTTTTTTAAACATGGAAATCTAACAGTAGCTCACAATCACCAGATAGCAAATGAATGGTGAGAAGAGCCTAAGTATCACATCAATTAAGTATTGCGTCCAGTTTTGGGCACTAGATACTGGAACATAACTGTGTCCAGTTTTATACAAGAGAGATATCGAGGTGCTGGAGTGGGTGCAGAGCAGGGCAATGAAGCTGGTGAAGGGCCTGGAGAATAAATCTTATGAAGAGCAATTGAAGGAGCTGGGACTGTTTAATTTGAGGAAGAGATGACTGAGGGGTGACCTCATTACTCTCTAAACTACTTGAAAGGACACTGTAGAGAGGTTGGTGCTGGTGTCCTCACAGGTAATTAACGATAGAACAAGAGGGAATGGATCCAAGCTGCAACAGAGTAGGTTTAGACTGGACATTAGGAAAAAATTCTTCACAGAAAGAGTGGTCAGACACTGGAACAGGCTGCCCAGAGAGGTGATTGAGTCACCATCCTTGGATGAGTTTAAGAGTAATTTTGATTTGGTGTTGGGGGATACGGTGTAGGGGAGAACTTTGTAGAGTAGGGTAGATGGTTGGACTTAATGAACCTGAGGGTCTTTTCCAAACTGGATAGTAGCATAAATATGCTTCTATGCTATTTGAAAATGAAATAATATATACAAAAATGTACCTGTTTTCCTTAAAATGCAATACCATAGTTCTTTATTGGTTTTGAGCCACTGCTAAAACACTGTGCAGGTGTATGAAATGCATGAGAAAATAAGACAGATTTGAAATCTAATAGAGAATTAAAATGTGAATGATTTAATCTGTATTCCATATTAAACATACTGTAGAATTAGCTTATCAAAAATAGGAAGCATATTTTTAAGCTGAAGGAAGTTATTGTTGTAACAAATATGTACTTGTATATTACAAGTATATGCATTTATACATGTTTATACAGATACATGTATTTATATAGATTTTTTTTATGTTAACGTATACTTAACAGAACTGAAATTGGAGCTGCAATATATACATCCATACATAAAAGTTCAGGCTTTCCCTATTTCTCTCACAGAAAAAAAAAAAAAAAAAGTGGCAAAAGTATATGATATTTTTTACGCCAAAAAAAAGGTGTTAACTGAAAAAAATTATTCAATGAATCACAGAATCATATAATGGTAGAAGTTGAAAGGGACCTTTGGAGATCATCTAGTTAAACCCTCCTGCCAAAGCAGGTTCACCTACAGCAGGTTGGACATGAACGCATCCTGGTGGGGTTAGAATTTCTCCAGAGAAGGAGACTCCACAGCCTCTCTGGGCAGCCTGTTCCAGTGCTCTGTAACCCTCAAAGTAAAGGGAGGGGAACTCCTGAGGGCTGCCCTTAGTAGTAAAGAGTGTAGCAAAGAAGGTAATCAGTAGCACTGCCTTCTCTGCATCCTCTGTCACCACAGCATCAGACTCATACAGCAATAGGCCCACATTTTCCCTAATCTTCCTTTTGCTTCTGATGTACTTGAAGAAGCCCTTCTTATTGTCCTTGATATCCCTTGCCAGGTTTAATTCCAAGTGGGCATTAGCCTTCCTTGTTGCATCCTTGCATACTCTGACAATGTTTCTATATTCCTCCCAAGCGGCCAGTACTTTTTTGCACATTCTGTAAACTCCTTTCTTCCATTTGAGCTTTTCCAAAAGCTCTTGCTCATCCATGCAGGTCTCCTGCCTCCTTTGCTTGATTTCTTACTCATAGAGACGCACCAATCTTGAGCTGGAGCATGTGCAAAGAAGAGCCATGAAGCTGGTGAAGGGTCTAGACCACAAGTCTTATGAGGAGTGGCTGAAGAAACTGGGATTGTTTAGTCTAGTGAAAAGCCAGGAGGCTGATGGGAGACTTTATGACTCTACAACTACCTGCAAAGAGGTTTAGTGAGGTGGGGGTTGTTACCTTCTCCCAAGTAATGAGTGATAGGACAAGAGGAAATGGCCTGAAATTGCACCCAGGCAGCTTTATATTGGATATTAGGAAAAAATTCTTCACTGAAAGGGTTATCAAGCATTAGAACAGGCTACTCGTGGAAGTGGTTGAGTCACCATCCCTGGAGGTATTTAAAAGACAGGTATACAAGGTGCTTAGGGACATGGTCTAGTGGTGGACTTGGCAGTGCTAGGTTAAAGGTTGGACTTGATGATCTTAAAGATTTTTTCCAACCTAAACAATTCTATGATTCTATGATCTTTGTTTAGGATACCCTGGATTCCCTGCAGGTTGAGAAAAGTTTTACTGTTCTTTCTCAATTAGAATTTTTAAACACTAAGTTCATGAGATTCCTGTCTGCCACAGGCAGCACCTCAGAGTGCTGCTTTTGCTCAAGGAAGCTGCAATCATGGCAGCTCTACAGACTGAACTCCACTAATTATTCACAGGGTGTGAAAAGAACATGCACAAATTTAGCTTACTCTGAACCACAACCACAAGGTGTCAGGGGCTTTTGAAGAGAAGACAGAGGCCTATCTATTGTGATTGTGAGTACAAGGGAATGAATAGACCATTAAATCAATTATTCTTCAGATCAGCTAAGTTTTATTTCTCTATATGACTAGCGTAGAGAAAAAAAAATTAATACTGCAATAAATATAATGACTATAATGCCTTCACATCTATGACTATCTCATTTATAGGACATAGTATAGGTGTATAGTTTGACAACAATTCAGCATTCCCACCATAAGCCAATATATAAAATCTGCTTGTTGTTATTTTTTCATCTCACTCAGCCCTGTGCTGTTTGCTGGAGAAAATGACCAATTCCTGCTGGATTATGAATTCATGAGAGCTGGATTTTTTTTTATGCTTGGTTGTTTTTTGTTGGATTTTTTTTTAATATATTGGAATTTATTAGAAATCTACTCTAAACTGTTTCACATACAAGTCCCCTAATTACAACTGGATGCCTGACATATCAGAAGATTTTAGAAGAATGTTTCCAAAAATTTTCCAAAGTTATTTGTTTCCTTGTAAATGAAAATTCACTTCAGACTTCTTTATGTATTTGATTTCTTACTTCATGAAACTATCTTTTAATGTTCATTAAGAAATTTTATCTGAAATTTAGTATAATACTGGAGACAAACTCCTCTGGCCCTTTTTTAGTTTTGGGAATAGACTTTAATGAGAATTTTATAAAATACATTTTACATATAGACTGTAAAATTTGGTCCAAGTGTCTTAAAATTCCTTTACTGGATTGAAAATTTCCTGTTATGAGGGTGGAATCTATTGAGTAAAAATATTCTTCCTCACAAAAAGAAACAGCACTTAGAAGTTCCAGGGAAATACATTAAATACCACTCCTAGCAATTTGCAAAACCGCATATACGCACGTCCCCAAAAGCATGGAATTATATAAAACAGTTGAAAGATATTAAAATGTAAAAAAATGTAACAGAAAATACCAATATTAGTATAAATTATGTAGCCTTATGTAGACTCCTTGAGTGCATGGATGATGATGATGATGCCATCTCTAATTACATAACTACATGCAATTTTGTTCCTATTTTTCCCTATTTTTAAAAATAGTTGCCAAACTGTTATTTTCTTCTTCTATCTCTCTTTCAAACCAGCTGAATTGCTGTTGTTGGAGATGACTCTCAAGAACTATGTCTCAGACAGAATCAGATTTTGTTCCAAACAATAAACAGTTGGTAAAGTTACAAATGATTGAAACCATAAGAAATACTGGACATCTCTTGGTAATAAAGTAGGAGTGGATTTTGATATCTGGTCCTTACTCGTGGAACTGTGCGTGGTGTCCTGACCTTAGACTGTCCTCCTTCCTGGTACAGTCAAGTAGGGAGCAGAGGTAAAAGGACATAGCCTTGATTATGCCCAGTCGCTGTGGTAAGAAACAGATGGTGCAGAGGGGTAGTGTAATTTGCTGTGGATACAGTCAAAAAGGGACTCACAGGAGGAAGCTCTGCTCCTGGACTGCTTTGGCTTCTGCGTTACTTTTTTTTTTACTGAAAGTAAAAATTGGTACACTGAGTATAGCATATCTGAGGAAAATATTTGCAAGAGGTCTGAAGTGATGGACGGTTTTACTGCACATATCAAAATTGTCTTGAGTTTCCAGCTACAAAAATTTGAATTCAGCTCTTGGGGGGATGGAGCAGTATATTTTAGAATTTAATTTGCACGGCCTAGAAATATGTAGGACCTATATAATACTGTGTCTGATCTGAGAAAATCTGTTCCTTTTGTGACAGAAGCATACTGCTTAACTCAATCATACTTGAACTTGAAGATCTAGGACAGGCTTAACAGAAAAAAAGCAAAAGAGAAACATGACACAAGGTCAATTTTGACAGCTTAAAATTGTAGTATCAGAAAAACCAATGGGGTCATATGATTTCTCAGAACATACAATGGATTACGGGAGAATACAGCCTGCAGGCACTCTCTTTGGATACATGCCCAAGACAGAAAACAGCATATGCTCAAGCACAGGGACACCAGGGTAATGGAATATAAAATAGCTTTGTGCTTATCATGAGATGTGGGAAGGCAGCCAGGAGCCTGTGATCCCTAGAGGTATTTCTAGGGGCTGGGGTTTGATACTAGGTGTTTGGTATTAAGTGATCCTGGTGTTTGGTACCAGGCATCCGTATGTCATTTTCATATGGAATGGAATACACAGTACTAGCAACCAGAGGAGCATCAGACCACCTTCAAGCACCAAGCACTCCTGTCACTAGTAAACAATAAGAAATGTTAAGGACTAATAAATCTTCATGATGGGTCAGCACAAAATGACATAGAACTGGTGATTGTGTAATTGTGATTCATTCAAGGAAATGCTCAGTGCCTAATGGCCCTGAAACATCTACATCCTCCTGTGCATTGCAGTTGTTGATGTTAGTTGTCTAATTGTGTAGGATGGCAAAACTAATTTTTTAAAGACTTGCTGAGGGATCTTCCTTTTACTTTGTATTTGAATTTCTTCTTCTAGCTGTAATTCTTTTCTTAGAAGAAATGTGAGAATGTCCGCAAGAGAGAAATATTGATGGATATTCTTTTCATTTTTAGACTCTTAAGCAATACCATTTTAGCCAAAAAGTATATCTGCTCTCTTCCTCTTGCACTCAAACACATATAAGCTAGGGTTGATAAAGCAATGCATTTGTATGCTCAAATGGACAGATTTACAAAAAGATTCAGACACCACCTACAGCAAAATCCAGAGCTGAGGTTCTGCGTCTGGTACAAGGGTAAAGCTATGTGTCTGAGAGAGGATTTCTCAGTGATCAGTAACCAGAAAAGGGAATCATCAGGACTTTGCTACAAATTCTCATGTAAGGACTGTTTCTTAGCTCTGTCTCAATATCTGCACTATGGGAAAATGTCTCCTTCTGTTTGAGAGTTGAAATTACTCAACAGACATCTCAACAACAACAATTAGTTGCTTGTCCGAGCTTCACTCCACTACTCCTTGAATATTCCACAGATTTTGTAGTTTAGAGGAGGAAGCAGTCAGGCATGGATTTGAAGATTTTGGCCATTCAAATGGGATGTAGACTTGGTCTTGAATCAATCTAGGATTCTGAACCAAGTTTACAATACACTGTCAACTTACTTACTGTACACAAGCCACCGATCATGCAAAGAGCCTAAAATCTCCCTTGTAGGGGATAAAACCTTCTTTTGGGGAGGACAGCCCAAATGTATGCTTTGAATAATCCAATTTCAATTACTCAGTGGTGTGGTACAAATTCACATTTCTCACCTCACCTAACAAGATCTTTAGCTACAGGAACTGCTAAGAAGCTCTGCAGGATGTACACTTAACCCAATCTGTTAAAGTGCTCTACTTGTGTGGCATAATCAAAAAGGCTTGTGAGCTTGTCTCTCAATCCAAACAAAAGCTTGGAGTGCTTATCTGGAATTCTCTTCACACTACAGAGGTAGTGGTCTCTGAACTAGAAGTGTGAAAATATAAGTAAAGAACTGTCCTTGCTGTTTATATTTTCCATGAATATTTCCTATGAAGGATTGTTCTTAACTGAAAATAACCAATTTTTTTTATTACTATTGTCAATAAATATGTTGTTTGCTATGTGCATTCAACGAGTCAAGCAATACAGTAAGATGAACAGAATTCAGCTTCATTTTGAAGTAACCGTTATGAAATTCAAGATGATGGAAAAAAGAAGTAATATAAAAGTTATAAATTGTCAGGGTGAAAGGAATACACTAACAAAAAGAGTTTTGCTTCCCCTGCCACACTGGACCCCTTTCCCACTGCTTAGCAACGGATAAGATGCCACTTCTTTTCAGACAGGAAACAGAAACAGAAAGAAAGCTGCACACAAACCTGCTATCGCTGCACGTGTCCTGTACAGCTCACTGGTGCACGGAGACTTGGCCTATAATGAAATCATTTGCATTCACATTCAGGCCTGGTTGTGTGGACATCAGTCCAGACTCTGGGAGCTGTTGTTTCACAGAGTCAAAAGAAATTTGCACATGAAAGCCACATCCGCATTACTTAAATCTGCAGTTCACTCAGGATTGCCTTCCTTTTAGACCAAATCAAATTGAAACCTATGATTAAATCTTCAAAAGATTTATTTTATTTCTTGTGGATATCTGCTAGACTTGACAAATGGTGAACATACTCTGCACAAACATAATTTGAAGTGTTACTTACCCACTCTCCATTTCTGAATCTTGTCTTCCTTAGTACAGAACCACATAAATGCAGAATTTTCTCAAACCTCCCTAGCCAGATTTTCTGCCAGTTGGCAATGTGAAGGCATTCATCTTTTCAATATCTCCATGCCTTTCCAATTCAATTGCAAACTTTATTCTTATGTGCAACGAGGAATTAAAGGAACAGACATGCCTGGTGTTAAATATTGATTGCATTATATTGAAAAAGACAGCAAGATGTGTCACTATCAGATTGGTAATCCAAAAGAAAAAGTTATACTAAGGCTAATTATCCACTTGGTCAATTCTTTTGCCATTAACACACAGATACAAAGTACCATTTATATCTTCCTAGTTGCAAAAACACATCAGTGATCCTCCATAGATCCTGACACTGATATAATAATTTGTACTTGATGTGGAGGTCAGCTGTTGACCTTCTTGGTTCTTGTTACCATTATATTGCTTATGCAAATTTATTTTTTCTCTCTCTCAAATAAATAAATAAAGTAGAAGAAAAAGCCTTAGTATTTATAATATCCGGGGAATGCATCATATTACTGAATTTAGTCACAAAGTCTTTAACTTATTCACAGAACAGCTATAGCCCCAGCACTGACAGTGGAAATTCCTCTGTAGTATCCTGTTAATGCACTTCAATCCTGACCTGAAAGAACCTTTATGGGTGACAGGATAGTTTAATTTTCATGCCCATTCAATCTTTGGCCTCTGTGCTAAGGCTACCAACAGGGGTGCAAATTAACACCAATTATTCTGATGTTTTATGTACTGGGCTGAGAGCACCAACTCATTTTACACAGGCCATCACCCAGCTGTCAGATGTTAATGACTTTTGGTTACTTCTGACCTGCTCCAGATTCATCTGAGTAGCTCAGAGTTGAAAGAGCCTCTATTTCATTAATAAGAAGCTGACCTGTAGAACCCTCTTATCATTCCTTTTTACAAATTCAAGCATGAATGTTTATTTTCATATTAAATAACAAAGGACCAAAGCCCATCCTGTTGCCAATCCAGTGGATTTATGTATAGAATTTAACCTACTTATGTCAGTTGCTTTGGGCATGGACAGCAACAAATGTCCCTCAAAGATGATTAAATAGAGGAATATATATGTATATGTATTCAGATATATTTTATTCTAAGCCTTTGTCATTTAAAACCACAAATAGTGTAACAGCTGAATATTATGCCACTTTTTCTGAGGGTGGAGGAATAATAATGGCATTTGTTAGAAAATAACGTATTTGACATTCTCTACATGAATTTATTTATTATACTATTTGGCAACACTGCTCAATCAGCCCTATGTTGTGTGGATGTATCTTTCCCATAGCTTAGAGCATGAGTGGCTTCAAGATGCTCTTTCCTTATAACCACTAATAACAAGGATGAGCTGTTACTGATAGAGGTGCGGTTTTGTGGGCCATCATTTCTGAAATTTGTTTCCTTCAGTTATGTGACAGAGGCTGAGTTTTGCAGTCTGAAAACTTAGTTGTCTGCTAAGGTTATAATACTTGTCGAGTACAGTGTCAAGGTATGGGAACGACTAGTGACAATACAGCATGTACAGCACGTACAGCACCACATGGTGTTCTGCCATGTAAGAGTCAAGTTAAAAAGAAATGAATGAGGTTCCCAAAGCCACTGTACATTCACTTGGAACTTACTTATCTTCAAAATTGTCAATTATTTTAAGATTTTAGGAAAGCAGGCAATGTGTGCAGTGATAATTATGAGTTAAGACTAAGTTGGAGGTAGTTGAGAGAAAATGGCAAAGCTCAGTAACTAGATATACTGAACTTCCTTATTCCAGAGAAGTCCAGAGAGAGACATGTTTCAGTCTTTAAGTATGAAAAGGAGCTTAATCTGTTTGTGATATCTATGATTGAGAAGATGAGAAACAGGAGATTAAATTGAAGAGAGAGTTAGGTTAGACTTCAGAAACCCCTCTCAAGAGGGGTTAGAATGGTTGTATCAGCCTTACAATATTACCTGTCTAAAGAAGATGTTTTATGTCAGGTTAGGTAACACAGCTCTTTAAGTCCATGTTCTAACTTAAATTTAGTCCCTAGGGAATGGATTTTATCTCTAGATTTGAGGTGGTGCCTGTAGCTTTCAGGAATTTAGTAAGTTGACTATGTGTCAGTCTGTCCCATGAGTTTTTACTACTGTCTCTTTCAAAATTCCCCAGAAAATCACAGGGGTTAGCAGTTAGCAACTTAGGGGCACATGTTACTACACAGATCTGGGCCGAAGGAACGCCCACTAGGATGAAAACTTTTTAAAGATTTTGACACTTCTTATGTACATGTTTGGGGAGAAAGCCTTAGAGTGACGTTGTTGGTCACTAACTTTGATATATTATATTAAATCTCAGGAACTTACAAAGCTCTGTTCATATCCCACCCCACAAGGACGACAGTCCAAAATACTGAAGACTGACACTAAAAATGGATGAATGTGCTTCACATTCCATGTGGTAAATTTGATTAACACTAATGCAGTATCTGCAGTAACTACAGGACATGTTTGAAAGCAATCAAATACTAAATGTTTTAACTGTCTCCCTGCTTAATTTAGGTTTTATTAAATCAGGTATGGCAGGCAAATTAATTACCATTGTGTTACTGAAATCTTATTTATTGAAGTTTATCTATTTCAATAGATGATAATCAAGGTTTTGTGAAACAAGAAATAATAATAATATTATAACATTTTTTATATATACAAAACCCCCTGCACTCCATCAAAGTTCTTATGTCTGCCTGAGAGGAGAGCATACAATTTTGCAATGCTTGGAAATCAAGAAAGGAATCTTAAATAAAAATTAACCATTGTGTTTCAGACTCTGCTCTGTTCTCTTCACTCCTTCCGTTCTTTTTCTACAGCTTTTTAAGTTTTTGAGGAAAACATTATGAGAAAAACATAATGGATATCTCTAGCAGTGCTTCCTGGTTGATACTAGAATATATTTGTAGAATTTATGGTATGACTGGTTGTACACTTTCCAACAACTCCACAGCTCTGACACAAACCTTCTGGTTTGCTTTCCAGCTGTAGAATAAGAAAAGATGATAGAGGTCCTTTATACTGTCTCCAGCATGCCAGATTATTCAAAGTATAAGGTGTAGTCATGGGGCAGCCTTAGGTACAATGCAAAGACATATTACATTAACACTGTGACACAATGTAGTCCTTAATAAAAATGTAATTAATATTCAGTCTAATATTCTTCACTGTCTTCTTCATAACCATAATTATATTTCCAAATGTGGGTGTAGTCATTTTTTATGCTGCTGTTCCTCAAAAGTATAATGTACATCACAGCAAAAAGTAACTCGGCGCACATTGAAATACTTCTAAAGAAAATGGGAACACTAATAATCATTACTTCTTGCCATGCAAAGTCTCCAGTGTGTCAAAGGGCTGCTTATTTGATTTAGAAACATAGCACTGTGGGTGTTGAATTTGCACATGGGAGGAGGGGGGACGTATAGATATTGCAAACTCTTTTTAACTTAAGAGGTCAAGTTTATAATTAGTAACAGTTCATTTATATTGCAAGAGATCTGAGGGTTTCCAAGTCAAGGAGAGCTACTGTGTGGGGATTGAATACAAAAAAGTTGTTGCCCAAAGAGGATAGGAAAACAAAATATACAAACCAGTAAAGATTAAACAAGTTCTCTAGTAAATTAGCAAAAAGTGCCTGTAAAAATTTAATTCCAGTTTTTTTATTTCTTTCCTATAAACCATGGTTTGTCCATTAATGAATTTATTCCTCTCTATCCTGAATCCATGCCAACCCAGAAATCTGCTTTTATGAATTTTTTTTAGTACCTTTAATGATGCATGCCCTTACATACTTTCTACAGTCAAATATAAATGTCATTTGGATTTTTCCATTTAGAAAAGTTGTCCTGAATCCTTAAGCATTCTGATTATTTTCTAGACTTAGAGAGCTTCATCTAGGTCTCTAAAGTCCAAAACATAGATGAAAGTGTTCCTTCATCAAGCAGTTACCTGCTTGAGTGTAGAAAGCTTTTGCAAAGGGATCTGGACAAGCTGGATCGATGGGACGAGGCCAAGGGGATGAGGTTCAACAAGGCCAAGTGCCAGGTCCCGCACTTGGGTCACAACAACCCCAGGCAGCGCTACAGGCCTGGGACAGAGTAGCTGGAGAGATGGCCAGCAGAAAAGGACCTGGGTTGGTCGACAGTTGGCTGAACATGAGCCAGTAGTGTGCCCAGGTGGTCAAGAAGGCCAACAGCATCTTGGCCTGTATCAGCAACAGTGTGGCGAGTAGGACTTGGGAGGTGATCATCCCCCTGTACTTGGCACTGGTGAGTCCCCACCTTGAGTACTGTGTCCAATTTTGGGCCTCTTACCACAAAAAACACATTGAGGTGTTGGAGCAGGTCCAGAGAAGGGCAACAAAGTTGGTGAGGGGTCTGGAGAGTAAGTCTTATGAGGAATGACTGAGGGAGCTAGGGATATTCCGCCTAGAGAAAAGGAGGCTGAGAGGAGAGCTCATCGGTCTCTACAACTACCTGAAAGGAGGTTGTAGAGAGGCAGGTGTTGGTCTCTTCTCCCAGGTCACAGGCGATGGCCTCAAGTTGTACTAGGGGAGGTTCAGACTGGATATTAGGAAAAATTTTTACACTGAAAGGGAATAGGCTACCCAGGGAAGTGGTTGAGGCACCATTTCTGGAGGTATTCAAAAGACAGGTTGACATAGTGCTTAGTGACATGGTTTAGTGATGTGGTTTTTTGTTTTTGTCAGAGTTAGGCTGATGGTTGGACTAGATGATCTTGAAGGTCCCTTCCAACCTAGACAATTTTGATTCTATGATTCATTTGTTTTTCAGCTTCCAGCAAAATCATGGGTCAATCGGCTAGGTCTCTCCTTCCAATACTTTTTTAGTGAAATAAATAACAGATCAAGTTAACCAGCAAATTTAATGTATCTATATGATTATGAAGTTTTTTTCAAAGTTTTACAAGATGAATAATTGTCTAAACTCTTTTTTCAGAGACTGGGAAATACTTTTCAAGATGGATTAAGTATGGCAGACAGCTGAGCACTGGAGTTAAAGCACAATTTCACTGAATTTCACTGAATTATTAGAGTTGGAAGGGAACACAGAGATCATCTAGTCCAACTCCCCTGTTGAAGCAGGATTGCCTAGAGCTAGAGCATGTTACTCAGGACTGCATCCAGGCAGGTCTTGAAAATCTCCAAAGAATGGGACTCCATGACCTCCCCGGGCAGCCTGTTCCAGGGCTCTGTCACCCTCACTGAGACGTAGTTTTTTCTCAAATTTGAGTGAAACCTCCTATGTTCCAACTTGTGCCTGTTACCCCTCGTCCTCTCACCGGCAACCGCTGAAAAGAGTCTGGCTCCCTCCTCCTTCAAACCACCCTTTAGATACTTATAGGCATTAATAAGGTCTCCCCTCAGCCTTAAGTATTGGAGGGTAACAGGACACTCTACCAGAATGAGGACTCTTTGGTATTTTTAGTAATATAAGCAAAGCAATCACACAGCAAGCCATCATCTTTTTGCAAAGTTAAAAGACATTGCAAGTGACAGTGTTAGGGGAAACCAATAAAACAGTGAGAATTACCACCATCTATCAGAATATGATGAATATCTTTTTCTTCTTTAGGATTGCTATAATAAATTCATGTGATGTACAAGAGCCCACTGTGTAGCAACAATTAGAAAATATTTACTCATCATAGCAACAACTGGAAAACTATTATAAGAGGGTTATGTGAATAATTTAGAAGGAATTTGTAAGAGTTAGTAATACCCAGTAGATTTAATCACCCATCCAGAATTTGCCCATTGAAGTTTCAGATTTTTCACTGAGATTTAACACCATCCAGTGACCACAAATTGTCTGGTATGAAAATAATGATACTGATGCAGTATTCTATTTGCTAGTCTATAGGGTCTGGCTGAGATAGAGTTAATTTTCCCCATAGCAGCCCTCATAGTGCTGTGCTTTGTATCGGTTCCTAGAAAGGTGTTGATGACACACCAGTGTTTTAGCTACTGCTGAGGAGTACTCACACGGCACCAGCAGACTGGGGGTGGGCAAGATCTTGGGAGGGGACATAGCCAGGACAGCTGACCCAAACTCACCAAAGCGATATTACGTACCATATGACAACTGTTCAGCAATAAAAGCTAAGAGAAAAGAGGAGAAGGCGGGGCATTCGTTACAGCGATGTTTGCCTTCCAGAGCAACTGCTATTCACTGAATATGCACTGAATATTCACTGGAAGCCCCGCTTACCAGAAAGTGGCTGGACATCGCCTATTGATGATACATAGAGAATAGATCTTTTGTTTTCCTTTGCTTCCATACATGGCCTTTGCATTTGCTTTATTAAAAGACCTTTATCTTGACCCACAAGCCTTTTTTTTTCTTTTTTCATCTTATTTTCTTCCCCTCTGACCAGCTGAGGAAGAAAGTGATAGAATGGCATGGTGGAGACCTGGTATCCAGCCAGTATGAACTCACCAGAGTTAATAAGCAAGAAAATTTTTATTTATATAGAATATGTATATTATTTTGCATATTGGAAAAATTGAATTAAGGTATGTTCTGTAGTCAGATTCCTATACTGAAGTCAAGAAATTTGTCTTGCCAAAATAAAAAATGTCAGAATCCTTTTTCAGTTTCTGATTTACTTTTAAGCAATGTCAATAAAACGACATGGTTATGCATGTCAGCTGTGCTCTAGGTAGATTAATCAAGTTCCATTAAATTTAAGAAACCTCATGTCTAAGATGACAACATGGAAACTTACTGCAAAGAGGACTTTGACACTGAGAGACAGAAATCTTTGTTATTGCCTTTCAGTATGAGAGAAGCTTGTGCATCTTTTTTTGTTTGGTTGTTTTAATCTATTGCTTCCTCACACTTTGGGAACAACTGAAAAAATGGCAGGGGAAATTAAAACTGATAGGATAGTCTCTGGCTCAGAATCTAGGAGCATTATGCCTGTTTTAATGTCAATTTAAAAACTCAAAGGGAAAAATGTGAAAAGATGTTTCCTTTTTACACAACTGTGAAGTGTTTGAATAAGTGTATGAATATGCTGTAACACAGTGTCCAAAAACTGAGTAATGGCACCACCTGGACACTCAAGGCTGACTCATGTGTATGGCATTTCTTGCTTCCATTGGAAGTAACTCATCTCTCATAAGTACAGAAAGTACTGTTTCTAACTCAGGAAGGGAATGACATTGCCTTGACCTATTATCCAGCTGCCCAGAGAGTAGTTCACACACAGGTCTGAGACTGTTCTCCCGACCAAAAGGAAGCATTGGATGAATTGCTCATTCATCATTCCAACATCATTAAATCAAGCTCTTCCTCTGTGTTGTTGCTTTCTTACTCCTCAGTACTAGCAAAGAAGCCAAGTTTAGCTAAGGCTAAGACAAACAAGATAACTTTGTCCTCCAACCTGTTGTTCAGTTAGCTTTCAATACTGATCTGTCTTATGGTAAGATCCTGAGTGGAGGAAAGATGAATAGAGTATGTGTTAATTTTTAAGGCTTGTGTGTCTCAGACTGAAAGGGATCTGTACTATCTTTTTCCCTGCTGCTCTGCATTATCTAGTACCTTTTTTCTCATGCACAAGAACTCAGGATATAATCAATCCACTTAGTAAAAAAGTACAAAGAAAGCAGAGATGCTAAAACAAAAATGCAGAAAAAACAAGAGTGCTCTTCTATATTGTATGCAGAAAAGTAATCAACAGAACACCTATATGTAAAGTAGTAGGTCTCAACATTCACTTTAAAGAGATGACTCAATCTTGTCATTATTTTTCCTAAATATAAGCAAGACTTAATTCATGAAGAGAGTTTAAGAGCTGAGCTGAAGATCTCATGAGTAATGTAATAAAAGTGCAGTAAGACATTCATGTGCTATAGTTTCATATGGACATTTAAATAGAATATACATTAACTTACTAATGAAAAGGTAAGCTTTTTTTTCTTTTTTAAAATAATTTTTCAGTATATATCTGTCATCTCATCAGTCCAATTGCTTATGTGGGTTTTGGTTTTCAGTCCTGGCTAATGTAAAGACTCACAATGTCAAATAAAAACAACAAATAATTACAACTTTTTCAAGATATAAAAAGTCTCTTCAAGAAGGGAACAAAATGTTGAATCCGTTTTCTTTGCATTATTACTTACTTTCTGTATTCTCTTCTTTAAAAGTATTGCTTGCCTCAACTGCTGGGTCAATATGTGATATAACATATTAAAATATTATATTTCCTTTCTCTGAACTGACCTGATTTAATTTTCTGTTTTGACAGAATAAAACATACAGATGTACATTGACTCACTTTAATCATCACTTAGATTAGTGCTGGAGGTTGGAGACTTCATCTGTAGCACTGCAGTTATTTCCACTGAAAGCAACAAAATTATTGTCTGTGATTTTAATAATTTGAATCTAAATGTTGCCAAAATTGTTCTATCTATACGCAAGTCATTCAAAATAGCCTGGAAAAAAAAAACCCAAACAAATCTCCATAGATATCTTTCTACATATGTATAATATTAAAGCTCTAGAACATCTTGGCTGTCTCCAAAAGTCTTCTAAATTAATTTCTGGCCCATCCTAATGACAAAAACATTGGGGTTTTTATAATATATGCCCTAAAAATTTTTGATGTTTGTATTCTTTCTATCTAATAACATAAAATAAAACTATCTTCACTCTTATGCTCTTAAACACTTATATGTTAGGAATGAAACAGGCATTTTTCCTGATGTAGGCAGAGATTTTTCAACAGATATTGTAACAGAAGGTTATTCCCTCTGTAGACATTTTGCTAGCTGTAACTTATGTGAATAGATTTCTAATGGTTCCTAGATTAAATTTGGAATAATTTTTTTTCTGAACAGCTAATTAGCTGGAATTGATATTTGAACAATGGAACATAGATGAACTACTAGAATCATCTTACGTTTTCCCCATATAAACAACTTTTGTCAGTGAAAACTCTTTAGACATTGATGGCATTTCCACCTTTGTAGTTCTATGATTCTGGTACACAATGAAGATCTGAATACTGTAGCTGCTGGTTTCAAATCAAAGAAAGCTGAATGAAATTAATCTAATGTCTTAAATTAGAAGAGCTAGTGGTTCCTTTTACCTGAAAATCTATGAAACTAATAAAACTCTGAGTTTGCCAGTCTCTTTTTTTGTTCCTTTTTTTTCCTTCAAAAACCATGAATTTATTTTTCTGACCTCTCCTGCTCACTTTTCTTTAGTGAAAAGATTTCTAGATTTTCTTTAAATCAGCCAGTCTGCTTCCATACATTTCCAGTCAATTTCTTCACAGAATATTCCCTAAAGTTTTGTCCTCTTTCTTTATGAATGTATGACTTTAGCATGTCCCTCCTTTTCTTTTCATTTCTAATAATTCCATATGATCCTTTTGTAGTTTATTCACATATTTTACACTGATCAAAATCATCACATTTTTTCATGTATACTTGCATTCAACTTCTCACATCTAGAACTCCCAAATCTATTTTCAATTACTTTTCCAGACTTGGTACTCTGATATTACTGTTATTTGTCTGCCCAGATTACCTTATGTTTCCTCATTTGTGTTCATTAACTACAGTTTCAGCCATACTAAATTCCAAAATTTAGCCTTTAACGTTTGAATACTTTATGATAGCCTTAAACCCTTTGTCTCTTCACATTAGTTTGTTTCCTTAACTTATGTTCAAAATCCCCAAATTTACAAAACCTGAATTTCAAAATATTATCGTCCTCTTTCTTGGTTTCCTTTCTCTCACTCAAATCATCATCTAGTTAAAATTGTCTTTGGAGATTTGTGCATAAACCATTATTTCATCCGTTTTCTGCCAGCTAATCCTGTGATTACATCTTCCTTTATATCCATTCCTTTCAGTTTATCACATCTGTCATCTACGCAACTCTGTCTCCAGTAGTTCTCCTACAAGCCATCCTTTAAGAATTTTTCTAACTTAGTTTTCAAATCCTTGCCTCTTTCAGGTGTATGCAGGGAGAAAGAAGTCCATTAGTTGTATGGCAAGAACAAGAGTCAATGAAGAAAAGTATTCTCCTTCTGATTCCCACTCCCTCCCTTCCTGATTATTGGCAAACTAGGATTGTTACAACAGACAGTGTTGAGCAGAACAGGAGGGAAGCCATAGCTCAAAATGGCTATGGCCCCTAGGAAATTACAGGGTCTTATTAAAAGGACAAAAGATGTTTCCTCCAGCAAACTCATAGTTCATCCAGACCTTGGGATTATGGAACTTCCATCTCTCACAGAGGAATAAAATATCTAATTTATGGAAGACTGTATCTTGCAGTTGTGAGAGGCAGAAGCTCTAACAATTGGACTGCTTTACTAAATGTTTTTTGTCATGATCTTGCAGGCAGTCTAAATTAAGCCTTTTTCTCCAAGAAGGAATGTGCATCCAACTTTAAAAAAAACCAAACAAACAAACAAAAAAACCCCAAACCAACCCCCCCCCAACACCCAAACCCAAAGAATGGTATATACCCTTTCATCCATTTCAAGCATTAAAGCTGAGCTTCTGGATTTCTCTCTGTATATATATATTTATATATATATTAGCTGTTTATGGGGAAACAAATTTCTTCATCCTTATTTCTGGATATAATTCAGCTGAGATTACTAACGCAGACTGACCTCATCCAAGAAATAAAGCTTTTCGATGTCGCTGTGAGTTTCACATAATAATGAACAGATATTTAAGCAAGAAGTACAGACTATGCTATTTTGACTGTGTTGCCTCTGGTTACAGTAATTACAGTCAACTGAAGTATGTCAGTTTACGCCCAACATGCATTCTGAGTGAGAAGGTAGCATTTTGTAAAATGGGAAAGCCTCTCGGTAAAAGGAAAGGCCTCTCAGAGTTTCCAGCTGGCAATGGTGCACCACCACAGTAGGTCAGTGTGTGTCAAGTTGATCACTCCACTGACAGCCAGGCTACGCTCTGAAAATACTGCAGTCTTCATCTGCTAGTAGGAGCTATTTCCTTCCACTTTTATTCTCTGACACTTGCAGTCTTAATGCAGTCTTAACCCTTTTAAAATGGAGGCTAATTCTTTGCAACCAGAAGCTGTAAAAGCATGCTACAATTACTTATTGAACAGTTCTACTTTTACTGCAGGTGAAAAGAAATCACGTGCACAGATGAGTGCAACCCATTCATTGGTTAACATACCACTCGCTGGTGAGAGAATTGGAGATCCACCTGATGCCCTAGCTTTGGGTTAGCTGACAGATGTGTAAAAAGTCATGTAGGCAGAAAACCAACTCACTGCTAAAATTGCTCCACAGCCTGTGTGAATTGTTAAATGCAGCACAGAGACTCTGCCGTGTTTGTGAGTGATTGATTTCAGACAGGGGTACAGACAGGCAAGCAGGGGGGACATGAATCCCTCCCACTCCACCTATTCTGGCACAGGATTTGAGCAGGATGATATTGGCCTCTCAGACGGGCATGTTAATCTACTCGTGTTATAATAAATGCATGTATTTGAGCCCACTGAAGAATTTTACTTTTTCTACAGGCAGAGATAGACTGGAACACTTTTGGAAATGCTTCCCTCCCCACGTTAACCGTGGTGATACGGACACGATCTAGCTCATATTTACTGTCAGAAGCATCCAAGTTGTAAGGGAACACCTGTGCTCAGCTTTTTCTTCTATAAAAGTAATGAAACAAACTCTCAGCTTAGGTTACTTGTCATAATGCTGAGTGGCTTAAAGCAATTTAGGAATAGCAGTTTAGACCACTAAAGGCTGCCGCTGCCAGTTCTGTTAAACATGTGCTGCTGCAAGCAGCTGGCACTAAATATCATTATACTGACTGACATTATAAAGATAAATTCTTTTATATAAAGGAAACCTTAATCAGGAGAACAGAAGCTGGCCTCTGAATGTTCTAATTTTTTCATATTAGTACTATAAGGCAATTGTCAAATTTTTACATTCAGTAACATCAGCTATGATTTATATTTCAAAATCAAGAAATATGAAAGCGATAGATAAGAAGCAACAGTTTCCAAATGGAAGATCCAGAGACTTAGATTTATACAGGGTTCTACTACTGACATACCGTATGACTTTAGGCAAGGAGTTTCACCTAAGTATCTAAATGTTAAGTATGGTTAATAGTATTTTCTCTTCTCCTACAAATTGAAAGAACAAATTGAAAGAAAGAAAGAGTAGTTAAGTGTTATTATATGTGCATGGTCTTTTTTGATATCTACAGTAATAACCACATAAATTCTACTCAGCTTTGATATATTTGATATGTCAGTGAAAAATTGAAGGAAAATGTTTGGAAATAAACATTTAGGAGGAAATGCAATTCCAGGAAGAGGAAACAAGGAATTAAGTTTGTATCTAAGTCTAAATGAAGTCTGATATATCAGATTCTAGTTTTGCTATACAGAATCTATTAAGAGGAAGTTATGATAAAGGTAACATGCATATTTGTTACAGAACTTTTTCATATTTTGAATAACATTCCATTTTGTCCAGTAAGTTGAAGTATGCAATTATTTTCACTCTCATGTTTCATTAGTCTGAAAATATAGACATATTCAGACACACATTCACATAAACAAATCTAGGCTTCCAAATGTTTTCTTATGGCCTTAAAAAATATTCTGTTCAGTCTAATTTTTTTGAAAGAAAATTGATTAATGTTTCCAGTGGAAAATCAAACAGATTTAGCTACTTGCAAAGAAAACACTATAACCAATATCTTTGTCAAGTTCTCTCTGCTGCTGCTTCAGCTGTCAAAGTCAGTGGTGCACTGCGGCATTGAAGGTAATTTCCATTTAGTGGTAAAAGCTGTTTTCCTCAATTTTTTGGCTTCTTTGTCTTTTGCCTTCTTTGTCTTTCTCCTTGCCCCCTATCCATCTAACACCACTCAGATGTCATTGACACACTTACATTTACCACACCCCAGTGCTTCCTATCCACCTACATGACATGCCTATAGCACAAATGCTGATGATGCATTATATGTCCAGCACTTTTTGTCGCAGTGACATTCCTCAACAAAGTACTGCCTCGGGGCAGCTGCTGGTTCACAGCCACTCTCTTATGCAGCAATTATTCAGTTCGATTACATGTTGATGATAAGCTATTAAAAAGCACTCACGCAGGACTTTTTATTTACCAACAATCATTACATTCTTTTTTTTTCCTTCTGCCATCTACAAATCTAATTGGAGACCAAAAAAGAAAAACCATGTGACAGGTTCTTAAAATGCTTGGTTTAATTAATGAATGTAAATATATCTGTATTAGACATCATGTTTCAAAAACAAAAGCTCAGAGAAAGTGAGAGAAAGAAATAAAATAATTGTATCCAGAAAGTCACATTCTCTAAATAGCATGACCCTTGTCTTTTCAAATTAATTCAGAAATAGCAGAATAATAAAAAGCGGGCATATATCTCAGGGGTTTAAGTCTTATATTGATGAATTAGTCAGATACAGAGGAAATTGAAAAGAATTCTGGATCGTAAGATAAAACTGAAAAATCAAAACAAAACACCCCAGTTTTTAGCTAATACCACTCAGTAAGTGGTAGAGTCATGGAGAACCTCAAATAGCCCTTCTATATGGTATAGAGACAGCATTCAGAACAAACTCTCTTGGTTTATTGCTGTGTGAACTGGAATAAATGTTAAATTTCAATTTCTTAGAAACTGCTGTGTCTTTAAAATGGGAGTAGAGAAAAGAGGAAGGAAAATGGTGCAGAACTATAAAATGATCTGATACTCAAAGCTGTCTGTGTTAGAGGTGTAATAGAAGGAGAGAACCATAACACAGCCAGAATCTTGGTTATATGGTAAAAAATAAATTGCTAAAGTGTGTTACAAAGAGAAAAAACAACCCCAAACTAGTAGAACCTGTAAGTGGTTCAGAATGGACAGCAGACTAACTTCCTTAAAACTACTAGGTCTGGCAATAAAAATGTAAGACTCGTGAGTCCATTACTCATGAGCCTATTAAAAAAGTTCCAGTCTTCTATTTAACAAAAAACCCATACACAAAAAACCCAACAACAAACCAAGTTTTATTTTAATGGATTAGTAACTGTTCAATATATGATATAACATTAAAATAATGTAAGGAAATATTTGTTCTTAATTCGAGTCTTAAGAAAACTTGAGGATGAAGATTACGCAAACAGGAAAAATGTCTAAAAGTTAGACACTGCAAAGATATTCCTAAGGCTCCTCTAAAGAATTATTCTTGAGTCCCAACCCTATGAAACAAACAGATCCTGAAATGAAACCCATAGTTACTACCTCCTATATGGATATTTACAGAAGGCATTCATAAAATACCAAAGCAGCTTTCAGGTAAACCATTTTGCCATCTAAAAGTCAGCAGCTGCTTTGATTCTTCCTGTCTTTTCCGTAGCGTGATTACAAGACAGTCTAGCTGTTCTGCCAAGTGGAAGAAAGGAAAACCATTACTGAAATGTCACTCTGACCCCATTCAAAGAATCAAAGACTTTTCAAAGAATCAGGTCTTGA
Source organism: Gallinago jamesoni (assembly GCA_025769975.1). Taxonomy (NCBI): domain Eukaryota; kingdom Metazoa; phylum Chordata; class Aves; order Charadriiformes; family Scolopacidae; genus Gallinago; species Gallinago jamesoni. Next base: position 34,193,124 of record JAOQGH010000040.1, on the reverse strand, counting down.
GTTAAACCCAAAGATGATCACCAGTTTATTTCCTGATTAAAGCAGTTTATTTCCTCATCTTGAAAGAGCTGGAGCCCTAGTGGAAAGAGTGAACTGCTCCTGCTACTGTGCATCAGCAACATCAAGTAGCTTTGAGCTGAATACTGTCAGTACAAATGAATTGGCATAAAAGCTCTATTGGGCAATTCAATGTTCTTATCTTTATTTTGTACATGACTGAGATACTGAGAGACAACAGGGAGAAGGTTTCTGGACCACACAAAGTCATACAGTGTCACAGTTGGAATATACAGGAGGGAGTTGTTTCATATATTTATAGAATTCAGTATAGAACCATAAGGATAGAGCACTATGCCAACAGATTACAACTTTATCGTTTTTATAGATTGATATAGATTTATTATTAACTTACTGGACAAATAAGAATTAAAATGTATTTAAATCTAAAATTAATTGCAGAATTTAAACAATACAGATATTGCTTCTAGTGTTCTAGAAACTGTGAACAATTGAAATCAGAAAAATCCAAGTATAGAATTATATTATCAATTTTTTCTTCTACTTTATAGTGGAGAAAATTAAAGATTTTCTTAGTTGTCTATTGTTTACCTCCTCTAATTTACTATTTCATAATGCACATAGATTAATTACAGCTTAGAATTATTTTTTAAATTCATTCCTTAATTTTATTTTTTAGGTCAAGGTTGCTTAAGAAAATCATTAGTGTTTTAACAAACTTGTAGCTTTTTTATTTCATATGACCATTTCCATACTGGAGGGAGTGCAAAAGATTCTTATTTATTTTGAGTTATGTGGTAGAGTGCACATTATTTAATGTCAAACACTCTTCAGTTCTTTCCAAAGTAACCTGTGGCACTCTTAAATGAACTGTAATCTTCAATTTTCTAAATTTCATACGGGTAAAAAAAAAAACAACAAAACCCAACAAGGAATATGAGAGGTTGGTCCATAAAATTAAATAAATTTTAAAAATCACATAAAATTAAATGTGTTTTGGGTAGTGTAATCATGCAAAAATACAAAAGAAAAAGATTGAGCTAAGTAATAACAAAATGCTAATTCTGATGCATTTATTTCAGTTCAAGTTATTGTAAATTACAACAACAACAAAAAAAGACATTGGAGTTTTTTTGGACTATAAGCAGATAACGCAGTAGTTAAATCGTCAGCAGATTCTTTAAAGACCCTGGGCTTCTGCATGATTTCTTAGTCTATGGAGAGCCATCCAAGATCCCAATGTCACCTACTTCAGCAGTTCTGTGCGTGGTGACATCTCACTGTAGTTCATGGAGATTTACATGCTTCAGGGAAATGTACAGCTGAGCCAAGAGGCTTCAGAGAACCTGACAGTTCCTGTGATGGCAGCACAACAGGGAAAAACTACAGCCAGACTTCAGGTGGATAAGGAGCGAAGAGGAACAGGCTTTGCACGAACAGTTATGCACAATTCACTTAACTGTAAACCCCCACCTCAGGCAATATGACCCTGCTTGTGGAAACAAGCATTTGAAAAATTGAACAGAGAAATTTGAATACGTGAACTTTGTATCATGGCTATGCAATAAAAAGTTTTCATGTTATACAGATCTGCCATTCTGTCTGAAATATTGTTTCCTGCTGCCAGAAGGAAAAGTTATAATCTCCCAAGAATTTTCATTAATGTAGTTTAGCATTGTATATTATATTTGAAGGTGTTCCTTGCAAGAAAATGATCAGAATTGGGACAAACGCTTGCTTAAGAAAAAGGCCATCATGATAAACCATGGCGAAGAAATTACCTACTTGATAAAACTCAGTATCAAAAGTTTTTGAAACATAGCTAGAAAAATATAAAAGCAAAAAAAAAAAAAAAAGAGCATCTTACTCACACTTTAATTTGTACCATCAGCTCTTCCATGTCTTATAGAATGTAAACTGAAATATATATAATAGTAAGGCAGAAAATTATGTATATAGCTCCATTGGGTAAAATCTTTCCTTAAAACTTAAATCCATATCTTTAGCTTTATCTCATGCTAGATCAACAATGAATATTTATCTTTAGGGTAATAAAAATCAAATGTAGCCCATCCTCAGGACCCTAGTCAGCTGTCTTGCTGCCAGTAACTACAAGTTAATGGCAACAAACATTTATGTTTCAAGTTTTGTATGCAGCAACACATTTTTTTCACATTTATTGCTTCTAATATATTAGTAAACTTAGAATCATAGAATTTGCATGCAAGGCAATGTGTCTAAATCTCATTCCTTGTACTCTGCAGTTCAGCTTTCCTAAAAAATTATTTTTTGTGTGTGTTTGTGTAAACTTCAGCATTTTGGAATGGAGGAACACTGTGAGATCAAAATTACAGTCAATACTGTATGATACAGTTTGATGGCTTGGACTTAAAAGACATGTTTAAATGTCTGGCCACATCTGGAAGCAGAAAAATTACAAATTTAAATTACAAATTTACAAATTTATGTTTTTACTAGGATGCTGAGGACACAAAAGAAACAGAGGGAGACTCTACTGCCTGGAAGACAGTTTTGGGGAATGGCTTATCTGAAAATGAAAATGTAAGCCTTTCTGGGTGAAAAGCAGGAAAATTATTTGTATTCCCCTAGCATAACAATAAATCTATGGAAGACTCTTAAGGCAGCTTAAGTACAGCTTTGTGTAAAGTTGCAAATAATTTGAGTAGTCTGTTAAAGATAGTCAAGAAAGAAATTGACATTTACTTCTCATCACAAGGAAATTGAATATTTGAAATTTGAGAAAAAGATTAAGGAGCAGAACCAGCAATACAAGGCTTATCAGTGTGCACTGGCAGATATTCTGCATTCAGTAACCGGGGTGCAACAAATCCAGACAGAAAGTACTAACTGATGTTTAAAAGCAAGTGCAGTAACATTTTAGCAAGGGAGTTAAAAGGGAAGTGAAAGGAAGCTCAGATAAGGTTGATGACAGGGAAAAAAAAACAAACCCAAGACAACAAATACAAGCTATTGTGTGAGATCATTTGATTTGTCAAAAATGTTGTCTTTAGAGGAAAGTATTTCAGGAAAAGCAAGAGCACTTAGTGAGATTCTTTTCAGCTGCTAGCAAGATATGTAGAGATAGAGGCATTAACTTCGGAATCGGGATAGATATTTGGTGTGCCCAGCAGTCCACATGTGACGCCACCTGTACTCTTACCTGCATGCTCCCTTTAGAAAAGAGTTTTTGAGGAAAAGGCTAACACGATGCCATGAAGCTAACACCTGCATGCTCCCTTTAGAGAGGAGCTAGCACAGGTGAGTAGGACACATTCTCTCAGCTTTGAAAGCCCTGAAAGTAAACAGAAGAGTCATAAAAAATGACGAAGAAGTTATAGCAGTAGCTCATCTAGGCTGAGAACCAGTCAAGGTTGTGTCACAATCCATCATTACCTTGAAACCTTGACCAGAGAAGCTGATGTATAGTGAGTAGTGTGGACATCTGCTATGTTTCTGAGTGACTCAGTCTAGACTTCTCTAAAAGAACACTCACTTTCATGATTGCTTCAGTCTCAGCTTCTACAGCTGTTCCCTCATTGTCTGCAGTTTCACACACTGAAATTCTTTCTCATCAAACCAATTTTTGTTTTTTTTAATTAGATATAGATATTTATTCAACTCGGCATTCCACATATTATAGGAAAACAGTGCACTAAAACCCTAATGTTTTCCCTAAAAAAATGTCCATCAATATATACTGCCTATCAATATCTAAAGGGAGCCTACAGAAGAGACAGAGAGGGACTGTTTATGAGGAACTGTAGTGACAGGACAAGGGGCAACGGTTGTAAATTGGAAGAGGGGAGATTTAGATTAGACACCAGAAAGAAATTCTTTACAGTGAGGGTGATGAGGCACTGGAACA
>JAOQGH010000040.1:34146174-34188177 GCA_025769975.1 Gallinago jamesoni | reverse complement strand
ATGGGGCTTTGAGCAACCTGCTCTAGTGGGAGGTGTCCCTGCCCATGGCAGGGGGGTTGGAACTCAATGATCTTTAATGTCCCTTCCAACTCAAACGATTCTATGATTCTATGAAATTCTGTATGCTAGAAATTATGGTTTTGCTGACTTTCAAGACAACCACCAGGTTAACTTCTGTATTTTAATTACTCTCTGCACAGAAGGAACAGAAGTTTTCCATGCTTTCTTAAATTATGCATCCTTGCTTCATACCCAGATTACAAACTTAACTGTTAGATAAAAGATTACTCTATTTTTTGTTACTCAGATGTTGGTCACAAAAATATTGGATGAATTGACTTAAACAGTTGTTATGGGTCAGCTTCTGTTTTATGAAAATCAAATTAACTGTGCTTTAGATAATAATAACAGCAACATCCCTACATTTAGTTCAACCTTGCTTACAATATACAAGTCATGATTTTTTGTGTCCCATGTAATAACAGAATTAACACAATATGATGATTTTGGGACTAACTCTGTAACTAGTCATAAATAGAAATCAGCTACAGACCTATCACACCTAATACACAGAAACTCCATATCACATTTTTGATTTAGAGCTATCCTGGTATTTTAATTATAGTTCAAATTAACTCTATTATTAAATAGACAGATTTACCTTGATTAACATCAAAGTGTTAACTTGCTTTTCCAAAGGCCAATTATTATTGAATAGTTTAAAATAGTAACATGACTTTACAAGAGTGCACTCCATATGACTTACTGTAGACATATGGTCAAAATGATAAAAAAAAAATTTAAAAAGAAAGTATTTTTAACATGCAGCTGTTTCTTGTCAATCTTTTCCTTTCAGTAATTCCCCTCCCCAATTTGCAGTATGTTAAATCTCATTAATAAGCCATAAGTATAATGTTAACTTGGCATCCTTGTCTCCTGTAGTAAACTAGAAAATTAGGAAAGAAAATGCTACAGACTAAAGCAAGACCTTTTTAGCTGGCACAATATGAAAATATGCCAAGTTCTGTGCCAAGTTCCCAATAGACAGATCTTTTGGGAATATTTCTGGTATATTACTCCACCTTGAAAATGTAACTAAAAGATTGTCGGAATTCATCTTGGGTTATATTCTTGAATGCGATGTTTTAAACAAGGGCATATTTATACATGTATTTTCTTTCAGCTGATATTTTCTTTCTAACTGTTGCAGAAGACTGTTGGAACCACACATCACAGGCAGAAATATATCTAAAAGTAAGAATCAGGGAGTGTAAATAAATTGCCTGCTTATAAGGGGAACTAATATTTTATTACTAACCTATCTGAACAATAAAGTATACATACACAGCTTTCCTAATCTGACCCCTGGACTGCTCAGACAATCTCTCTGTATTCCTCTATTTGTGATTTTGTTGTGATCATATGGATAAACAGCAGCCAGACTTCAGTTTCAGATCTATGGTCACTGGTATATTGCAAGGAAACTGCAACTCTAGTACTGTGTGAGTTGTGTTCTAATGCTGAGCTGGAGACTCTCCATCACATCATGCAGTATATGCATAACAAAGTGCAGCATTCCTCAGATTGAAATCACACACTACATACACTATGCTACAACCAGTTGATAAAATAAAATTACTTTTTCTCTCTCTTTCCTAGTTATCACTTCTCTGAATTGTATATAGCTTATATAACACAGGTAGAAAGTAAGCACACATTCAAATTCTTTCAGTTTCCTCATTCTGTAATCAATGAAGCAATGAAAGAATAAGAGAAAAATCATGATATTTCTTATTATGTCCTAGATGCAAGCTTCTTAGTCTATTCATCTGTTCCTTTACTGTACATTATTCTTAAAAATACACCTGTTATTGTTCGAAAGGAGAACACTTCTCAGGCGAAATGTTATCATCACATCATGTGATTGAGACATTCTGTGTCAATTCAGAATATTAACAACTTTGATAATTGGCTACCAAGGTGATCCATTGGAATATGTTTTGCAATCTTAGGTAGTGGGGAAAAGAGATATGTTCCTAAAATGCAAAATGTCCACCTTGCTTGACCACTGTAAAGAAAAATACACTGACTATAAAAGTACGAACTTGAAATTGCTGTCATATGTGTGAGAATAAGATTTGCAAGTGGTTTCCTTGCTTATTGTGTGCTCCCTGATGTATACTTCTACTGCAAGCAATGGTAAAATTTCATATCTAGTATAGGCACACATGAAACCTGATTCTGCACAACTGCAAGTTGTTTAACATACTGAAGAAAACCCAACTGGATATACCAGTTAAAACTACAAAAAAAATGTATAGTTCTTTTCCAGACTAAATCAAGTTGTTTCACAAAGATTAAAGAAAGCTTAACATCACCTTTTCTTTTATATCAAAATTATGCATATGACATTTCTCCAAACTTTTGTTAAAAAAAGCCAAAATATTTGTATATAAATTTGTGTATCAACGTGCATTGTGTTGGAAAGTATAAATAAAATTATAATTTCTTCACATCTGGTCCCAAAGTTTCCCTTTTTTTCTTGTTTTCTTTTTATTTACTCTCTCAGGATTACTTTTCAACATTTATGGCAACAAATCAGTGATAATCTCTGATTCCTCAATTTTTTACTGTACAATACTAGGTCATAGACAGAAGACCAGGGGACTGCTCTACCACATTTATGTTTGAAAGGTAACAAAACTTTTAACTACAGTTTCTGTTTTCAGTCAGATGATGACTGACTCTGAAAGTATTATCAACATGAAGATTCTCAGTACCAAAGAGTATGTTAGCAGTTTTAAAATGTTTGCCTCTTGGGATTTTCAAATACATTAAGCAGCCAACCTCTGCCCATTCCAATGGAAGTTTAGAATCTTAGTATTCTTAGAATCTTAGTGGTTGGAAGGGACCTTTGAGATCATCAAGTCCAACCACATTAAAAACAAACAAACAAACAAACCACAAAAACAAACAACAAAAAAACCACACAAAAACAAACAAACAAAAAAAAAGCCACCCACCAACTAAACCCCACACCCACAACCCCACGCACAACACCCCACCACAAACCAATAATCTTGGCCACTAGAGTATGCCCTGATGTTTTAGAAGTTTTTGCTCTTGCAAAATCTGCTCTATTTCTATCAATACCCTTGAACATCTAAATTCCATTAAAACTCAGACTTCTGTAATTTAGAAAATGCTTTTCTTATTTGTACTCCAAAATTTTCAGATCCATTTCTTGCACAGAAGACAGGAACAGTCTAATAGATTCCACTGATACATGCTCAAAGTGCATTTTTATGTCTTTTACTGGAGATTCAAAGCTCAAGGTCCAGTAAGGATTAACATTATTCATGGAAGAGAAGAGCAAAAAAAAAAAACCACCTTCAATGAAAGCACACAGTCCAGCTAAATATTATTTTATTTAAATATATATTTAAATGCATAGTTTCATAAACACTGTTTTTGCAGAGTGTTTTTATTTTGAAAAGTGCAGCAATCATGAAGTGCTTAGGGACATTTGCAGGCCCAAGAAAATTGAGATGATAGACATGGATACACTCTTTAAGAGGGAGAAACACTAAGGACAAAATTATCACAAATTACTGTAATATACCAGTTATTATGGAATTTCTGTCACTGGATGCTCAATTTTAGGCCAAAAATGTCAGAAATGTCACAAGCACAGTTGACTTTAAGGCAGGAAAATTATATGTGACCTTTTAAAGTCACTTTTGTATCTATAATTTTACCTTAGTGTGACTAAAAATAAAATTCTCACATGGTTTCAGATGACAATGGTTTGTAAGTGACTTATTCTTTTAGGCACCACTGACTTCAGAATGATATTTCAGCTCCTATTGCATTTTGCCCTCTCAGAAAATCTGACCTTGATACTAATCACATTGTCAGTATTCAATAATACCTGATGCCTTACTCTCACCTATTCAATAGGTAACAGCAGCAGATAGACCATATACAGATTATGTTTAGTTCAAGTAGATTAATATTTAACCTCTTGTCCCCATGGGATGTTAGATACACCTGTGTCAACATCCATATAGGCTTATTGCTGCAAGAAATATTAGCTGTTGTGAAAAACAGTTTACTGCATCTTAAGAAAAGACATATATTTCTAAGCAAGCAATAGTTTGAGGGGTTCTCCATGGACCACTACTGGGTACGGACAACAGTGACCTGTCAGAAATGCACAGCTTTTGCAAACTGGGTGTTCATGCTGTTTTCTTTGTAAAGTTTAGCTGAGTATCAACTTTGGCTCGTACAGAACTTCTTCAGTTGCATGGCATGAAATACAGAAGCTAAAAACTTTAAGGAAAAAATGGTAGAATCATGGAAATTATGGTGATTTATTAATGAGTATCACTTATCATATGCTTTAAGATTTTCTTGAGCTTTTTTTTTTAAGATCAAAGAGAATATTTTCACCATAGAATATATCAAGTTAAAGACATATCTAAATTAAAGAGATCCCTACATAAAAAAGTCTGGGATGGGCATGGAATCAAATACTGAATTTTAGTAATGAATATTTGTAGCAATTAATCATATTGTACTAAAAATTGTCAATCTTTATAATATTCACCAAAAAGATGAAATTTTACATTCTCTATGAAAATTCCATCTTATAGTTCCCAGACCATAAACTCCCTTATAAATGTATGACCAAATGATGTTATATACTAATTAATGCATTGTACTTCAGTTGGACAGCAGAGTACAAGTGAAGACATTAGAAGGATGTTTGAACTGGGACTTTCATTTCTAACCAGCTTAAAAAAAGTAGTGCAATAAGCTTGAATCACTTATTTTAATAGTTATTTTGTTTCCTGACTTTGGCAAATCGGTTTAGATATTCATAACAGGTCAGAGTCATGTGTTAAAAATACTGTCCATTCAGCACTGTGTTTAGTTCTTGAGTAGAAGGCACATGACCTAACAAAACTTTAGTTAAATTTAATCGTAGATACCAGTCAAGTTAATTGTTTATTAAATTACCTCGGCTGGCTATGAAAGTAGGTGTCATTTGCCTAAATGACTGTTTGTGTATACATAGACAAAAGGTCATTAATAAAAAGGTTTTGCCTTTAGTTTGATGGTCTGTATAAATTTTCCAGTATTAAATACTAATAGGTAGTGTAGTGAGACTCCTGATCCACTGTCCTGCAGGAATTTGTTTTTAAAATCTGTGATTTTCATTTGAATATGAAAGTATATGAAGGCCATGGACCTGTCGGAAGAGATTCAGAAGAAGGCACGAAGATGATCAGAGGGCTGGAGCACCTCTCCTATGAAGACAGGCTGAGAAAGTTGGGGTTGTTCAGCCTGGAGAAGAGAAGGCCCTGGGGACACCTCATAATGGCCTTCTAGTACCTAAAAGGGGCCTACAGGAGAGATGGAGAGGGACTCTTTACAAGCGGTAGGATGAGGGATAATGGTTTTAAACCAAAGAGGGTCAATTTAAAGTAAATATCATGAAGAAATTCTATGCTGTGAGGGTGGTGAGTCACTGGAACAGGTTGCCCAGGGAAGTTGTGAATGCCCCATCCCTGGAGGTGTTCAATACCAAGCTGGTTGGGGCTTTGAGCAACCTGGTCTACTGGGAGGTGTCCCTGCCCATGACAGGTGGGTTGGAACTTGATGATCCTTAAGATCCCTTCCAACCCAACCCATTCTATGATTCTGTGATCATTATGCAATAAGATGATTTTATGAACAATCACTTCAGAAAAGTTTTAATAATCCCTTCATAATATTGAATGCCCTTTGAACAGATTGTCTCACGGTCTACCTTGCATATCTCTAGTATGACCTCAGGTGTTCATATTTTTTTCATTTAGTTATAGGTAAGTAAACATATATGTTCAGAGGAATAAATTTCCACAATAACAGTAAATACATATATTTATGCATATATTTATGCAGTTGCAGTCCTTAATGATAAATGAGAGAGTTAATATAGATAATTTCTCTGTATTCAGATAATATTTCCACTGAGGAAATGTTCACAGCTTTTTCCTGGAAATTTTTTTTTGATTTTTTTTTTCCAAAACGTAAGGACTCCACTGGAATGAAAAAACAAACCATCTTGTTTTCAATTAGCAAACAGATCTATTCTGTGAAATATGTCCAATCTGTAGCCTGTCTCAAAACATAATATTTGAGCAATTAATTTAGTTTGAAAAACTTAGGAATCAAAGACTTGCCACTCTCTGTGTGAAAAAGAAATAATTTTTCTCTTACTTTACTTATATATATCCAAAAAACTGTATATTCTATGAAAAAGGTATAAATTTCTGTCTTTTGTTATATTCTCTTTTTTTTTCAGATAAATTGTACATCCAAATAATAGCACCTATAGCTTCTGATTATCACCTGCCTACAGAAAAAAGGCATGTGATTAATGCAAAAATAATAACTGATAAGCACAAATGTTAAAAACAAATCCTAATGATAATTATATATTTGGGATATTGAATCTATAAGTGTACTTTTTGTGGGTGGGCTAAATGAGAGAAAAAGAATAAGCCTGGTGATGTTATATGTTATACGAGAAATAGATACCTATTTTCTTCCTTGGGCACATTTTTAGAATTAAGTGATTTAAGAGGTTAGGTTTACCTGAAATTCCTTTCATTGATTCTGTATTTAAAATTAAATGCTCATCTAGTATGTATCCAGCTCACAAAGCTGACCAAATAAGATGCCTATATATTAAAAATAAGTATGGCAAATTTGTTCAGTTTCACAAAATATTTAACATTGTCTTACTGATTTACTTATTCACCCTGATGAACTGTGCTCTTTAAAACAATTTTTCCTAGCTGATTTTATTTTTTTCATTTTGTACTTGTTACAGTTCAGGCAGGGTTTGTTTTCCGTGTAAATAGAAAGAAAAAGGTGCTTTTCTGTATAGATGTGTAGACATGTTATCACATTTCTGATATCCACAAAAGGCTAAAGAAATAGAAAATGTCTAGCAAGGTTATTAACAGGACAGAAAAATTATTTAAATACGGAGTTACCAAGAGGAAGATTGTTGTGTTCTTTTATGCATACAGAGTATTCTGTATTTTAAGTAGTAGCCTGAGAAATAGAACTTGAAAATATGCTTGATATATATTCTTTAAATTCTCGCTTTTTTGTGATTGTGGGACAAGTAAATTTCCCGAAAGGAAATATAAGTTTCTGGGGTTGGAATTAGAATTTTATTTTGTCAGTATTTTGAAGAAATTGAAGAGTTTTCCCACAAAATTAGCACTTCCAAATGCAGAAGGAATTAACTTTTGAAAAACAAAGCACACACTATAAGTATGTATTGCATTTATTAAATCACTAATAGTATGTAATGTTTGATCTTATGTCTCTTAAAGACAATTTTGGGATGTTTAGCATTGTGAGTCAATGACCTCTGGAGAGGGTAATTTTTTTAAGTGCCATCCTATCCCTATCAAAGTTACTGCCTCTGGCTTGTGCAGGATTGGCCTCTTTCAGCTAAATGAGGATCACATGGAGACAGGTCAACAGCTCTGAGGGTGACATATTAATAGCAAGATCTTTTGTACCAATCCAGATGGTAAGGCAACAAGGTGCTGACATTCAGGAAACATAGCAATGAGTGGCAAAATAAAATCGGATCATATACATCCTGGAGGTATTATGGTTTGTTGTATTATAAATAAAGCAGTTCATACTACCCCTCCTGTATTGCTACAGCATAGTAGAACCAATAATGTGTAACTGATAGAATTTGTAATAAAACCTTATTAAAAATATTTGTGATCCTTTCACCTCTTAGTTTTGACCTCTTGTGGCTGTTGGTGTTACAGTTTCTGACTAGTTTATGTCTTCCCTCTAATTTTTTTTTGGGGGGGAGGGTAACATCCTCTTAATTGATTGGTCCTGTTCTTGTCTTCATGTACTCAATGAAAAGGGTGTGATACCATGTGCTGAGTGTCTTATACCCTAATTTAAGACATCTTCAAACTCAATAAGCACAAAATGAGCATCCTGTGGCAAAGGCTACAAAAATCCACTTCTCTCTTTCAGGCATAATTCACTTGAACTTGAAGCCATCATAGCTTGAAGTGGTTTTCTATGCCTCCGTGGACACAACGGACAATGACTTTGACTTCTTCTCAGATTCAAAAACTGCTTTCAAGAAATTTGCAAAGCTTTATTTTAGCACTCGCCACAGTGGAACTTGCTTTGCAGGCATTCCTGGGGGCACTGCTCTTTAACTAAAGAGACTACACCACGAGAAGGCAGGTCCAGGGAAGACAAGGCCACTGCAATAAGTACACATTCCTGAGGAAAGTACATAACAGTCTCAAACCATGCCCAGTAGAATTCAACAGGAGATTTCCTGCCCACTCTCCTACTGACATTCAGCCTGAGTTGAAAGCAATGACAGTTGTGAGAAAACTATTACCATATGATTAGAGAAATGTCAGTGGACTTTCAGATGCCTTTTTCTGAAACAGAAATAAGATGTGTGCAAGTAGTATAAAATTTTATTTTCTTTTGAATAAGCTCATGAGTAATGATGTTGAAACTTGCTTTAAAATATTTTAAATATGTAACTATTTCACAACAATATTACAAAATAATTGCTCTGCTGATGGGATTACTTTGTCTAGCTGCTTTCCTAAGCCTGGATAAATGTAAATGTATGTAAATGTGAAATGAAATCTTCACTTTTAAAAATTTTGCTAGTTACACATAAGGTGATAAATTATCATTCTAGTAATATGGCCACTCACAAGAACTTAATCAATCCCTACATTATACTAAAGCTCCAGAAACAAAACAAAACAGGAAAATGCACCTAAAAGCAAAACGAATAAGCAAACAAACAAACCTCTGAAAAGCAGATTGCTCAAAATAATGATGTTATCAGTAGGAAAATGCATTGAACGATTATAGATAGGAATCCAGGCCATCAGTTGTAATGAAGGAGTGGCGTAGACAAAATATATTTCAGATGTCTCTATTTTTATCTATATATGCTTCAGTGGCAAAAAAATCTTCAGGACGATTGCATTCACAGAGCCGTTCAGCTGGCCTCCCATCTGTTTTGTTCAACCAATACAATGTATATTCCAAACTCAACAAGAGGATATGAGGGATGTCAATTGAGCCATGCTATTCCCTTACACAGAAACATAACCAGAAGGAGCAAAGGTGTCTTCCACATTTTCACCCATTGTTTGTTTGAAAGAATACCAAAACATGATTTACCTTTGGTTTAGGATGCTACAATGAAGAAATAGAACAGTGGGAAAGCATTGGAAGGAAACTGTCATCAAAATGATGAGAAACTCATTGATTCGTGTTTAGTGAACAGCCTAGTTCTTTCCAACTTCATGTTACCTAACAAACACAAACTCACCAGATGGTGAATCAGAAAATCAAAGAGATTATATTCAAACAAATGTAAAAACACATTGAACAGTCATATCAAGAACAGCCACAATCTTAACTTTGCCAAACTGAAAATAAATCCAAAAAAAGAAATCTCAAGATACACCGAGTGCCTATGAGAGACCGAGGTAAAAACTAGAATGGAAGAAAAACGAGTTGCAAAATGGAATTCAAACCTCAGTACTTGAAGTCTAAGTCAAGGAAGCTAGCTGAAGAATAGTACTAGAAAAGAATATTAGGTAAAATAAAAAGTTTGGAGAGGCAAAGAATATGAAAGGAGATAAAACACTGAAGTGTGTTTTGTAGAGTAAAAGCACAGCGTGAAAAACGATACATGGTAATAGTTGGAAATATGGAATAAACCTGAAATTTCTCATTGATTTTAAAAGCTCAAAAGAAATCATACTACTCTAATAAACAATGTATATAAATCTTGAAGAAGAACAAGAACAAGTTGGATTAAATTCTACCTAGACCGTTTATTCGGAAGACTCTGCTAGAAAAGTACTTCAAAGGAATTCTCAGTCAATGGCAGGACTAAATTTCAAAGGCAATTGATAGACCACAGATATTTGGTAGATCTTTGGTTTGATAGACCAAAGTGTTTGATAGAGTAGATTCACATTTTGGAATACCTTTCTGTTGTATGAAATATTAACAGCTGTTAATATCCTCAGGACAAGAACATAGCTGAACGTGAAGTCTAGCATCAAATGTAACTGCTTTCTCTTTCTCTCATTGTTAACATCCAGAGTATAAAGAACTGGATAGAAATCCAAATATTAATCATGTTATGGACAGAACTGAGAAAAAAAAAAACTGATTTTTTTCATTTACAAACTTGAGGGCAAATGACAAAACTTTGCAATACTGAAAGAGGAAAAAATGTTTAATATGGTTGAACAGATCACCAATTTCAACAGAACTTTAATGATGCATGGAAACCTCATAAATGCAGTAATATCAAGGTGATGAAAAGTACAGACTGTATTCACTTAGCTTATTAGTGTATGGACTCAAAGGCTGACAGCAAAGATTCTTGCCAACACTGAGACATTTCAATTCAAATATGTTGAGACTGAGAGTTTAAAAGTGTTTTGTAGAAAAAAAATTCCCCTTTGAACCAATACACTTTGGGATATACTTTGCCTGCCTGGCTTAAGACATCTTTAGAGAAAACCTAGAGGGTTCCCATGGGCTCCCTGACAGGTGCATGACTCTTGTCCACAGAGTAATACTTACAACAACCTCATAGATCTTTACTGCGGATATCTAAAGTAATGTTAGATGAATATATCAAGTCCAGATTTTAGATTATTTCTTTTTTTCATCGAAGGAAAGGTGTTCTCAAGAAAACCTGGATATCATATATAACTTCCAGCAGCTGATTTTCATCAAACTAAAAAAAAATTTGTGTAACTGGGTGCATACTTTGACTCCTCAGTGACAGAATGAAGTGAAAACCAAACAGTTGGGAAAAAGTAAATACAGGCACCAGCAAACAAGAGGGAAAAAAAACCAACATTATTTGAGAGTCCAGAGTAGATGGTATTAGTATCAGTAAACGTGTACATAATACAGTTTAATGCAACCAAATTTACACTAGGAAGTACAGCTTTATTGACCTACTATGGGGAGAGTTGTGCACATTGTCCTGCTATACAATAACCTCATTATATATGATAATATATATTGAATATATATTTAAGAAATTATTAAGTGAAAAAGAGATGTGAAAATGATTGTCTGCATCAATCCCCAGATTTTGGAGCTTTTTTACATCTTTCATATATTTAGCAAATGTTCCTTATTCTGAAAACAGTGGATCGAAATATCTATGTGAAATTTTCTCACTAAGTTAATGTAAAAACCCAAGAAACTAGATATAAGCAAAAAGTAAGTCAATCAAAAGAAGATGAGCTGTTCTAAAAATCAGCATGGCTTTTTCTCCATGTTTAGAAAATTCACATTCTGATATTCACAAGGACTTTCCAATGCTTTTAAGACTCTGTGACATGAATGATACTGCACTGTTGTCTTTGGATACTGGTTTTTAGGGGCTTCTTGTTGATGTTTATGAAAATATTTGATCCACTACTTCAAAATTAATAATTTAACATCAACATGCAACCAATTACATAATGCTATCAATATCTTCGCTGTGGTTATTACCGGGACTTTTCTTCCTCTTAATAGCTTAATATCATAGGAGTACTAATCCAAGGATTGTGTTGCACTGAAATCACAAATATCTATTACTCCTAATCAAGTCAGAAGATGTCATCTACATGCTCCTACTTTACTTTCTTTATATTGCTGGGACTACATAGCTAAAAAAAAATTCAGAGTCCCTCAGGAGAAGCTATAAAGATTTTTTTTTTTAATTTAATACTGGTTCTGGTGAACCTACATTAAACTACACTGGTTTTTAAATGTCATTCTGCAATAATTGTAATCCATGAAATTTAGATACATAACTAGCAAGACACTGTAAATTAGAGTCTATCAGATTGCAGAGACAAACTGTTCACTCTATTTGCAAAACAAAGATAGTACAAGAAATAAAAGAATAAAATTACTCTGGCAAACCTGTTTGTTCCAATTTAGTCATAGAAAATTGTAGAGCACCTATTTTACTATAAACTTTTTTTCTATACCTTAAACTCCTTTTTCTTCCATAATCTGTTCTATTTTTTTCAAAGACCAAAAAACTTATTATCCCACCAAACTCCATGCTGAGCTTTCCTCTTATCCTTTCCTGATTGTTTGTATTGTTGCAACCTGTTCACAGTAAATACATCAGATTATCTTTCACAGTTTGCTCAAGCTCTTCCACCTCCACAAAGCTGTCAAAGCACTATTTGAAACACACACACGTATACAAGCAGAAAAATACCATCTTGGCAGAAAGTTTTCATTCTTCATTTATTCCTAGACTGACACAGATCTTTAAGGTAGTTTCAGATAAATTGGTTTTTAATGCCCAGGCAATCTATACTTTCCAGGAGACGAGCCAGGGTTGAAACACAGGCAGCAGCTGAAGAAGTTAATGTTTATTAGGCAGAAAATTTAACTGATGTTTTTGCAAAAAATCAGGGGGTTGAGGTTTTGGGGTGTTTTTCAGAGAAAAATGAGAATAAACTTATTAAACATGTTGACTTGAGTTACAGGAGGCATGGAATATCTTGATAAACTTGAAAAGCAGAAAGAAGATGGCAGATTCCGGCTGTCAGCATGAAGGTTAGGTAAATATGGACAAAATCAGAGGGCTGAGAAGAGAAGAGAAATGACAAATTCATGCAAAGTCTACATTTTTGTCATATATCAACCCAACTAATGTTTTCTTAATGCAGGTCCTTCAAGATTGTGTCAATTACTTCTCATAAATGTCTGAAAAAGGATTAGATTTCAGGCCTTTTTTTTTCCCCCAGTTCTGCACAGAAAATGCAAATAGGTAGTTTGGAAGATGGCTAAATAAATGATGTAACTTTCCAGGTGTTTCTTGGTTTATGCTACTATTCTTTATTTCTAGCTATAACAATTTTGCTGTAAAAACAATCCTGATGATGTCTACTGAGCTCTTTTATTGCTGAACAGGCCCTTAGGTTTTCATGGTTGTCTCAGTCCCAAAAGGAACTGCATTGCCTTTAATGAAATTCCACTGCAGCTGGAACATCATAACAATGACTGCATTTCAGTAGTTGATAAATTGATCCCTGTTCATACAATTTAAAAAACACTCGGCATTTTATTAATAACTATTTTCAAATATTTTGTTAATAATTCTACATGTATAGAACACATAGAAGCCATCATTTCACCAACACACAGGAGTAGTTCTTGGACCACTGTGTTGTACCACTGTGCTGTATGTTTAACACTTCAATTGTTGTGCCTCCTACCGAATCGGCTAGAATTTAAAGAGCTCAAACACAGTTTCTACAAAGAGAGTTTTATCTTCCAGCTGGCTTATCCTTCTAGTACTTATCCTCTAGCTAACTCTTGCTCTTTTTTCAGTCTCTATCCCTTTGAAAGGTTTAGAGAAAACACTTCAAAGTGTTGTTTTTCAAAGATGTGGTACTTTAGATAAACTCCCCTCCAGTCTGACCCTCTCCTTATATTTCCCATCTTACAAAAATTCATGTTCAGCTTTCTCTCCTCCAATTTGCTGCTATCACATCCATTGGCCAAGCCTTGCATTCAGTTCCCATATGCAACCAAACTATATGAAAAAAAAAGGACAGTAAAAAAAAGTACAATAACCTTTCATTTAACAGCTTCCATTAAACACTTTCCCAGTAGTTCAGTTTTACCAGCCTGTCTGTGAATGAACAGATCGAACAAGGGGATTCAATATTAAAAATGCAATGCTAATATATTTAATCCATACAATAATTGATAATTTTTTTTCAAAAGGTCCTTAAAATAACTAAATGTTCATTTGTAAAGGAGTTTCAGAAGGGACTAAAGGAAGACAAATATCAAGAAATATTCTGGGTTTAGGAAATACCACTTACCTCGGTAGCTATCGCTGTTTGTTATCTGTCTGATCTGTAATTTTCTATTCTGTGCATGCGTAACACAGATTGTCTTGCTCTTTCCCTAGGTTAAAATGGTTCTTTGAGATAAATATGTCCAATTACAAAGTACACAAGTTGAGTAAAAATAGTTCACTAATAGTCATGTAGTATACCTCTATCAAAGCACAGTATGTATACATTATGGGAACTGTCATATCAAGTGCAAACTCCATCAGTTTAGGTTAAGTGCCTTACAGATTTACATTCAACACTATTTTCAGAGTTCACGTCTTTGTTTCATTTTAAAAAATCCCACCAACAACAGAAATAACCTTCCTCACAAACACAGTTACCAAGCATTCTAGCCAGCAAATGATGTAATCACAAAAAATTGTTCTTCACCCTTGGCCTTTTTCATTTCCCCTTGGTTTTCTAACCAGTTCAAATGCATTGCTACTTAGATGATATTTGTTGCAGGATTTGTGACAGCTAAGGCAGATGATTGAGACTGATAAGGTACTCTGAAAAGCCCCTGAGTAGGGTGTGTGAGCTTCTGTAATGACTTGGTGTTATGCAAAACAAATAGGTCATGTTGCCCCTAGCCTGCTCCTTAGATGCACTTGATATTGGCACCGTGTAATCACTGCCACCTGCTCATTCACTGGCAAGACAGAACAAGATGATGTGTTCTGGCAAATGGATGTCCAGCAGGTCAATCGCTGACACAGTAACAAAGACAAAGAGAACAAATGCACATGAGAAAGCATCCCAGAGGAAAGATTCCCCGCAACTGCCAGCACTGCCAATCAGTCATTCCATCCTACATCCCCTCTCTATTCCATCTACAGACTTATTATACTGAGTACCTCTGATTGGCTTTGTGTACTCTTATAGATAGTATATTTGAAAGCCTGGCTAGTCTCAGAATGGTAGTGTTAATTTCCACTCCTCACTGGCTGACCTCCAGGTCACACTTCCAAAGACCGTGATATCTTGACTTACTAGTGGCATGAGACATTTAAAGAAGGACATGCAACAATGACAGAAAAACCACTGCCATTTTAATAGAATTTACAGCCTATTATTATTTATGTTGTGTATTCTTGTACATACTTACTCATGACAGAATATAAAAAAAAAGGACAGAAGTAAAGCCAGCATAGAGACAAGATTCTAAGAAAGAAGTGTTGGCTTTTTAAAATGTCTTTCATTCTGGGATTTGTTTTCCTTTAAGGAACTACATTATGATCTAAATAAATTGCTGCAATTATGGCTCTGATTCAGAAAAGCACTTCAGCACATAGTTAACTTAAGCATGAACTTGGCATGCATACTCCTGAGTGCTGGCTTGTGATGGTACTGCTGTAACTGAAGACAGATACACTACACCTTTTATTCACTACACAGCAAACCTAAAGCTTTCATATGGTAGCTTAACAAAATAAGTCACCTTTGGCAAGTATATGCTCAGCATCATAAAACCTACTGTGCAACTGAGTTCATAACACTGTTTTTCCCAGCTTTTTTTTTTTTTTTTTTTTGGCTTACCTTGAAATAGTCCTGTTGCATTGGTGAGTACTAGCTAGTTTTATCAAATGAACACTAGTTATTACAGGTGTCCTTGAAGGAAAAAAAAAATCCATTTATTTCATTAAATAACACAATTCAAACTTCAACCACCAGCCCTACCCAAGACTGAAAATATTTTTGAGAAGGAAATTGACCAAGAATATTATAATAAGGCTAGGATAGGTAATTGTGTGAAAGATTGAAATTTTAATCACACATGAACTCTAAACCAGTTAGATCTCCTGTCCAGCTAAGCAACTAGTAAATAAATATTTATTTGAAATCAGAAGACCTATCAATACTTTTAGAAAAAAATAATCCCTACAACAAATCTCAAATCAGAACCTTTTTACTATTTCTCACCTTTGATCTTAATGCATACATATCCAGGTTCATCATTACCCACTTAAGATAACCAAAAAAACCCACTACTTTTTATTACCCCCTAATTAGGCCACTGTTATCTGAAAGAACAGACTGTCTTTGCCTTCTTCCTACTGCCAGTGTTTAGTCCTGCAAGAAGTACTATACAGAGAAGGAACTGGAGAAAGCTTGAGAAATTTGCCCTCTTTCTTCCTACTCCTTTACAAATTAAGTAATTTCTTCTTACACAAAAGAATCATCTGGTTTTGGAGGAAGTCAGTGAGTTCTTTTCCCTAACTGAAGTGAAAATAAGCTCAGTCTTGTTTCACTTGCTTTTAGGAATCTTGAGGGAAGGAAGGACTTCTCACTGAAGAATCAACAGACTAAACACCTGTAAACTATTCTTTGCAAGACTTAATATTTTTTTTAATATACATTCTTCATGACCTGTAAATTTGAACAAGCAACAGTGAACAAGGAAGTGTTCTTCAGTGGGGCAGGACTCTGTAAAAAATACAAAAGAGGAAAGAATTAACAAGGAGAGGTGAAATTTAGTAGAGACTTTGAAGGCACAGTAAATGTTCATAAAGGAAATAATGCAAAAAAAAAATTTAGAGACAAGTGTCCAAAATCTGCGTGACTGCTTTTGGCTGAATCCCTTAAACTTTGTCTCAGTGATAGCTTTCTTTTTATTACAGAATGTTGTTTACCCAACATGACTTTCAAACTTTTGAATTTTGACAGCACTATAACGTAAAGGTCTTCTCTGACTTATTAACTTCCCATGTTCCACTCTCTGCTTTTATGTTTAAAGTTTAAGAATTCATGTGGCAGCAAAGTCCTAATAACAGCACAATGATTTATGGCCAAAACTGTTGAATAACTTCACATTTGAGTACGCATGGGATTTGAGAGAATCCTCATAAATAATATTGAAGACGAGTGAGAGTCCATAAATAAAAAACACAGAGGCCAAGGACATAAATACCATGCAATGCCTTGTACGTGAGGTTGTACAAGTAACAACATTATATAAGCAGAATTCTAGATCAGAGTCTGAGTTCAGATGCAATGATATAATCCTACTTAATCTTATTACATTTTTAAACTACAATAAATTTCTGGGGTTTTTTTGTGTGAGAAATAAATTTGATGCAAATGACATGTGTGGTACGACATCACTTCCTGTTCCTGTGCCAAAAATAGGAATTGTCGCAACTAATGTACCATGAATACTGTAACTGCTTGCTGTAAAGGTCTAACTGGGCCTGTCATCTGTCACTTCTCTACCCTTTGTATGAGACAATCAATAAAACTTGTCATGTTGTTCCTTTTTATGGCTCATTGAGCTCTTATCAAATACTCAGTGAACTATTGATTAATGGACAAACTGGGGAGTATCAGCTTTTACTCACCTTGAAACACTGTGTCTGTGAACAGTAAGACTTTAAAATTTTTTGTAGAGGTTTAATTCTAGATTGTGAATCATACATGGAATTTCAGATGTTTCTCAGCATCATCACTTATTCATCTCAGAGTGTTCTGGTCCATGAAATCTGCAATTAAAATCAAATGCTAAACAGTGTTCTAGTCCTTTTATATGGGAAGCGGAGATTTTTCATTCCACCTAGATCAGTGCAGAAATACAACTGGGACCCAACAAAGCATAAATTTTATTTGGCTAAAAAGATTACATGGTGCCAATTAAGTTATAAAGTGCTAAATTCTTTTCATCTGGTTGCAAATGAAACAAAGTTACTTTGGTGTGCCCTGAGCCAAGACAAACTGGAATTCTTATTCATAACCATAATTTTCTTTTACTACTTGTCCTTTTCTCCCCTCAACTCTTCCAGACCCCTGTAGTTTTCATTAACCTCCATATTAATGTTCCCAGCAAAGGTTGCAACATTTTCTTTGTGAGTTATATATTTACATATGTGTGGAAACAGGAGAGGCTATTTTTCTTCCCAGAACTTACAAAAACCTCATGCTTTAGTTTTTGTACCATTGTTTTTCAGTGCACCATCTCCTTTTGTTGGAATCAATAGTTAATAAGCCCATTTTGGTTCTGTATACATGTCTGTATGATTGTACCCAAAAGCTCATAAAGCCCTTTACAGTCTTTTCACTGTTGTTTGTTTTGGGGGATTTTTTACTCCTTTGATGCTGTGTGATGTCATCATAAGGTTTAATCTCCCTATTTTTTCTCTACTTTTTTTTAAAAAACAAAGTTTTTATGCAATTAGCCTGCTTCCTCATTCTTTTTCAGTAAAGCTGCAGTATAGAGACACCTGCTGGGAAATGAATGAACAGGAACAAATGCAAATATCTATTACAAAAAATTGCAAAATAACAATATCAGCACTATTATTTTTTTTTTACAGTCTTCAAGATGGAAAGTATTGTCTAGACTTATTTTTATTTGGTATTTTTCATTTCTGTAGAAACCCTTTAACTTGATCCATAAACATTTCAGACAAGGATGTTCAATTTGAATCTGACTGATTATAACAGGACTTAATTTATCCGTGGGATTTGACATCTTTCCCTATATTTTGCTGTTTGAGTATCAATCAGAGAGAATCCTTGTGATTTGACACAGGAGTAAGTAATGCCTTGTGTCATATTCTGTGCATTAATTTTAGAAGCTTAATTATTTAGGAAAATCAATTGCTAGGTCCAATGATTCTATATAAAAAAAAAAAAAGGGAATATGACAAAATAGAAGCTAGGGAACAAAATACTGAAATCTATACTGTGTCCAATACGTTCACACAAATAGATAGTTAAAGTTAATGTTTAATTTCAATCTTATATTGAAACTTTCCTCTCATATTAGATTATCATCCCCCTATTAGTCAGATTATTCAATAAAACCTTAATTAGGCAGAAAAGCTAGGATAATATATTCAGCTAATAACTATCTTATTATTGTATAATGACTTGGATTATAAAACATATATAATATATTGAATATCTTATTTATTTAGGCATCTAATGGTAAACTGTAGGGATTTTGTTGTTTACTCTTTTCTGTAGTTTCTGTCATAATTCACGAGAAAATAGCTTCCTACTTTGCTTCAGAAGTCTCCTGAGAGTAAGTACTGTAGCACATACTCTGAAGCATTTGCAATGATAGCTCCATGTGCTTATGAGTTAATACATTCCTGGAAAAAATAATTCTAGCAGTTAATATTTTATGAACAGTTTCCAAAAAAATAAATCTTATAAACAAGTTAATATACAAACTATTATTTCTTTTTTTAATTTTGCCAGCAGTGGGAACAAATAACATTTTCCAAATGATCGCACTCAGAAATAAATTCACAAAAGTACTTTTATGTTGCAGTGTTTTGTATCACAGTTCTTGGCTTGATGCATCTTGCTACCAGTGGAAATGCACTACAGCACTGAATTAGGCATTTTCTTAGGAATGACAGCTGTGGGAGATTCACCGTTTACTTGAAGGAATTAAATCATGTTTCATCCTACCTCTTAGCTAAAAATGATGATCCCCAGACTGCAGGACACTCTGGTTACACTGGCTTCATGCATCCTCTGCTTTTTAAGGAGCCAAAGCTGAGCTGGAGAGGATAGTGCAAGAGTCTGCTGTTAATGTTCGGTAACAAGGGTATTGTGGAAGGGGAAGGTCCAGTTCAGTCTCTTCTCCAGTTACTGTGCTGGGTTTAGATATGTGGGAATTTATTATGATGAGTGGAGCAACTTCAACAGGAGACTCTTTTGGAAACTTGACAGAGCAGCACGTTTATGTATGGTTGGCACCATTTGGCACAGTAAGAATATTAATAAAAGGAAATTTTCAAGTGCAAATAAACAAAACAAGTTCTCACCACAGTTATATGAAACATTGTTATTTTATATGAAGAACAAAACAATCAAATGGAATAATTATTTCTCTAATACTTAGACTCTCAAATGAAATCCAGCTCGGTACCTTCTGATATGTATTAGCCATAAAGTTCCTGAAACTACTTCCCAAGTTTTTCACTATCAGTCACTTTAATGGAAGAGTTCAGACATTTTGTAAAACATTTAATCATATCCTTTGCAACTTCTAAACTTAAAAATATACCTTATTATGCCCTGATTTTTTTTTCTTTTTGCTGATAAATTTCTTCATTTTTCCTGTCAGTGGACCTTCTGACTCCATTAATTCTTGATACCTAATAAATATGTACGGAAAGGGTGATGGTAATTATTATTCCCCTGACAATCTCTGTGGAAAACTTGAGTCAAGACTAGAACAAAGAAATAATTTCTTGCCCAACCCACCATTTGTTAAAAAAATAATTCCCTCTGTTAAGTGAGATGCTGTTTTGCTATCTTTGGGGGTGATTTTCATCCATAATGTTCAGTCTATGCGTATCAATGATATGTCTTAGGTGTTCTTCTTCACTATTTTTTATTTAAGCTTCTCATATTTGGTATACTTTATCACTTTAACAACTGTTTGGTTTTGGTTTTGGTTTTGGTGGGTTTTTTTCCTGCAGGGCAGGGAGAGGAATTTTTTGCCTGCTATTTAATTCCATTGCATGACACTCAGTATTCTTCTAGGCTGGACTTCTTTGATATCAATCTATCTACTACCAATCCATGTATAATTTTTGTCCCAGGTTGCATTGACAGCTACAATGTTACCTGTGTCTTAGTGACATCCTAAGTAGAAGTCTGAATTAAATATATTTTCTTGTCAACTTTACTTCAGTGTCTAGTTTAAATAGACAACCCAGACAATGTCATTTCTTGCTTCAGTAATATAAGGTAAAACCTTAGACAGCAAGAAATGAAGAGCACCAAGCCTTCCTAAAGGCTTTGAATTTGTAATTTTTTTCTAATAATCTAAAATGAAAAGATTGATCAGAAACTTGTCTTCCCTGATATCTACTGTGTTCATTCTGAGAGGATACTCAGATTTTACATACAAATGGAAAAGACATTACATACACATATCTAAACATGTACATATAAGCAAAAATATATGTGTGTACCACACAGATACATATAAACATACACACATACGTATATATGTCATAGAATCATAGAAGCACAAGATGGTTTAGATTGGAAGGGATATTAAAGATCACTTCTTTCCAGCCCCCTTGCCATTGACAGGGACACCTCCCACTAGAGCAGGTTGCTCAAAGCCCCATCCAGCCTGGTCTTGAACACTTCCAGGGTTGGAGTATCCACAACTTTGCTGGAAAACCTGTTCCAGTGACTCACCACCCTCACAGTGAAAAATTTCTTCCTAATATCTAATCTAATCTACCCTTTTCCAGTTTCAAACCATTACCTTTCGTCCTATTGCTACAGTCCCTCCCGACTTTTTCTGTAAGCCTCCTTTAGGTACTGAAAGGCTGCTATAAGGTCTCCCCAGGGTCTTCTCCAGGCTGAACAGCCCCCACTCTGTCAGCCTGTCCTTATAGGAGAGGCGCTCCACCCCTCTGATCACCTTTGCAGCTCCAACAGGTCCAAGTCCTTCTTGTACTGAGGACTCCAGAGCTGGATGCAGTGCTCCAGATGGGGTCTCATATGAGAGCAGAGTAGAGGTGGAGGATCACCTCCCTTGACCTGCTGGCCATGCTTCTTTTGGTGCAGCCCAGGAAATGGTTGGCCTTCTGGGCTGCAAGCGACTCGTTGAACTTCTCGTCAGCTAACACCCCCAAGTCCTTCTCCTCAGGGCTACTCCCAATCCATTCTCTGCCCAGCTTATATCTGTGCTTGGGATTGCTGTGATCCACATGCTGGTCCCTGGACTTTCTTGTTGAACTTCATGAGGTTCACATGAGCCCACCTCAACGGCCTTTCCAGGTTCCTCTAGGCGGCATCCCTTCCCTCCAACGTGTCAACTGCACCACACAGCTTGGTGTCATTGGCAAACTTTTTGAGGAAGCACTCAATCCCACTGTACGTGTTGCCAGCAAAGACAATGAACAACACCCGTCCCAGTACCAACACATGAGGAACACCACTCATCACTGGTTTCCACTTGGACATCAAGCTGTGGACTGTAACCCTTTGAGTGCAGCTATCTAGTCAGTTCCTTATCCACTGAGTGGTCCAGCCATCAAATCCATGACTCTCCAATTTAGAGACCACAATGCAGTGCGGGACAGTGTCAAACGCTTTGCAGAAGTCTTGATAGATGATGTTGGTTGCTCTCCCTTTGTCAACCGAAATATATAAGCTATAACTAGTTATATAAGCTATAGCTAGATAAGCTATCATATAAAGTGCAATAACCAAGCTCTTTGAGAAGTGAGTCATTGAGACAATCTATTCTGTTCTTTTACTTTTACATGTACATACTTCTACTTCAAGTTGTTGCTGCATGTTTCTCACAACCAGCAACTTCACTGTACAGTATTAAAAATAACATTTTTCTATTATCATTCTTACAATAATGATTAGTTTTAGGTAGTGTACAACAACACTAACTTCCTTGTTGAGGGCTTATTAGCATTACTTCCTTCACTGAAGTTTCTTACTCTGTTTCTTGTTCTGTTTTAATATCACAATTAGGAAGTCTTAAGACTCAAAGCAGGATATAAGACAACATTGTGCCTCTGATCACTTCTCTTACAAGAAAATTGCAAGCTAAAGACTAATGTTGGCTTGGGATTTTTTATTTTTTATTTTCACCTGAATGAAGAAAGCTTCAGTTCACAGAGCCTCTGCCCAGCAAACTGCAGTTAGAGAAAAGCACATGCTCTAAAAAGCAGAAGTCAGCACTTTGATACTTCATGTTATTTTTTTTTAACAACAGCTATAATCAGGATCAAACTTTCAATGACTGTTTTTAAACATATAACCAGATAAATCATATGCTATCTTAAAACATTTATGAATATATATTGGCCTATATATTCTGTGGTTGGGTTGATAAGAGTATGCAGTATAGCTCAATTAGGAATTATGAAACAAATATACATTCTGACATAAGAGTGTCTTTCACCAG
The DNA here is from genome assembly GCA_025769975.1 of Gallinago jamesoni. Classification (NCBI taxonomy): domain Eukaryota; kingdom Metazoa; phylum Chordata; class Aves; order Charadriiformes; family Scolopacidae; genus Gallinago; species Gallinago jamesoni. Next base: position 34,165,299 of record JAOQGH010000040.1, on the reverse strand, counting down.
ACTGAGGATTTCTTACTGAAACATATCACTCTGGGATCTCCATTTCATAGGGAAAAATAAAAACAAATAAATTAAAATCTAACTTTTGGATACATTTCACAGAATCAAGTAAGGGGGCTGGAAGGATCTTGAGAAATATTCTATTAGAAATAGAATATTTCTTGAGAATTATTCTATTATTCTATTATTCTAATAGAAATATTTCTATTGAAACAGAACTATTGGACACATTTGAAATGAAATATTTCAGTTTCAAAATAAAAATTGAGCTTGAAGTGAGTTGTAGAATAAATTCCTTTTTTCTGACAGGTTTTATTAAACAGGTTTGCCTGTACCAACACAAGCTATGTTTACATTGCAATTCCAGTTGGGACTGTAGGACATGTTGACATACTTAGTTAACAATCCTAGCTCAGGTAATGATATCCTTAGCTGCAGATTTACTTAGACGGATATTCCAACCCTCTTTACAAATAGAATATATGTCCTGGAGTCGCATCTACTTATTTCAGCCTAGAGAGAGCTGCTAGTCAAGCAATATATGTGTGCCTGTCTGTTTTTCTTATAAACTACAGAGATACATAATTAGCAAGCATACATTCTTTTATAAAATACATAGCAAAATATAACCATGTTTATTATATTAGTATAAAATATGCATTAATAGACATTAAATTTCTGTGTCAGGAGTTTACACAGTGAAAAGAATAGCTACATGCTCTCAAAAACAAATATCTGTGATGTTATAGAACAGATATATTGCCACCCTCACACTAGTTATATTACACTAGAGCTGTCTATCTTCACTAATGAAAGACTTTTTGTCATTATTTGTGGATATTAATTCTACACACACTAGACTTCGAGTCTTCCACATATCTGCATAATGAAATACGTTCAGGATAGCCATGGACTGATTTTTTGTTTGTTGTATCTAACCTGACTTATGACAGTCAAGTATGATAGCAATTGATTTTGACATGGTTTAGACTGCAGAGATTCATTAACAAATGACATAATGGTGCAAGGGCATAATTTTTCTATCAGCAACTATGCCATTCCCAATGCCATACCATTAGTAATGGCATTCTTTACACGAAACAAAATCTCACATAATTGAATCACAGAGAAAGGACTGACATGACATTTACATCTTCTAGTTAACCAGGAAGACTTTTAGCTTTGCAGGAGAAACATAAGAAAGCGTTGAAATCACCAGTAGTACACAGAATGGAAGAAAGAGATGAATTTATGGGCAATGATACAGCTGACTTTCTGAGCAGACTACCTGAATTCAAAGGCATAAAAATTCAAAGTAATTTTAGAAGCATGAACCCTCAAAGTACATGCAGTACGTAACAGTTGACTGCATAGATAAAGAACTGATATTCTTTAGTGATTTTCTCTTCCCTCAGCACTTCTCAGGCAGTCTAAAGAGATTTAACTAGAAACACAGCAAGGTCCAATGAAGAAGTATTCGTTAGCATTCAATGCTAAATTAGCTACCAAATAAAGGATACTCTTATTAGCACACTCCTTTATCTCATGCCAGTGCTTCCCAACAGAACAAATTAATTCCTCTGGGGCACATGGCTAACATACCTTTACTGGTTTAATACCTGAAATAGCTCTTTTGGGTTTGGTTAGCTCTATGCAACTGTTCGTTGTACATTAGTATATACTGTAACTAAAGGAACAATAGCTGAAAAACTGCCAAAATTAGCCATTGTAGAGGAAAATGTAAGAGTAACAAAACATTCTACCTATAGTCAGGCTGTGATTAAACTGCACAGTGTTTCAGAATTTAAGATTATCAGAAGCAGAAGGAAAAATCTACAGAAGTTTTGTCAGAATTGTGTGTTCCTTTTGGGTGAAATCAGGTTCATTTCAACAGTTATGATCCACCATAGCTGTGACTCTAGCACTTCAAGGGGCCACAATCCAAATTATGTGTAGTCAAACAAATCTAATGAAAGAGAAGAGAAAACAAAAAAATCTACAAGGAGTGCTGTCAGACAGCCTCTGAGGACCTACTCGTTGCAATTCTTCTGCTGACTTGACTGTCAGGAATTTTATGGTCAATTACAGAAGTTCATCAGTGGTAGGGCACTTCTGACTCAAAAAGAAAAAAAAAGTGATAAATATTATTATTATAATAAAATAATAATATATAGAATGCTAAAATAAAATATTAATTAAACTAAAATATAAACTATAAACAGTGATTCATGTTTTCTGATCCAAATAATCCCTCACCTTTTATAGATTTAATTTCATCTTAGCTTGAAAAGAAATTTGTGTTGCTTGCCTTAATTCCTTGCAGTAAGGAAGGACAGGAGAGTTGGAACACTTTTCTTTAGTTCTATTATTGAACACTAGACTGTAGAATAACTATGTGCAGAAAATTATCCTACAAGCTCAGTGATATGGGTGTATCTTATAATGAGACATGAGATACACAAGAACTAAAATTCTTTATGTAAATAGATCTGGGGTGAGTTATGTAACAAATTCTCGCCTGATGGAATTTTACAGCAATGTAGTCTTTATATTTGTTCACTTTTTTTTTTTTTTTCTCTATAGTGATAAGCAATTTGTAGTGGAAACCAAGGCAGAGAAAATACATGGGTTGGATATTTAATCATTGCTTTTCTAGAAAGAAGCAAATAGATCATGATTTATAACACTGTCACAAATTATGCCAAGGTTTAGAATATGAAAAAATTAACCCTTGAAATAAAAAAATCCCAACCCTCAAACTTCACTTCTGATTAACCTTTTATAAAAATGGAACTCACAATATTTAGTTAACAGTTTTCATTCATCTTCTGTAGCTGTTTGTATACCATACAAAATGAAACCTCTGTTCTTCCACTCGTCATTTGAATAGTCTATTTAGGCATTATTAATCTATTTTTAGAAAATATATTGGAAGAAAATTGTTCTTCTGTGTTCTTCTAAGGAGCTTGTCTATGGCCAAAGGCCAAATACTATTTATGTGGACAAGAATTAAGGACAGCTATGTCAGAGTACAAAGTCTCTGAGGCAGTGAATCTTTTTCTAACTGTCAGCATGCGGTCCAGTGACAGTGTTCTACATACAATTTCTACCTTGGTTACATATCTCCTGTTTGACCTCAATTCATCAGGAAGGATAAGATACATTTAATCAATTTATTTACTGTCTTCAAATACTTGGTAGCAACAATGATAAACAAGTGATGCCAAAGTAGTTTCATATAAAATGTATTTGGTCTCAATTCATTAATCAAACTGTTTCTGTGGCCCGTGGAGAGGTAGGCACTTCCAGAAGGCAATTCCTGCCATTCTGAAATACGTGTCAAATTTGCTGAGATGAATCATTTTGGAACATCTTTTTTTTTTCTTTGGCTTCAGAAGTGCTCATATGACTAGAATGCATGCCTAATTTATAAAATGGCTAAAGACAAATGAGATAAATCATATTATTAATCCATTTTTCTGTATATAGGACCCTTCTGTAAAATAGGAATACAAGTTTTGGAGCTGTAAGAAGAGGAGCTTGGAAACTATAGTCTGAGTAGGCGTACTGTCTAAAGCAGATAAAAATCTAAAGATAACATTTAACATATACTGTCCTGACCTTACTCAGGACTGGTAGAAGGTACTGTAATACAAATAATAGCATTAACTATTAGTCCTTAAAAAGAAAAGAAATCACAACTATTTAAATTTATTTGTACATTTAATGGAGAACAGCACTATTTAGATGAATTTTTTTTGGCAAACATTTAAATACTAGAGACTGATTGGAGATACAGGCAGTTTAAAATCTGACATCATTCAGGAATACCATTTTGTCAAGAATATGGCTGGAGGTTTGTTGAGGAAAGTACTCAGGCAATTTAAATGAGAATTTCAAGGCATGAGAGATGGTTAGAACTCTAATTAAAGGGATAGCCAAGTTATAGAGCATGAACTGAAGTAGCAAAAGCAGTAGGACATTAATTCATTCAGTTATACATGGCAATAACATGCAAATTTGACAACTCAGCTGTCCAAGTTACTGTACATATGTGATACTCTGATTTTTACAAACTCACACACATACATTCAGATTATGAGTCAGCAGAGGATTCTGTAAGCACAAGAAAATATCAGGTAAACAGAAAAAAGTCAGGACAGGGAAAAATTAGCATCATACCTCTGGGGAAAAATATAAATGCAAACTATTGAATACCAGAGCAGAAACAGACAGGCTTGATGACTGAATATAAGCTATAAAATCTATAAAGAGATCAGGAGCACTACAGAAAGTCACTGGAGCTTTCAGAAACTATCAGCACCAGAAGAAAAGCTTGATTTGTTTCTTCTTTCCTTCCTCTTTGTAAAACCTCTTACAGTGCACTATTTAGTCCATTCAGAATCTCTGAATCTAACACTAGATTCTGTGCCAAACCAAACAAGAACATTTCATCAAGGTCTGTTTTGTTTTTTTACATATTATTTCTAAAAAATAGGGATGAAAGATATAAACAACATATTATACATTTGGTAACCATGTATTTAGTAACACATTACCTTTTAATCTAAAAATTCATTTGCTAACAGCAAGTGTTTAGGTAAATTTTGCAGCAGCCAAACACTTACAAAAAAAAAAAAGGAGAAAAAGGAGATTGGCTAAGCGAAAACAAAGATAATAAAAACCAAAAGGTTTTCTAAATTACTGTTGCCTGTGTCATTAAATTTCATATTGTGCATGGAATCTGAATACATCACTTTGTTCTGCATGACAAGCAGAAGTGAGCATTCATACATTACTCAGCCACTTAATTAAGAGCCTGGGATATTTGCAGTTAGCAGAAACTAATAAGGGAATCACATTTAAATTCAAATCACTCCTCAGGGTAGCTGTCTGCAACATAAGCAAAGCTTACTGGGTAGATGTTCCACTAAATGCTCAGCTAAAAGCTTAGTTTTACTGTATTTGTGAGTAAAGAATAATTGTGGATTTGAATAAAGGCAAGAGTAAAATAAACAAATCCATTTTGAATTTTCAAATTATGTTTTGTCTCAGTTATTTTTAAATTCCAGAATGTCTGTTACTTTGTGTAATAAAATAATAGTGCTATTTAGGGCTTTACTAGCACAAAACAGGAGGTTCTATAAAGCATTCAGCCGGTCTTACCCTACACATGATATTTCAAGACATTTTGCAGGAATAAGACCAATTGAAGACAGCAAGCAGAAACCCTAGCAGCCTTAAGGAAACAGAATCCATGTGCTGGTACATTATGAGCCATGTTATTATTCCAAAAACTTATTAAATAAGTGACATTTACTGTACCACCAATTTTCTTCTTCTTGTTCACTACTGAGCAACATCTTTTGCATTTTATATGGGAAATGCAACTCTTAAAGAATTTCTTTTTTTTTTTTCTATAATGGACCAAAAGTAAAGTAGTAAAGATAGTAGCAATAAATACATGTAAAATGCTACTAGGCAGGAATTTTTTCATTGATGATGTTCAGATGATCTTGCACTGTCTTCAGACTATTGCCAGGTTCCTCACACCAGTTCTAATCCTTCATTTCACTTTTCTTTACAGAACATCTGCTAGAATGATCAGTGGATCTGAAATCTTTAAAATCCCAGCCAATTTTCTGTAATTTATTGGAAAATATGCCTCTAAAATAGGTATGTTGTTTACAAATAAAGCTTGCTTACAACATTTCACAAATATTTGTAATTAATTTTATATTAACCATAAACATCTTATTTAAAAATATTAAGATAATGATTGTTTCATAAAAACCCCTCTGGATTCTAAAATTTCAGGATAGAAAAATAAAAAAAAAATATCTTTGAAATCAAACATTAATATCTGAAAACTAACAGAAGAAATGTGTTATTAATTACTTTTCTACTTGAAAAGTCTGAAACAGAGCAAAACCAATGTTCATTAAAATAAAGAAATTTAAACTTGAAAATACGACTTCAATCACCAAAACACCAAACAAAAAAAACCTCCGAATCTTTCATACATATTTTCAGCGTGAGAAAAAATACCACATTATAAATGTAAGCAACCGTGAATATTTAATGTTTAAGACAATGTTAGGGTGGGTCTATATCACAATGGATGCATTCTTGCACTGCATGCAAGAATATTTAACATAGCTCTGAATTAGTTCAGTAAAAAAACTCAACCATTTCAGCAACAGAAAAATAGTGCTTCTTGTCTAGCAATGAATCACTGCTGTAAGCCATTACTATCTCACTCCTTGCTGCCTATCCACAAAGTACGTGTTCCCTGTTGGCCACCCCATCCATACTTTGAGCATGTAGAACTGACAACATAAAATATCCTTTCTTCTGTATACTTTCCACACTTTCACTAAGTATAAGGTATTTTTTTTTCTTTTCCTCTGAAGTTTTTTCCCCCAAGGTTCTTTCCACTGGTCTGGGAGTTCAGCAATTCTGAGACTCTCAGCTTCTATATTTGAAGTATTACATTTACATTACTTTCATTTTGGGTTATTTTTAAATGCTTTGGAACTTCAACGCTGTTTATTTACTAATTTATGAGGGAATCTACTATCATTTATGAAGGAATATGCAACATATTTACTGTTTTGATGCTTTTGCTTTACTATACCATGTGTTGTCCTCAAAAATTATATTATCATGCTTTATTTTTGTATGTGGTGGTTTTTTAAATATAATTTCTTTATGGCTACAGTGGCCAAAGAAGATTCTTGACTCACAGTTTCCTGGAATACTCAGTTGCCATACAGGAATTGTATTAAATTTTCAAGCATTAAACATTTATTTCTCACATTCCTGGGGATGCTTGTGCTAGGGTGTGCATCTACAGAGTGAAATGGAATAGTGTAGAGAAGTCAGCATTAGGTGTTAAGCGTCTGCTCCAAAATTAGAAGTAGTTTGATTACATCAGAGTGATTATGTGCACTCAGCATTTATGACTAGCGTGACATATTTCTCCAAATGCAACATCATTCTGGCACTGAGCTGCTGCTTTCAGATCTGAGCTTTTGTCACCATGTGTGAGCTCCCTTGTTTGCTTCTCTATATAGTATTGGCTGGAATCAGAGATATCTGTATCTGAGGCGAGCAAGCCTTCAGAGGATAGGGGGTGTATTCTTACTCTTCCTTTGCTAATAAAGAAAGAAAGAAACAGGGAAATAAAAATTTTGAATGCTTAGGAATCATTCTTTCTCAGCCTTATGCTTCTACCACCTGCAAAATTATGTTTGTCCAATGGTATTTGATGACAGTGAAATCAGGAACAGAATTGTGATCGAGTATGAATTTGACTTAGGGCAAAACTTAGAAGAGCTACTTCAAATGCTAGCATTTCTTAAACAGCTGTTCTTCTACATCATAACTGGAAGAGATTAACAAGTTTGAAGTCAACTGACGAAAAACTGTTCTAGCAGAAGTATCTTGTCAGTAAATTAGGATACATCCTGTAATCTGCTAACCTTAGCAAAACTGTATAAATAGATTAAGAGTTTAGCTCTGTGAATTCATTTTACAAATGAAGTATATTTTTCATCATTTAGTTTTTCTGTGACAACACACCAAACATGTCATAACACACCTTGAAAAGTCTTAGAGTGCACAGTTTTGATGCAGTTTTTCACATATAATGCCAAATACAGCCACCATCACAAATGATCCCCACTGTTTGAACTTCACTTTCTTTCTTTGGCTCTACTACTTCAAAAGAAGTTAAGAAAGTGTAGCCCAGGAAAACAAATAACCCTTGAGCCATGAATAGACATTGGCCTTATGTTTCTATTTCTTAATGCTAAGCCTCTTCATTCCTTTATGACACTTGTATTTTCTCTAGTGCAGTATAAAATAAAGAAGAGCAAGGTGTTTGAGCTGGCTGAGATAGGAAACCTATTACTTGGCAAAGCAAGGTAAGCAAAAAAACCAGAGGGAATCTGCCTTCTCATTTTCAGGATTAAAAGAAGAGTTTGAGGAGCAATAGAAGAAGTATTACTGAGAGCAGAAAAAGTGCTTTTCTACTTTTTAGTTGATTGATTTTATAGAAGTGTGAAGATTTCAGAAATAATTGGAAGAAGGCAGTTAATGCTTGCCACTGACTGTAAGGTTCTCTCCATCATTTTTGAGAAGTCTTGGAGAAAAGGAGAAGTGCCTGAGGACTGGAGGAAGGGAAATATCACACCAGTCTACAAGAAAGGCAAGAAGGAGGACCCAGGGAACTACAGGCCAATTAGTCTCACCTCTGTCCCAGGGAAAATAATGGAGCGACTTGTTCTGGATGTCATCTCCAAACACATTGAGGATCAAGAAGTTATTGGAAGTGGTCAACACGGATTTACCAAGGGTAAATCATGCTTGACCAATTTGATAGCCTTCTATGGTATTATAACCGTATGGCTGGATGAGGGGAGAGCAGCAGATGTCATCTACCTTGGCTTCAGCAAGGCTTTTGACACTATCTCCCATAACAACCTCATTAGAAAATTAAGGAAGTGTGGGCTAGATGAGGGGGCAGTGGTTTTTATAGTACCCATACTAAAACCATAAAACAAATCTTTCTGGGAGTGTGTATTTTACTCGATTAGTGTCTTTTAGTAACATTTGCAATGTTTTATTTCCAATTAGTTAATCTCCTGCGGTTACATGTAATCTCCATGATGTATTGTGTCAAAAAGAGATAAAATGAATTCCAAAATAAGGTTAATTAAAATATCTGAAAACCTGTGTTACATATTAACGTGTAAAAAGGCATAATTCCTAATGACTAGTGTTTTGACCTGAAAAAAATGGAACAAATGGATTACTGTTAAATTAATGTCATACTTAGCTGTGCTATCACACTTTTCTGTCCACGCATTTCAAAGGACATGAATAGCACTTTCTTTATTTACAGATAGAAGAACTGAACCATAGAAACTGGTGGGTGTCTAGCAGATTAACCTGAAGATTCAATACTTTTTTTTTTGGGGGGGGGGTTGCCCAAAATAGGCTACAGTGGCTTCTGATAGTAGGATGATTTTGTTTATCTCACAGAATGCCACCTGCAAGGTGCTGAGCATAAATCTCTCACAGGTAAAGGATGTAATTATGGCTATGAATTCCACCAAGAGAACTCTCATGCATAAATTTAAGCCCAAACCAAAATGTGTTTAGGCCTAGACCTTGAGGAGCTGCTTTTTATTTTATTCAGAGGACCAGCAAAATATCAGTGTGCTCCTGAGATGCCATGTAAATTCTTGGAACAGATTTTAATGGTGTATGGATTCTCTCTCTGGAATTCTGAAATTCAGTCTGTACAGTTCTCAGCTCTAGATCAATGCCCTTACCATTAATATATGTTATCATTAAACAAATATCAGTTTATTACCCAATTCCTTCACTTTTATTTCAAATTTTATTTCTTCATTATTTTCTTATTAATAATAAAACTGTACTCTGGAAACTAGTAGACATTTTAAATTAGCTTCTTATTGTCAAATATAAAGCCATAAGCATATGGATGTATTATATCTTTATTTATACTTGCCCTAGTTTAATTTAATTGAATTAATTAATGAAATTCATATTTTTATGTACCACCAAGTCTTTCTGCTGCATCACTTTGATTTTATAACCCATTTTGCATTCATAAGTTCTAATACCAAGCACTATATAAAGAATTGTGTTAGACGTGTTAAAGATATGTTAAAGAATTGTAGTCAAAATCAATGCTATGATAGCCTTAGGATTAGTTTACATTGATTTAAGCCTTCTTAAATGGTGAAAGTTTCCTCATGAAGAGGTTTTTCCTTTCTAAATAATGAGTAATAGTCATAAATACAAGTGATTTTCCGAAGTCCAGGCAAGCATGGGAAATATCTGAAATTACCAGCTCTCACAGAACTTAGTAGGATTTTTTTTTCACGCACATGAAAAATTTGGTTCTTTCTGTGGGTAGGCATGCAACACTATGAGTGTAATATGCATCTGACCTGCAATATCCCAGCTATTTCAGATGTGTTCCTTTCAGTTGTGGCAAATTATACAATGATTTCACAAAGGGGATAAAAAATCCGCAAGGAATTAGTCTATGATGAGAACTAGACCTGAAATAGCTGATGCCTCACCTTTTCTTAGCTGTATTTTTTTAATCTGTTAAAATTAATTACATTCTCTGTAGTATTACCACTACAAAACAGAAAAGCTTTTGCACAAAAGAAAAGAGGCAGTTGGGGTTTTATTTCTGCAAAAGGTCCTTTTAGGATGGAAAGTGAGAGAGATCTGTTGCAAACCTCATGCTTTAAAGCAATACCAATAAGTGAGACAGGGGATCTGGTGATGACTGACATTGTGAAGGCTGAGGAACTCAACACTTTTCACCGGGAACTGTTACTCGCACATGTCTCTAGTACCTGAATGCGTAGACAGAGACTTGGGGAATTAAGCCCATCCCACCATAGGAGATCAGATTTGAGACCAGCTGAGGAACGTGAACTTACACAAGTCCATGAGATCTGATGAGATGCATTCCAGGGTCCTGAAGTAGTTGGCAGATGTTGCTGCTAAGCTACTCTCTATCATATCTGAAAAGTCACAGCAGTCAAGTGAAGTGTGCAGTGACTGGAAAAAAAGAAACATCACACCCATTTTTAAAAATGGTAAAAAGGAGGACATTGAGAACCTCTGATGTATTGAGTTTGTGTGGTAAGGCTTTGGTAGCAGGGGGGGCTGCAGGGGTGGCTTCTGTGAGGAAATGCCAGAAGCTTCTCCCACGTCCAACAGATCCAATGCCAGCCACCTCCAAGACACACCTGCCACTGGCCAAAGCTGAACCCACTAGCGATGGTGATAGCACCTCAGTGGCAGCACATTAAGATGGGGGAAAAAACTGCAGCACACCAGCATCTGGAAGATAGGAGTGGGAATATGAGAGAGAATCAACTTTGTAAACACCAAGGTTAATGAAGAAGCAGGGGAGGAGGTGCTCCAGTTGCTGGAGCAGAGATTCCCCTGCAGCTTGTGGTGAAGATCATGGTGAGGCAGGTTCTCCCCTTTTAACCCATGGATCCCCACAGTGGAGCAGATATCCACATGCAGCTTATGGAGGACTCCACACCAGAGCAGGTGGATGCCCTCAAAGAAGGCTGTCACCCTATAGAGAGCCCACACTGTAGCAGGCTCCTGGCAGGACCTGTGAACTCATGCAGATAAGCCCACACCAGAGCAGGTTTTCTGACAGGACTGTACCCTGTGGGGGACCCACACTGGAGTAGTCTGTTCCTGGAGGATTTAAATTGGAAGAGACTAGATTTCATCCAGTTGTAATCTCTATGAACACAGATAAGCAAGTCCTTTTTAAAACAAATCAAAAGTGCCTGATAAATTAGGCTATCATGGACATAGGAAGTAGTTTGTACAAAAACTACAGGGTTTTCTTCATCCAATATAGAGGCTATAACAGACATTACCAAGAATTCCAAATATATAGTTGTTTTCTTGTAGCAGCATCTTTATAGAAATAATGTTTTTTTATACTGGTAAGTCAAATATGTATTCTAAAGATAGGTCCATATAGTGAAAGCCATATATACAAATTTACATCCAATTCATTTTTAAGCATTTTTACAACCTCTGGAGAGTATTTGTGAATATAGTGTATAATGACACACACAAACACACACCCCTTTTTTTTTTAAATGGAGGACATTAACATTATATTTATTGCATTAGAGTGTTTCTGAAAACGCTTCTGGAGTGTGTTCATGACTGTAGGGTATGTCTTCTGTTACTGATTTAAATGAAAGTGCTACACCAGTTTGCAAGTGACTCAAAACTCCAGAGCAGAAGGCTACAGTATTGCACACAGACATTTTTGGTTAATGTTAGTCTGGTTCAACACAATGCTTAGACGTACTGTGAAGCAAAACACATCTGAACAGAGCCCTACTGTTCTTATGCCACAGGCAATTTTTCTGTTTCAGATGACTGATAAACTCATCGCTGTTGCAACAGCTGAAGCAAACCTTTCTAGATAGGTTACTTCATTCCACATGTAGTAAGTGCATGCAGGCATTTTATAGTAGAAAATTTTGTGTTTTAACATTACTAGACCTTAATTAGCTGGCTTGCACAAGAAGCAGCACACTGTTCATTCCACCAGCTAATTCAAGCAAACAATCCCCTTAGGTTTTCAGCTACTTGCTTGATAGACTGCTTTTGTTTAGCAAACCTGAATTCATCCCCTATATTTAGTATTAACCATAAGGCAAAAATGAAAGTGGAAGACTGCATCCAGAAGAGAAGCTGAAATGAAGCAAGTGTCAGATCATTGCAGTCCTTTGAAAACTGTGTTACAGTGCCAAAAGATGAAGACGCTAGGAAATAAAACTTGAGTTTTAAATATGCTAGGAAGAAACACATCCAGACCTTGTGCTAATGATTTTCTTTGTATTACAGTGTGGCCTTTCATGACAGGTGAATCCCACTGTTTCTACTGCTCCACTGAAAAAGAAAGTAACAACCTGTCTTCATAAACTTTGCAAACTCCACTCACTCTGTAAAAGTCAAACTGCTTCAACTTTACCTCAGAAAATAAAGAAATGGCAATCTCTCTGCTGATACCTGAAACACAATAGAATTCAGCTGCCTCTACTGTATAACTAGAAAACCGAAGTATTGACAGTCATTTAGAATGGTTTCTAAGTGACCTGATGTCCCCATTTTCCTTTTTTCCCCCTAACATTCCAAAATGACCAAACTCATTAGATAAATATCAGCACTCTTCAAAACAAGTTTCCAATTTCCTTATATGAGCTTTGATTTGTGGTGCTGACTTATACCAGATGAGCTGGCCCCTTATAATTCTTATATTTTGTCTTGCCACTGTGGTCAATAAAATTATTATGTAAAAAGGACAAAATGCCACACTTATTTGTTATATATGACCCTGGCATTTTTCCCTGTGTTTCATATTTGTCTGCTTCACTGTCAAACATGTTTTCACTGTTAGCAGTAAAAACTAAGGCAATGTCATCCAGATTCCACTGTCTTGCATATTAGCAACAAAATTGTCAGATTTGAGTCACAATGATTGCATGAGTGTCATGATTCATTGAAGGTTTTGATTGTTAATAAAAGGTTTAATAAAAGTTTAACCAACAGTGCTTTGATCTTATGTAGACAGATTAGTTGCCACTATACAATTGTAAAATGTTTCAAACTTTTGTCCGACAGGCCTGATCCAAAGCCCATTGGAAGCCACTTGAAAAGATCTTCCATTCTGAATTCTGGATTCAGCACCATAAAAATGTTGGTAAGAATAGTAGGCTAATCTTTCCTTTTCTACTTCAGCAATTAAGCTGTAATGATCAGCTTGAAGTACTGAAATTGTGCCAATTCTTGATGTAAATCAACCAGTGTTTAACTGAAAGCACTGTTCTGTTCTTTTGGTATTTTCATGTGCTTATATAAAATTTGTCAGTATTAATTTATAAATAATGCCTAATGCAGACCTATTCTCTGGTACTGAAAGCAACACTTGCTATTAAACTGAATTAAGTCAAGAATTAATGTATACTAAATGACTGTTGTGTGTCTAGATATTTCCAGATTTTTATTTCTTAATTATATAATTCTGAAAAGGTACAAGTACTTTCCATTTGATAGAAATATGACATATACACCACAAATTTCAATCTTCTGGGAACCTAAATAGAGGGGAGACTAGAAAGCTTCTGTCTCCTGCTGTGCAAAGGTGGTGCAAATTGATTCAGAAACCTATTAAAATTATCTTACAAAAACTAATAAGTTTTGGTCTCTCAGGTTACTGATATAGGACTCTTTCATACATTAACATGTTTCAACACATCTCTGGAGCAGTCTTAATCGCACATTACCTGAAGCCTGTCTGTGTTATTGGCCCATTTGTAACTACAATTGAGTCAATTATTTCTTTTTCAGATAGCAACTGATTGAATGTCAATAGATTCAGAACATCTTCTCTAGCAATGTGAATCTTTCAAGAGTCATGGGATAGCAAGTCTGTGAAAATGATTCAGCTTACAATACTGTACATGATTATTTTTTCTGGATTTATTTCAAGAAACGTTGAAAGAAGGAATGGGGGAAGCTTTAAAATATGTGTCCCCATTAGTGTTACAAATAATCACACAACTTCTTTTCACTGAAAGAAATTTCACTCAGAATAGCGATTTCAAAACTGTAAGATGAGACTATTTCCTTCTTTCATGTGAACTTCTGAGTCCTGACTTAAGCCTTAGGAATCCTGGGCCACACAGACAACTTATTATAAGTCTTTTCATCATTTACCTTGGACTATGCTAGCCATCTAACTCACGTGTACTTATAAACACTAAAATTAGCAGTACATTAGGTGTATTACACATGCTTCCAGAGGAAGATTCACAGCAACAGTCCAAGTTAGAATCTTGGTGGAAACACAATAAATAAAATCAGAAGGGAGCATTCTCTTTTTTAAACTGTAACTGCTCTCAGCTCTTTTCTCCTCTCTGACGTAATTCAGCTTCCCTGCTCTGCAGAGAATACTGTAGTGTGCTCTTGAATATTGTATATTAATTAGTAGTATAGTATAGTAATGATATATAGTGTTCTCTTCTCCCACTATATGTTGAAACCAAACAAAAATAATGATCTGTTCACAAATTTGACTCCTAAAAACTGTCTTGGGTTAGCCAACATGTGAAATGAGACTTTTGTAGTCGCGTTAACACAACTAGATCAAATATTATAACTTTAATACTCTGAAATCATAACATTGGCCTAAAAGTCCAGAGGACTTTTTAGTACCTCTTACAGATCACCTATGATTCACAATATGTTGAAAATTTACCATTAAATATGTGGCAATGTCTATTTCCTATCATTTTTCCACTCTGCCCAGAACTCTCTAGTTGTGTTCTTATAACCTCTCACATATACTTAATCTTTCCTACTGTATCACCTCCAGCAGGCTGTCACAGTCCCCTGCTCCTGATCCTCTTACACTGCTCTCTCCAGACATGTTTTCCTTATCCATTTTCAACTATCTTGAACTTTTCAGCAGGAATGTACAAAGACCACTAATTTATATAAGGAACATTATCATATGAATCTATACTGAATACAGCTGACTACTAACTAGCACTGTTCAAAATAGCTTTAAGGCAGTCACAGTAAAAAGACATATGTGTTTAAATATGCAGAACAAGTTTGCTTTTGATTTTTTTTCTGCAAGTCAGTATTAAAGTGGGGAATAAAACAAATGACTAGCAGAGTACTGTATGAAATAGTATATTAACTTTGATCCCATCCATAATAAGCTGACATTAATATACCTGAGATAAGAACCAAGCTTAAAATACTGCTGAGCTTGAAACAATAAGGTCAAAGTATGTAAAATATATGTAGAATACATCCCTGCCAACTGTTGTTTTATTGTGAGCCTGAAATACTTAACTGTTACTGAAAAAAGGTCCTAGCTTTTACTGAATAAGAGGTAGGGTTTCAGTCTTTATGGCAACAACAACAACAAAAAATACATTCCCTGTGTAAAACTGTAGAAAAGCAGCCATAGACAAAAGCCTGTAGTAGTAACCATTTTCATCAAGAAACACGGAGTCTCAAGTATCACAGCATTGACAATGAAAGCTCTGCAAAAGATCTTCACAAAGTAAATCTAAATTTAAATAAACGGTAATGGACTACAATATGAACCCTGACAACGGATAGATTAATAAAAAAAATCTATCATTTTGGTATTCAACTGTTACTAGTGGATATGGATGTTACTTCTACCCAAGCTCTAATGGTGTGATTTCAGTCTTAATCAGTCAATTACCTACTATTTCCAAACTTAGATTTTTCTGCTTCTGGAATAAATCCATATATTTGACATAAAAAATTACTGCCTATAATCCGTTCTTTATTGCTAAGTCATATTTCTGTCTTCTATCCTTCCATACAGCTGTGGAAGTCTGGACATGAGTTGTTCCAAAAACCTTAGCATACTTTGAATATTTACCAAGGGACTGTATTCCCTTCACCATGCTCCCAGATTCTCTCAGAGTAAGAAAGGGGACATACAGCTATGTATCTCCTAACTGATTATTAGTTTTACTGACATAACAAAGGTTAAATTAATGCTGAACATGAATCATGATGTTCAGACTCTCTCTATATAGAGGGGAATGTAGTTAACCTGGGTTTGACATTACTATTGAACAATTGCAAATATTCTTGGCATGAAGATTCCAGTCCTCTTCCACAGTGAAAAAATGGCTCTAAAATCAAGTGGTGAGTGCTTACAAAGGTCATCTAATGATAAACAATGACTGGAATTTTTGGTTCAAATTAAAAATAAAACATGTTGCTAAAAGAACATACTAGATTCTCCATTTGCTGTTGCTTCCTAATCAAATTTTGAACTTTTTTAGTGTATATGTCTTAGTTAAGTGTAAGATATTGAGCAAAGGACAGAAGCAATTGTTTGAAAATGATAAAAGGTGCTTATATAAATCCAGCAAATGTTTGATCTTCAGACCTTAGGCAATATCAACAAATCTCACAGTCTTCATGGAGACATAACTCTGTAAACTTCAGAGTCCCTCACCAGTATGAACTAAATTCTACTCACCTACCTCATACGGGTAATCCAGCTATTTCTGTCTAAAGTTCTTTTTTTATGTACAGTGGACTCACATCATTTTTCTGCAGCACAATAAGTGCTATAATGGCAACTTCCAAGCTACTTCTTTTTCAACAATAATTTTTCTACACTTTTCTATTTTTTTAATGTACTGTTCTTCTATGTGCAGTGTATTTCAGGGAAAGCTTATCTCCCTAGTTCATACCATATGCTGCAAGTCCACAATTAAGCTCATCCTCAGGCACTGAAGAAACAAGAATGGAGAGTAAATGAACAGTCTCTGAAGAAATATTTAGCCATAATCTCTCCATTCACACATTTTGCAAGTTCATCAACTCATCTTACCTTACAAATTAACTCTTGCTGTCAATTCTGGTGTTAATTTTCATGAATACCACAATACTACATTTATCAGAAGCCCACAAAAGAAAAAGATAAAGCAATGGCTTACAAATAATCTGAAAAAAGCTTTTGACACATTGCTTGTAGCAATATTTAGTGCTCATTTTTCCTATTTATTATATTAAGAATCTTATGATAAGAATACAGTTGATGCTGGTACAGCTGGCTGAGTAACTGTCATATAAAAACCACACATGCTTTTAAATATACAGTTTATGAAAAATACCCAAGCTCTTCCATATTTCTAAGTTAAATAAACTCTGCTATATAGACCTATTAAATGAAATCCCATAAGCAGATTAAGCAAACTAAAAGAGAAGAAAAGTTTCTCTAGTACCATTATTGATAAACCTATTAAAATAAAACCAAAACCACCTATGGCAACCAATGCAGACATAAAGAGCATATAGCATTAGGAAGCACTATTTATTTATTTATTTATTTATTTATTCCGCTTATTCATTCCATTTAGGTTGCCATCCAGCAGTTGCTCAAAACAGTAGGGAAATAATTGTCACATAAAAGCAAAATTACAGAGATATTTTGTCTTACCAACATTAAATGTATTCTATTAATTTAGTATTGCTAGTCAAAGAAGTTACTCATATTTTGTCTTAAACAATTTCCCCTGCCACTGATTTTACATCATGTGAGAATCCCTTTTCTCTGACAATTGCTTTTTAAATATGTTATACATGCATCTGTCTGTCTATTTATCTGTTTCTCTATTTCGATACCTATTTGTGTTAACTGTTTCTTTTTCCACAGGTATTAAAACATTTCATTTTGTGAACATGCTGATGTTCATAAAAATCAGAAGGGGTCCCCCACTCAGGTAGTCATGTTCCTGCATGTCATCACCAGAATCTTAGTCCAGAAGATTTCACACAGACCAAATAAATCTTTGACTTCTTACACATGCAACTAGTTGGTTTTTGAGTAAGAAAATAAGTCTGATTTTCATCTTCTTTCATTTTTAATCTAATACAGAAATTTTATTTTAATGTTAGAAGCAGACATGGGGCCTAGGTTTTCATTCATAGTGCTCACTAATCTAGCTAATAACATGTTTTGGACCCAGCTTTTACAATATTTATTCAACTTGAAAACTATAAAATATTTAAATTATATCATTAATATAAAAAAAAAATGTAAGTTACACAGATAGAATTTTAACCAGCTCCTTCATAAATTAGTTTTATATCTTCAGTTCTATGCCTTTTCATTTCTTCCTTCTGTTCTTATGGATTATACTGTGTTTCATGTCCTTTTTTCTTCTGCCTATATAACCCTGCAATTAGGTAGGAATCTTTCTTTTTTTTCTTTTTTGCTTTGCAATGTCTTGCAAATGATACCATCCATCACAGTAACATGTACATTTCTAAGATATGTTTAGACATTAAAGCTAAAAATATGATCCACCAAATAATAAGAATCCCAAAACTCAAAGACCTAGGAATATTTGCTATAGATTTATTATAATCTCAAGCATTCAAAGAAAGTAGAATGTATTCTGTGGGGCTTGATTATTAGTATTTTAATGGCGGGGCTTAACTGTGTTGCTTTACTCTCTGTTCTGAAATTTGTATAGTACAATAAAGTAAGTAGTTTTTAAATCTAAAAAATGTGATTATTTCACATTTAGAATAGTATCCTCATTGTATGAATAAATATCACTCATAGTAGTCAGCATTCATTTTTAGATGTATGGGATGGTTTATAATATAGAGAAAAGACAAAGAAGTAATTTCACAACCTTCTCTAGATATTGATTCTTTTTTAACTATTTTAGAATAGAAATTTAAGGTGGGAAAGGTGACTCTAAAAAACGCAAGTAGGAGAAATCTGCTGACACAATGCATGTAGAAGACAGCTAAGACATGGTGTGAAGGAGGCCCAAAAGATCTTATCCCTGTCCCAGGAAAGAAGAAAAGTCACGAGCGAGCTGCCTGTGGAAGTGTTTTAGAAATCGATCCAGTGCTTCTGGACAGTGTTGCTGATCTAATTGAGGTCGGAATCAGGCAGGAAACATGACTTAAACCTCTACGTAGAAGAGACCTGTCCAC
>JAOQGH010000040.1:34023391-34140464 GCA_025769975.1 Gallinago jamesoni | reverse complement strand
CCTGTAGGCCCCCCTCAGGTACTGGAAGGCTGCTATTAGATCTCCCCAGAGCCTCCTCTTCTCCAGGCTGAACAACCTGGAGTCATAAAGTCAGTATTAAGTCATGTATTAATAAAAAATTCTGGAAAAAATAAACCAGGTGAACATTTGTGACAGGAAGAAATTTATGGTATGAAGTAAAAATTATGTGCAACTTACTCTTTAAGTATTGTGTCAACCCAATTCCATATAAAATGGAAGATAACATAGTTTTGATGAGTTTTCTTGGTCTTCAATATCTAACTAAGAATCAAAGTACAACACAAAATCCTAGATGCTTACCTGGGACACTGCATGCAAAGCCTAATATGGTACTGAAAACTAACACAAGCCCAAATGGAAATAATCTTGGTTTAAAACTGGATGAGGATTCCCATGAATGAAGACACTTTCCCAGTTTGTCCTAGGTTTATCTCCTCTTTCTGGTGCTTTCTGAGTTTGGGTTTGGGCTGGGTTTTTTTTGGGTTTGGGGCAAGGGGAGTTGCTTGAGAGTTCTTTCCTAGTCATTATCTAAGTTACTATTTTTGTTGTTAAGAATCAATTGCTTAGTTTTCACAAAACCTTTTTTTAATTACATATCATGGAATATGGTGGGATTTTTCCATTTTACAAATATTGGAATTTAAGAAGAAATTAGTTCAGAAAAGCAAAATCACATAATTACCTACTAGGTAAGTGGAATTAGCACCTAGTTTTGAATATATTATTTTTTTACATTTATGTGAAGAGCTACTAGCAACTAGATAATTTCCAAAGTATAAATTGAAGCTAAAATTAACTCTGTGAGGGTTTTTCACCATATAGATTTTGTTTGTGCAGTATCAATTGCATTCACAAACACCTTTTATCATTAATGATTGTTAATGACTGTTGAAATTTTAAGGTTTCCCAAAGAAAGTGTTAATTTTCTTCAAAGTGCTTTATTTTTCAGAGCTCAGTGGTTCTGACCAAAGTAATAACTGGAAGTTAACCTGTCACAGGCCTTTTGACCAGTTTTTCTTGCAGGATTTGAAAACCCCCAAGTGCCGTCTCTTTCTTCTTTCTTTTTTTTTTTTTTTTTTTTTTTTTATCTTTCTTTCTATCTCTTTTTGTCTCTTGCTCTCTTTATTTAAAACATAACAGACTTGCCGTGGTATTGAAAGTGCTGGTGGGCATTGATCTCTGTGTTGAACTATGTTAGTCTCTCATATGCTTGGACTACCCTGGCATGGCTTCTGCAAATAGGTTTCTAAGCACAGAGGGTTTCTCAGTCTCAGTCTGGCTCCCTTGTTATATCTAGCAGGCTCTAGCTCTTCTTACACTAATATAAATAGTCAAAATATTTCATACATATGAGGAATTGTATTAAAGGGTTTTTTTTCTTAGTTTAACTTCCTGAGTCTTAATCCCTTACTAAATGTTGTTGGCAAGTATTAACCAGTAAGATGAACTGTAATGTGTAGGCTTTTTTTAGTATCTGCAAATAGCTGTGAGTAATCCTCATTTAGGCATGGGTCTAATTCACATGTACTTTTGGAACTGAAGAATAGCATTAGAATTAAAATGAGAATATTTGAGAGTTTGTTTAAATAAAAAATTGAAAATTAATATCATTATGTAACCTTATTTTTCTGCATATTTTAAATTTTCACTTGAAGAAATGCAGTCAATTATAGTTCACAGAAGTAACTAAACTAAGGTAGTAAGACAGTACATGCGTGGATTTAAGCTTATATCATTTAATGTGTGCATATTATAGATATGTAGAAGGAAAATATTTCCTATTTTTTAACTTAAGTAATAGCCATAGACAAAATTCTTCATCTCAGTGATAGAAAAGTACAACTTTTTATATTAACTTAGTGCTATCAGCAATAATTACTAACATTTTGCATTCTCTGCTAGCTGGAATAAACTTAAAAGTGTTTTAAGATTTATCATGAATAACAATACATGATAAAATAAGTAATTAAGAGCACAAAAGATTATAGATTATAGTTAAATTGGCCTATTTCTTCTTTAGGAGTTTGATAATCTGGACTCATATCACTACAACACTTTATTACCTGTTCATACAGCATTAATTATTGATAGTCTGTGGATCAGAAACATACTGGAGTTATAAAAAAAAATCCAAAATGATTTGTTAATTATTTATTTAACTGTGTGTGCATATTGGGTTATGGCCCAAAAAAATCCAAAAATGAATACATTTTCAATGTTTCCATCATTTGAGGTCTAAATTTTTCAAGAATAAATGAAGGTTTTTTAAGTACCTGGGCTAATGATCCCTACTTTGCTCTCAAATTTAAATGAGACTTACATCTAATCAAGATTCAAAATCTTGATTCTTTCTGTTACAGAAAGAATTTGTAATGACGTGATCATTTAATTTTTTTTTCCCGAGGATACCAGTTAAGCACATTCTTCCAGAGTCAAAACTCATGCAATACCGTATGGGAATTTGAGACTGAAATGAATGCCAGGCATCAGAGCAGTGTGATTGTCTGAGGCATGATGTTTGCTGAATGATACTTTGTGTAGTCATTTACCGTTGTGCAAAGTGGGTACAGATTGTTACCGAATCAGATTTTTCACCAGTATTTCTGTCAACAAGTACACAAGGTAAAAGTGACTATATCAGGCAATAGGGAATGTTGCTAAGTGACCAGCCGGAGCATTTGCTTCAGCATTGTACAGGGATACAGAAGTCAAACTCTGCTTGCAGTTCTATTGTTCAGTCTTTACTGTCCACAGTTTGTCACTTTACCATGAAAGGTTCAAGCCAAACCTTGGAATTCCTCAGAGACATATTGATTTGGCAAGATTGAGCCCACCACTTGGAACAAATCTGTTCATGACTTAATTAGAAGGGTTTAAAAAGGGATCACTTACACATTGTTTTATAAGTGAGATTGTGTGTGTATATACTTTGAAACCCCTGTGTTCAAGTTAGTTGAATTATGTAGCTATGCTAGAATAGATTAGGAAATATATGTAATTTCTTTTTACCTAGAATTTTAGAGAATTCTGAGACAGTGACATATTTAGTAAGCAAATAATAAAAAAGGTTCCCCCACTTCCTTTTTCATGATTTTTTTTTTCCTTGATTGAGAGAAGAGGAGGCTCCGGGGAGACCTAATATCAGCCTTCCAGTACCTGAGGGGGGCCTACAGGAAGGCTGGAGACAGTTTACAAAGGCCTGCAGTGACAGAACAAGGAATAATGGCTTTAAACTGGAGAAGAGCAGATTTAGATTAGACATTAGGAATAAGTTCTTTACAATGAGGGTTGGTGGAGCACTGGAACAGGTTGCCCAGGGAGGTGGTTGAGGCCCCTTCCCTGGAGACATTCAGAGTGAGGTTCCATGAGGCCCTGGGCAACCTGGTCTAGTTGGGGGTGTCCCTGCTGACTGCAGGGGGGTCGGACTAGATGACCTTTGAAGGTCCCTTCTGGCCCAGGTGATTCTATGATTCCAAGTGCTAAGCTTCTAGGCACAAAATGAAGAAAGGAAAATGTTCTATCACCAGCTCAATATTCTAAAATAGCCAGCCCTGCTACACAGAAGAATGAAATCCATTGGGTGCTTTTGAAAATTCAATATTTTCTTTTTCATATAAATCTAAACTATGAAAATGAGACTGGATACTGTTTGTAGATAGTGATTTGTATTAATAAATGATGTGATCAAACATTTAAATAACTGCAGTGTGGGGAAAAAAGCAGAAAATTCTCTCTTTCTGAATGACTGTTCACAGTACTTGTGGAGCCAATTGTAGATTTATATCACATCTTTGTGCAGCGTAGTATATGAAAATATTTTCAAAGCACTAATAGAAATCCAGACCAAGATACCAGTCAGAGAAAAAAATAATCTATATGGAGGGAATTGAGTTCACAAGCATTAAAAATTATCTTCAGTTAAAAAACTTGAATATTTTAAAATATTGAGTAGAATAGCTTTTTATACAGTTTAGCAATGTCCAGTGCACTATTTTTTCAGGAATGCTATTAACAGAAACCTATTTCACTTGTATTCACTAGGCGGTCATTTTATGTCTATATAGTGAGTAGATTTAACACACCAACATACTGAATATTTTTTTGTCAAAACCCCCCCCCTAAGATTAATGGGTTTTTTTTAAATATTGAAGCTTTTGTTAATAAAAGAAAAATAATCACTTTCAAATTGCAGAGTTCAGTTTTCAGTCTTAAAAATTCAGCTGTTCCCATGGTATTTTTTGATTCTTCTAATATGCAGAAATCACAGTTTAAATTACAAATACTGTATGCTTATATGTTAATGCCAGCTCCTTGTACCTGAGCTATTTTTTATATAGAAACAAACATTTTTGTCTAATATTAGTCATTTCCATTCCACTGCTGGTGGTTTTCAAAGAGATAGACAAGAAAATAAGTTCTAAGTTTGAATAAGCAAATGATTTTAAGATCTAGTCACCATCAAGCACGTTATTCATGCAGTAGGACATTTTTATTTTCAGTTTAGACCAATGTGTGACTTCTAGAAACAATAAATATTGAAGATATTCTGGGATGGAGAAAAAGGTGAGTATGGCTGTTAGGAGTTATCGCAAAAGCTTTGAAATGGAAACTCTGGAGTACCAACTCCACATCTCTTACTCAGTCACTTGTATGGTCCCTGCTAAGCCTCTAACAGTAAAATATAATCTTGCCAACTTCAAAATTCCTGTAATATAACAAGTCCTTATAAATGAGATGGGGATGATACAAGTTTCCCTAGGAGAAGGACATTGCCAGAGTCATCCTGGAATGAACATTCATTGGTTACTTTGTCCCTGAGGGATTTTAACATATGCCACTGTTAAGGTTTCCTCCTCTGTAATACACTCTGTGTTGCACTGAGGCCTTCCTTCATGAGTATTAGCCTTTTCTAAAGGTATTTTACAAAGAAATTTTATTGCCATCCTCTGATTAGTTGTAATAATAACCAAACAGTAGATGCCAGTGGTCTGCTCTAATCCAAATATAAACCTTTGTTAAATGAGTGCTGTGAGCCTTTGTGGATGTTTAAAAAGTGCTTGAAATATGTGTAAAACGTAAAATTAAAATACTGTTCACAATCTCCATCACTAATTATCAGTGATAGAGTAACTGCCACTACCTGCCATGTACCATTTAAAAAAAAAAAAAAAAAAGCCCAATTTTTAAAAAATCAAGTACCTTTTCATGACAGAAAGTGTATTAAACCAGCAAAGCCCTTTTAGGCATAGTTGTGTCATTCTCATTTTATTTTCACCATTTCTGTTTATGCAGCACCATTGGTTTGACTTCACTGATGTGAAGAGTAAGAAGGATGAGAAAGCAGCATCAGCAGTGGCTGTGAAACAAGAGGTACCCGCAGGGACTCACAGGTTCCAAGTGCAGGAGATAGCAATAACAGGGATCCATGTAATATTTTGGATGAGTTAACTGTACCAAGGATTCCAACAAATCTATCATCTAATTAAATTCCATTAAACTATTTCATTAAGCATTGATCAAATCCTGTTTCTTGAGCTTGTCTTCTTTCTGTTTTGCCATTTACACAACTGTCCTAGTAAGTCAGTTTCTGGACATCAATCCAAACACTTACCAAGTCAATCCCTATCCAATTTTCCCTTTTCACAGCAGAATACATTCAGCAGCTCAAATTCTCTGGTTCATAACTCATTGGTTCCTCCTGTTTATTTCTAAAAAGACTTCAAAGTCTGGACCACACTGTGGATTTCTCTGCTTTCTAGGCCAAAATAAACACCTTGCTTACCACCTTACCTTTCTTTGAATATATATTATTCTAAGTAAAAGAAAAGAATCTTTCACACCTAGCTAGAAAGTATAACATTTCAGTAATTAAAGACAAACTTTCTGTCATGTGACAACTCAGGAAAACTCTACCATCTGAAAAAATAATGATTTTAAGGGTCACAGACCAAAATTAGCCAGCAACATTCATTGTATATTCTCTCTTTTTTGTCAAGTAATTTTCCTAAAATAATTAGCTACTTTTTTTGTCAAGTAATTTTCCTAAAATAATTAGCTACTTTTTAAAGTCTTGCCTTAGACTCCTGCCATTAAAAGTGGCCTACCTAAGAGATGAGTACCTATAAGTTCATACAGTCTCATATAGAAATATATTTGATGTGTCTCTGCACTTGAATTAAAGAATGTTCTGCATATGAAGACTAATTAAAGATTTGTTCTTCATTATAAAGGAGTGGCTAATCACTGTTACCCTGTTTTCTTAAAAAGTCTGGTGTTGCTTCTTTCTACTAGTCTGTCTTTGCTTTGATCATAAAGTTTATTCCTACCACTGTGCCTTTTTCAAACAGTATTTGCATACATGTCCTAAGGAGATATGTCCTTGTGATTGACAATTAGATGGCTGAGAGCTGAAGAATGAACACTTCAGTCACTGGGGCTAGGTTACAGACAATATAGTTAAGAACCAGTATCTTATTTTGCAGCTTTGTATTCAACATGCTTATATAACGACCTATAACGATCTGAAAGTTCTTCAGTTCTCTCACTTTTTATTTATGCATCTTTATATAACTACAGATGAATAGCAGCTAATCAGAAATATCTGTGTCTGGTTAGGTTTACATCGAATGCCATGTTTTTTTTCCTTTTTCACTTGTTAAGAAAGGATGAAACTTGTTGCAACCAATATCTCCATTTAAAAAGACAGAACAAAGCAAAACAAACAAAAAGAAGAAATTTAAGGAATGATAAATGGAAGAGTTAAAGTATATACGTTCAAAGATGAAATCTAGAAACCTTTGTCATTGATATCTGCATGTTCAAATCCTTCTTTCCCAGAGAATATTGAGTGTTCTGCCGTGATTTATAATTCACAGCCAATTTTATGAGCTAAATTCTTAGTGGGAGGCTGAAGAGTGGGGGAAACTATCTTAGAGAATGTCCTGTAATCGTCTTTTAATTTTCTCTCTTCAACGAGAAGAGTATGTTATTGTGTCATATTATGCCCTTAATCATATTGAGAAGTTCCTTAGAATGGTACAGAAAGCCAAACACCCCGTTCAAGACAGATATTTGTCTTCAACTTCAATCTGGTCCTGAAGGAATATTTCAGGTGAATATAAAGAATTAAAAAATTATCACAATTTACTTTAAGAGACAGTTGAAAAGGGTTCCAGTATAAATTCAGAAATATAGCCTAAGCAGAGGTTTGAAACTCGCACTTTTAAGACTGAATCCTGTCTGAAACGTACTGCTTGTATGGAGACATTGCAGAAGAATATCTATGGGTCTTTATATATTTGATATATCAGATATTTACTTAGATGTTTTCCTTCCCGTATTTGAAATTATATTTTCATTTGATATTTTTAAAATATATGCTTATATAAAAAAGGCACTACACAGCAACATAGTATACATCACTAACAAGATCAAACAGCATAAAAGAAGAAATATAAGGAAATGATTTAGTGCGGATGACATTTGAGGTATAGCAGCCTTCCTTAGATAAAAAGCCTGTGTAGTTATCCGAGTTCTAAAGATTGACAGTACTATTTCAGTAAAGTTTATTGTTCATACTAGACCATTACAAAATGTAGTAAGAGATAGAACAAATTTGATTTTGAAGCTGACTTTTTGTGCTTAAAGCATGTGATGAGGGACAATGTTCTGACAGCTCAAGCTTACTCAAGCTTAATGACTGATCTAAATTGGAGCTTGGAGATAAAAGAAATTCTTTAGTGATGCCTCAGTTGTCATTGATTGCTATGAGCAATTTTAAAGCTATTCAAGATGAGAATTGCCAGCTTGGTTCTGAAGGATGAAATAGTGGTACATACAATTGGAAGATGGTGCAAATGCTACTGCATTTAAAAAAAAAAAAAGAGAGAAAAGAAAAGGTTTATATTACTTGTATATGTAGGTGATAATCACAACTACATATAGCATTATACATCATCAGGGAAAGACAGTGAATCTACAGGGTGCAATGTAAGCAGTAGCTATGAAAGGAGAGACAACAATGAAAGGCTGGAAACAATATCAGCAGCAGCAAGATGACTGAAAACAAAACGTTCTAGGTGAAAGATAATAAGGAAGTTACTCTTCTGACTGTTGATCTCAGAAAGCATTTCTCCCTGACAAAATTCTTCCTATTCTCGCACATAGCGTAATATGTTTTCCATTTAAACCACCATGGTTAGAACAGCAAGTATTTAAACAATAATAGTGATAGGGCAAGATAAAATCATACACAGCCATGGCTGCCTAGGTGAGGAGAGGAGCTCTTATGCCATCAGTTTGCCTGGTAAAGTGTCAGATCATAATAGAATCATAGAATCATTACAGTTGGGAAGAATCTTGAAGATTGTCTAGTTCCAACCCTCCCATCATGGGCAGGGACACTTTCCACTAGACCAGGTTACTCAAAGCCCCATCCAACCTGACCTTTAACACCTCCAGGGATGGGGCATTCACAACTTCTCTGGAGAAGGAAATTATTATCAATGCATTCCAGGAACCTCCTTGATTGCTTATGCCCTGCTGTATTATCCCTCCAACAGGGTGGTTGAAGTCCCCCATGAGGACCAGGGCTTGTGAACGTGAGGCTGCTCTTTTCTGTCTATAGAGGGCCTCATCTGCTTGATCTTCCTGGTCAGGTAGCCTATACCAGACTGCCACTGTAACATCCCCTGTCCTCCCTTTAGTCCTGACCCATAAACTCTCACTTGGCTCCTTAACCATCCCCAGGTGGAGCTCCATGCACTCCAGCTGATCATAATAAGGAGAAAGGTTTATGTTGGGTGAGAAAGGATTGTAACTGCTCTGTTCTTTCAGAAGTTTTGGAGTAGCTGTGTATCTTCAGTATTGCTGTGTCTTCTGGAAAGCTCACCTTAAATCTGAAAAGCTGTTTCTTGAGCAGTGCGTTCAGAGCCAAAAGGCATACTTGAGCACAAGGGTTTCACGCAGCAAGGACTGTCTTCCAGCAATGTGTGCATCTCACTGAGGCTTACTGTCTTTTTCAGAGCGGAAATTTGGTCTTCAGAGCGGAAATTTGGTCTTCAGAGCAGCCTTCAAAAGACAATGTAAGTTGCCTTTTGTGCTGATGTAAGTAAGTGGATTGCCTACTTATGGTGGCATGGCTAGTGACTGTGAGAACAATTTTATTGCAGTAAGTGGTTTGCTGGTTAGGAGTCCTGTCTCATAATCAAGAAAAGGACTGGGCAGTAGGGGATTATTTCTGATAATTATATTAGGTGTGAAATCAAATGTGGTAATATAGGTTTGTTAGTATTTTCAGACCTAAAAGTTACCACATCACAATTTTAAGGAACTTTATTGACTGTGGTTTATTTTAATGTTTATATTTATTCTATTTTATATTATTTTGATTAATTCAGGTAAATAATACTATATGTTAGATGTAAGAGTCTAAGACTGAAAATACCACTGCCATAGGTTTTATCTTTGTTGAAATTAAATTGGTGTACTTATATTATTTGAAGGTTTCTGATGAAAGGTTTTTTTTGTGTGTTTTTTGAACATTTTCTGTGTAAATATCATGTTAGTTTTCCATACCTATCCTTTTTCTGGCTGTAAAGATTTGTTCGGCTGTGCTTTATCTCAGAGGTAAATATAGTGCTGCAGAAAGATAATAGTTCCCAAAATAGTCCCAGACTTCACAAATGTTCTAGCTAAAATATTCAAAATATATTGAAATTTATTGCGCTAATTTCTTTAGAAAATCAGTATTGCCAAAAAAAAGCCTATGTTCTCTTTATATTCAAAACTTATGCTGAAATTTTAATGACAATTTTAAGATGTTATATTTTCTTGTTGTGCACAATTTGATCACTCTCCTGATCACTAAAGGATCAGCTGCTAATTTATTTCCCTCAAAAAAAAAAAAAAAGAAAAAACAAAAGAGAAAAGGGCAATACTGTTGTTTGGGAATTCCTGTGACTTAGCCAACATCAAAAATAGCATGTCCTAATGAACATGAAGTTTGTTTGCAAATCCTGTGGAGTCCTATGGACTCCTCCTTCCCTCTCACTTCACTTACTGTGTAAGCTTGGACAGTTTCAACTTCAAAACTTTGTTTTCCTGTTTTGTCTGTTCTTTACATAACAGTGAAAATTTTATCTTTGAGGATTACCTTCTTAATTGGCCATCTTTGCTATAAATTTAGACTGTGGTAACTTGGAAACTCAAATGATTCTATGATAATATAATTACTGAATGCAAAGCAACTTGTAGAGCATACAATATTATGCAATACATTTATTGATTTTTAGGCATGGTTTACATATCATATAGTTCATATTGCCCTAAAAAATCAAATTTAAACCCAAAACAAATGTTTTTTCTGTCATTATCAAGTAATCACTTTTCTATTTTAAAAATAATGATGAATTTTCAGCAATATTTTTTTTTCTACCCAATCAACTTTTATCAAATAGGTAAGTTAAAATACACCATTCTATTGCTGCTTTTTCTTTTAAGCTAGTGTATTCATTTTCCATAGAGCAAATTTCAAAAAAAATACCTTAAAAAGGGAAATAACTTCTCTTTACTAGTATAGTTGGGAATATCGTTAATTAAAAATAAATAGAAATACTGATTTGGGGTGCCAGAGTTGAAAAACAAGTAATCTCTATTGAAGTTACCTTAAATTCTGTACCTGACAGGTTTTGTTTTTTTATTTAAGCAAGTGCATTTTACTTTCATAAGTATACTAAGAAATTTTTATATTCATCTAGTGGGACAGATACAAGTATAAGGAAAAAAAAACCTGCAGCTATGAGAAGTTTATAATAATTTTTCAAAAGCATGTCCTATATCTAAGAATTAAAATCTGATTTGTAATCCAGACTAATTACTCCTATAATGATAACCAGTGGATGGTTTTCTTCCTTTATTCTTACGATGAATATAGATCACACTTTCCTAGAATCAAAAGATATACACATATTTTAATTGTCACCAGTCAAAATATGCAAAACCTCTCCAAAGTTATAAAGCTTACAATGTCTTGCACATATGTGCTTCAGAAAGCACAGCTTAGCAAAATATGGTTATAGAGACAGCATAACACAATATGTTTGTTCAAATATTCTTTTATCTGGAAAGAATTTCAATAGCAATGAGATACATTCCTTTCCTAATATGAAGAATAAAATAACGTTCACAAAATAGAATAAATCCACTGGAAAAAGTGTTGGAAATAGTAATATATGTTCTTATCATGTCATGAGGCTAATACAATTTGTCATGCTAAATTTAACTTGAATGTTTCTCATTTATTTTAATTAAATAACACTTGAAACAGTGTATGCCAAACGACAAGTAATTTATGTAGTTTCAAGGGGAAAAAAAGTGTTTCCTGTATAATTGCCTACTACTGTCATCTTAATCTCACCACTTCTCTCTCTAGCTCTCTTTTTTTGTTGTTGTTGTTTTCTTGTTTGTTTGTTTTGTTTGCTTGTTTTTTAAATGTTTGTGAGGAATAAACTGGGGTTTACAGTTTTGGAGAATTATAATGCTTTAGGATAAATCCAAACCTCAGATTTGATCCTGGGCAGTGTGAAAGCTGTTTTGGAATTTTTAATTGACTACGGAATACTTAGCGTAGGTACAGTGTTTCTTGCAAGCAAATAATGATTTTTAGACAAATTTCTGAAGTATTATTCAAGCTGTGTGGTTTTCTATGAGTTTGTTATTTATCAAAGAGCACAGTATGTTAAGTATATTCTGTTTTACATAGATATTTGCATATCAAAGGAATCACTGTAAGCTTCTTCCAGTAGGGTAGTAAGACACAAGACAAGACACTTTTCCTGTTAGTTTTCTGCTTCCCTTGTCTGTGGAAAGAGTGCCTTGTTTCTTTTTTTTCTTTATGTAAGTTACTTTACCTTAGTTGGAAAATAGCGACTGCAGTGCACCTTGCAGTTGAGTTAGACTATGTTGATAGTCCTTAACTCTCTGAAGAAATAATAACTTAATCCAGATCTTTCTCACAAAGATACTCTTCGTTTTTTACCAGAAAGTATGTATGTCACAACGTGGAATAGATGTTGGAAAAAAACTCCAAGCGTTCTTTTTCATATATTGGTCCTTGATTTTGAAATCTATGTAATCAGTGCTAGGAAAGAAGGTAGGCTTCATATTGTCTTTGTGGATCATCCCCAGGAAAATAAACTTTGCCCCTCTTGCCACAATGTCAGGACTGTTTGTGTTCGCCCTGCTTTCATCACTGTAACCGCACTACTTGGCAGCTGGCATTGACCTTAGAGCCTCAGGTAGTGCCCTGTGATCTAAATATTTTTGTGTGAAGAAGGAAGAAGACCCAGGAGCAAAGTATCAAGTGTGTAGTATGGAAATTCAGAGTGGTCAGGCCCTGAAATAAAGCAGGAAATAAAATTGAGGGTATGGAAAATTATACCACTTCAAGCATTCACTGAAGTTAAAATTTTCCAAATACTCTGTATCTCTCCAGGCAGCCAAAAGGTGGTGAAAATATGAATGAAAAAGGACAAATTTTTGTCTTCCAGAATTAAGCATCATGTATTTGTGGGCGCTACTTCAGAAGAGCTCAGCATCAACAAGGAAGTCTACCTACAATACTACTGATAGTCTCTAGGGGATCTTACCTTCGCTCAGTCTCTATTACCAGTAGCCAGGTCAGGACTGGTTAAAGTAGCACTAGACATGGTGGCAAATGCAGAAAAAATGTGGTAGATCCCAGATGTACATTTATACACTTTTTTTTTGTCTCTCTGACAGCAAATATAAATATCTAAATGAGTCTATAAGCCGATATTTCAGGCTACATATTTATGTGTCTGGCATCATTAAATCTATAAATTGTTGGAAAATTGTAAAATGCTCCTTCAAAGTGTACTGTCCCTTGTAAGACAAGGCTTATTACTAATGGTTACTGTAACCATGAAACAATGCAGATTTCTTCAACTTTTAAGCAAGAGCTAATACAGATGTCCAGGGCTGTACAGGTTCAGAAATGTCTATATAAAAGCGGAAAAATATTTTTGAGCATTTACAAGTATTCTAAGAGTTGGGTGGTTTTTTTTAAGATGCAAAATTCTTATAAAGAAAACATAATATTTCTATAGTTGGAATTTATTTAAATGCTATTCCACCTTCTTTTGAAGTATACATATTACTTAAGAACGCTTTACAATACCAAATGTTGAGCTATTCATTAAATTAAAAATAAGAATCTGCCTACCCTTGCATTTCCTAAACTGAATCAAACTGTAATATATTTTAGTCTAGTACAATAGATACATAAAACACTGAATAATCTAAATACCAGCAATGTAAAAGGGTACTCATTTTTCCTTTCTTTTTCAATCACGTTCTAAAATAAAAGGAAATTCAAACATAGAGAAAATTATTTAGTATGTCAACAACAATGCTGGCAAAACTCTAAAGCAAATAAAACTAAAAAACATTAGCTTTCTAATACTTCTGCTCCCATTATGTAGTCTGCGTTATACCTATCCCCTTGCAGAAGCTGTTCTTATACAGGTTTTATTATGAGAAGGAAAAGTAGATCCCGCAGAGCTGTTATATTTCCACTGCAAACTTGGTTAAAGAAGTGGACTGGCAATAACTGGACTCCCATCCTTTGAATGTGTTAGTCTGTATAACCTTACTGACTCATCAAGAAACACTTGCTGTGCCATGAAAAATAAGGGTGTATCACACTGCCTCTCTGCTGGAGTGAAAGAAGAAAGAAAAGAACTGAACCTCTGAGGGGGAAGCAAGGTACAGTTTGCAAAAAAATTGTAACTTATTTTTTCCTTTTCCATATTTTTTTCTGACAAGTTAAAGCTTGTCTCCCTGGGCTCCTTATTTAGTCAAGGGAGGAATATATGGTCATTCAGAGAGCTGTTCAGAGCATCTAAGTCAGAACTAGAGTATCTCACGAAGCCAGATGCTGTGAGCATCCTGCTGAGCAACAATCTTCCTGCCAGCAACAATATATTGTGTTGATCTTTGCCCAGATTAGATTGTGTGCTAGCAACTGAGGGCCCCCTAGATATTGCTCCAGTCCTTCCCCCCCCCAAGAAAAGTATCATATGTCATTGCTTAAGTTAAGAAAGTATGAGTGAAGTCATATTTCAAGGCCTCATTTACTAGCTGATCAGCAGCCAGTTCTTGTCCTTCCGTGTTCTGCATACTTTCTTATTCTGTCTCCTACATCTCCTAGTTGTTTTGTTTGTAGTTCATGTTTTGTTCCCTAGATTCTGTAATAGTCAGTTATCTTAGTTTACCAGTGCACCCTGTTTTATCTTATAGGAGATAAGGGGCTTCCAAACTTGATTTCTTTCCTTTTCCATACTTTATTAAAAAGCAATATAAAAAAATCATGGGTTTCTTAGTTTAACATATTCTAGGCCTCTTCAAGGGACATATAGCAATGCACATAACAACTTGTTCTGTGTTTATAAATTATAGTACACAGCTGGTTTATTTCTGGTTTTGAGTTACAAATACTGGGTTGGGCACTTTCTAAGACGTACAGTTAACCCTCAAATTCAAAATAACAGTGCACATCAAGCTTTGTCCTGCAATTTCCACTGATCACAGGTTTCCATGCATATTAATGCACATTTTGGATATGTGAGAAGTGAAAGATTTAGTTTCTCAGATAAATGGAATAAACATAAATTTTTATGTTATTTCATGAAGCTTTCAAGGTTGTAGGAACACTCCTATTTTAGGTTTCCATTGAGGCAAAACAGAAGACTGGTAATCTGCATTTTTCAAAATGGAAAGAAAGGGTTTTTTAAAGTACCATTTTTAAAGCACTGTGATTCGACTGAATGCTATTCTTAAATTAGTTCTTAATTTAATAGACAGCTCCTAAGGGAGGGTTAAAAAATAATAATCAGTTATTAGTGGATAAACAGAACATCGAAAAAAAACCTGAATAAGCCCTTAAGGACATGGATTTATGATTGTGCTATATGTGGACTTTCTTACTTTTAGTTTTGATTTAAAGCCACAAATATAACTTTTTTTTGGGGGGGGTAACAGATAAAGAAAATGAATAGAATTGGGATAGGTGATAATACATTCAGAACTGTTTTAATACAGACAAAGCTACAACTGCAAAAACAATGCAGTCCTGGATATACGGCAATTCAGGAATTTAACATATACAAGAAATTCAAAGAAACTGTTGGTTCAACATATCACAGTATGTATGGTGCAAAATAAATTTTATAAGCCCCACAAAAATGCTGGTTTGAAAAAACTAAACAAACAAATAAGGCAAATTATAAAAGAAAGAGGATTCAATTAAGTAGATTAGCAGGCATAATAAGGGAAACTCTTAGTCTTAAACCCTCGTTTTTTCTTAAGCGTAACCCATTGCAAACGTCTGCAATTTAGGGTTGAAAGTCTAAAATGTAATGTGAAGCCAAAAAGAATAAAGTTACTGAAATAAATTCTGAGTAATTAAGCTGGTGGTAGAAATAAAGTCTATTGCACTCAGTGAAGTACAAATGTAAAATAACAGATGCTTAGAAAATTTTTTGGTGAGAGAAGTTGCATATAGTACACATTCACAACAAAAATGAGCCTCTTTGCAATCTTTTTCAAGCTAGCTTGAACTTTTAGTCCCATACTTTATCCCTGCTCCAATAAAGTCAATTGGAGCTTTGCCCTTGAGTTTGAGAGAGGCAAGCTAAGACAGTAAGTTTATAACTTTATATTGTAGACAACATTAAAGCTTGTTTACTCGCTGTCTACCAGCAAAACCAACACTGATGTCAGTAAGCATTCTTAAATTAGATAGTTGCTTTCCATGGGGGTTGACTTGTGTTGTTTCCTTAAATCTGACAAACATTTGGATGTTTTGCTACTTTGCCTTTATTTCTATGTTTCTAAGATGTCCTGAATAAAATTGAGTAGCTTGGCAAACTGGAGTAGCTCAGAATATAGATCTTAATTTGTTTTCCTCTCAAAAATATCTACCAACGTGCTTTTCAGGGAATTCAGTATTAAAACATTGCTAGAATGCCACCTAATATTGTAGACACTCAAAAAAATGCAAAATTAATGTTTATACAGCAGCATATCTCTCGCTGTGTGTGTGCAGCCCTGAAAGTATACATGCCTGCAAATAGGTATGTTATTTTGCTGTATGAAATGCAGACTTTTTTTTTTTTAAGACGACTTATAAAATGCATAGTTGTAGCAGTGTTTCTCCGCGTTTTCCAATCACACCTCGCTATCACTAGCTTCTTCTCCAGCACCAGGGTTCATTAGTCTCCTTACTTTTTCCCTTTATTTCTTTGCCTCATACTGTTACCAGCAGCTCCAGCAATGTTGGCCAAATGCCTAAACCAATAATCTAAGTTGAACTCTGCTGCTTTAGCCTAAAGCTATAGGCATGTCTCAGGACCGTGCTCCTCAGGGCTTATGGTTCACTATAAATATAGTCCAGAGTAAGACAAGATGTCCCATCACAGAACAAGGAACCATCGAGGAGGGATTATTACCTGGGCTTTGAACCATGCTGTGTCTTGTCTGGAACATAATTATACTTCAGTACTAACATAGATCATACTGTTTGAGGACTGCTTAAAAAGACACAGTAAAAATGCAGAAGTTTCCTTTTTTTTTTTTTTTGCATTCTTGAATAACTCAGCTACAGTGATGTTAGTATGAATTTTAACTGTACACAAAGATGTTGCAAGCATCTTTTTACATTAAATATAAAACATTTAAATAAACAAATTGTACATTCATTTTAGTGTCACTTTTTCATAATTTCCTTAGTGTTTTTATGTACTGAAAAACTTGAACAGAATAAATTTAAAGAATGTAAATGTGATATTCAGTGCAGCATCACTTGGATTATTTAACAGATCCAGACATACTGCTGTTGTAATAAAAGCATCTGACCTCTTAACTCTGAATTTGCTTCTCTCAGTAAGAACGAAGCATTATTTTTGCTTAGTCTTTGTTATATTCCTCAGAAGTAACTAAAAAGCAATCCTTACCCTAACAATACTGAATGTACTGCTTTCCCTTAACTACCAAGAACTTCTTTTCTAAATCCTCCAAGCACTGTCTCAGTGCTCCAAGAAAGAACACTCTAAAAGATATAGAATACAAAATATGAACAGCATCTCAAACATTTGTGTCAAGGCCTTGCACTCTGAAATTTTGTATTGTAACACTGACTACTATGTAACTCATCCTACCTACTCATTCAAAGAAGGTATTGCAGAACTGCACAGTAAGACAGTCACTGATATGCAGGTTTTTGCTTTAATTTTTAAACAAATCAAATATTTCTGTATATGCAAGCTAACTTAAAAATTATTATAATTATGTTCTAAATTTCAAACAATGCAAGATCAAAATAAATCATGAAGATTTTTGCATTGATTCTTTATTTCCAGTTACAATAAAGAGGAGAAAGAAAGATACAGTGGGATTGAAAAGCTGGAGCAGAAAAGCTCTTGACATAATCGCATAAATATTTTATTAGAGGAAAAGAGATTTGAATTCTCCCTTCGTGGAACAAAGTTGGGCTCCTAAAAGTATATAAAATTCCTTTCCTTACTAAAGGAGCTAAATAGACAGGTGATGTTTACAGACCTGACGCTTGTGGAATTCCTTCTGAGAAGAGAGACTTCCATGGTGTTTTGGATCTCCCGGTGATGGTGGCAGTGGGTATTTCCACATGGGTTGGTGATGAAGGCAGCCTCACCTTGTCTACTTTCAGACATCCATCAGTGTTTGGTTGGCCTCCAGAACCATGAGCAGTAAGAAAAGCTCCTCCCCTCTTAAAGGCAGATGTAGTCCCAAGCTTCAGTGTATGTACATGTAATCCAAAAGAGTTCATTGCCCAAGAATCACTTTCTAATAACACAGAGCAGCAATTACAGCAAGTTGTAATCGAAGGACAACGATTCGTATCAGTCCATGAAATAGACTGACATTCCTGGGTCTTTCTTCCTCTCCCTCCACACCTCTCCTCGATCTATTCCATGTGTATCACTGCTGCTCTAAAACAATCAACTATTATGAAATCTAAGTGCTCTATTAATGATTTAGCATTTTTAGTGACCTTGCTCTCTTACACTGAATTCTGTTAAGCGCTAAATGGCAGGTATTCAAATGATGAAATGATGGATCTTGAAAGACAAATGATTTGTCAAAAGTTATTCCTGTCTTATGTGTAAAACTGTGGAAGATAGCTAGACCTCAGCCTCAGACTGCTGTTTCTTGAGATCTCTCCTCAGGGGCCATATTGCTTTCTGGATCTCCAGGTGTATGGCGGGGGGGGGGGGGTAAGAAGTTGCAGAAAAGCTATATCCAAGGCCAAACTGTGATAGGGAATTGTGACAAGGATGGTGAATGAGTGAACCATTGCACAGCAGAGAAAAAGCAGAGTGAAAGTGGTGGCAGGCAAAAAAAGGAGAATAGCCTAAAAGTGAGATGTATCACCAAATAAAAGTGATCAGTGGTCTAAAGTGCTGCACTCTGAGTATAAGGGTGTTAACTGTGTGGCCACGTGACAATATGACTACAGTATGGGGGGGCCATATGGAGTTGGGGGGCTCAGAATGCATCTAAAATGTTTTTTCCCCAGTAAATAAGAGGAGAATAACTTAGAATATTACCTACACTGCTAACAGTAAATTGAGTAGTAAATAAATTATTTTCCATTATTAATTTAGGGTAGAGTAGGTATAATTAGGGGACAGAAGAATTCATATTATCCAACAAATATTCAGAACATGAAATGCACATTTGATGCATTCTCTGCCATTATGGCATTACAGAATCACAGAATTGTAGGGGTTGGAAGTGACCTTAAGAGATCATCTATTCCAACCACCCCCATCAAAGCAGGTTCACCTAGAGCAGACTGGACAGGAACGCATCCAGGCAGGCTTTGACTATCTCCATAGCAGAAGACTCCTCAGCCTCTCTGGGCAGCCTGTTCCAGTGCTCTGTCACCCTCAAAGTAATCAAGTTTTTCTGCATGTTCAGATGGAACTTCCTGTGTTTCAGCTTGTGTCCATTGTTTTTTGTCCTGTCACCAGGCACCACTGAGAAGAGTGGCCCCATCCTCTTGACACCTGCCCTGTACATATTTATAAGTATTGATGAGGTCTCCTCTCAGTCTTTTCTCCAAGCTAACCCGACCCTGTTTTTCCTCATAAGGGAGGTACTCCAGTCCCCTGACTACCTTCATAGTCCATAGACTCTTTCCAATAGTTCCCTGTCCTTGAACTGAAGAGCCCAGAACTGGACACAGTACTCCATCTGCGGCCTCATCAGGGCAGAGTAGAGGGGGAGGATGACCTCCCTCGACCTGCTGCCATGGTCTTTTTAATGTGTCCCAGAATACTATTGGTCTTGGTCACAAGGGCACATTGCTTCCTCATGGTCAACTTGTCCACCAGGGCTCCCAGGGCTCTGCAGAGCTGCTTTCCAGCAAGTCAGCCCCTAACCTGTACCAATGTATGGGGTTACCCCTCCCTGGTTGCAGGACCCTACGCTTGCCCTGGTTGAACTTCATTAGGTTCCTCTCTGCCCGACTCTCCATCTTGTCCAGGTCTTCTTGAGTGGCAGAAAGCTTCCTGGTGTGTCAGCTACCCCTCCTGGTTTTGTGTCATCAGCAAGCTTGCTGAGGGTATGCTCAGTGCCCTCATCCAGGTCATGGATGAATAAATTGAACAGGACTGGACCTAGTACTGACCCCTGGGAAACACCACTGGCTGCAGGCCTCCAGCTGGACTCTGCACTGCTGATGACAACCCTCTGAGCTCTGCTACTCAGCCAGTTCCCAATCCACCTCACTGTCCTCTCATCTAACCCACAGTTCCTAAGCTTACCTATGAGGATGTTATGGGAGACGGTGTCAAAAGCCTTGCTGAAGTCAAGGTAGGCAACATCCACTGCTCTGTCCCCAACCAGCCAGTCATCCTATCATAGAAGGCTATCAGATTGGTCAAGCATAATTTCCCTTTGGTGAATCCATGCTGACCACTCCCAATGACATTTTCTAATTCTAGATGCTTAGAGATGACATCCAGGATGAGCTGTTCCATAACTTTTCCAGGGATGGAGATGGGGCTGATGGGCCTCTAGTTTCCTGGATCCTCCTTCTTGCCCTTTTTGAAGACTGGTGTGACATCAGCTTTCCTCCAGTCCTCTCTGGTGGAGAGTGGCTTCACAAAAACATCTGCCAGTTCCCTCAGCACTCCTGGGTGCTTCCCAGCAGGGCTCATTCCTACTCCCATTTTAGTTGCTGTGTTATCAGTGTAGGTCCATTGACATTTAAGGAGGCACACAGAAGTATTCCAGCTAAAGAGCTTTCCCTATACTTTGTAACATTTAAATGCAGTTTCATTTTATCAAATATAATTACTTTGATGCCAGGAAGAAATAGAATGTAGGTTAAATAATGAATTATTATTTTGAAACATAACTTCTCATATAAACTTTGTTATACCTTCCTTGTAAGGTATTTTTCAGAACTTTGGAGCTTTGATAACTCAGCTCACCTTGGCTGCAATGGTTGCAGGAGTGACCACACAAACAGCTCAGCTGGCAGATCCAAGAGGGTGGTTATTCTCAGAAGAGAGATACTGACTAATGCATGTGAAATTGCTGAAACAAATATTGATGAAAAAGACGTTATGTGTATATCTTCATACTGGTACATAGCCTGAGTCTAGGCTAATTGAAACCCCACTAAGATGATTTAAACTAACCTGTCTGGCTTCATCCTAAAATGGATTAGGAGTGTTCACACAATCTGCTAATGACGTCCAGCTATTAATCCACTTGAGCTGACAGGTTAGTATCAACCAATTTTGAACTATACTGTATTAGTGGAGAACTCCAAATCCTTGTGATTATTGACTTAATTGGATAAAAAACACTGTATCGGATGTTCTGGGAGCAATTTCTTAGACCTCAATGAGTCACAAGGCACAGGCAACATGGGCAAAAGCATCTATCAAATTGAAGAACCATATGTACCTATTAAAAATAATTTGTTTACTCTGCACAGACAAATCCTGTTGCCCAAGGATACTTCTTTTTGTGTCTGGTACTTGAAATAGAGATTATATTTTGATTTTTTTAAGTGATCAATTCTAAAGATTATTTATTGCAAGGGACTCCTTTAGTAAATAATTGAGGATAAAGCAACATCTACATAACAAATTAGTGCTTGACAAATAAATCATCTGAAGGGAGCAAAATCATGTGAAGAGATCTATCTACATAAGGACTACATAAGATGTGCAACCTCTTTGATGAGGTTTTCAATTAAGAGCATCTATGCAATTACTGTAGATGCCATTTTACTTGAAGGAACAAAAACAGAATAAGGAGCATAGCACTCCTATGATCACAGCTCTGAGGGCAGTCACAGCCCTCTTTGTCTCTGATCAAACCCCAGCACCCATGGGGGGACCCAGGGTGGAACTTCCCCCAATCTGCCCATGGCCCAGGACTCACGTCAGCCCCCTGGGGCTATCATCCTGTGACCCAGCGATTCTGCAGAAGGGTCTGTCTCCAGCTCCCAACAGCTCTGCCCTGCCCAGCCATGGACCCTGCCGAGCCAGGCCCACCTGCAGGCCAATATCTTAGCCCATCCTGAGCCAGTCCCCGTCCCCAAGGAGGTGCCCCATGCCCAGGGCTGGGGCTGCTCTAGTGTCACCCCACTGCGCTGCTCCTGCCTTGGGGGTGGGGTGGGCCCTGGCCCCCCGGCTCTACCCTGACAGAGTGCCATGGGGAGCCCGGACACTACTGGCTCCCAGTGAGTGGCCAGACTGCACTGCACCTTGATACCTATACAGAAATCTCTTTACTAATTTATGGCTATCAAATTATATCTTTAAGGAAAAAGATTGATCACTGTTGGAATTGTTAAATTACTTAAATGTCGGGAAAAAATACATATTAATTGGTAGTATAATAATTATACTCCAGACATGAGTTAGTTTGCTATTACTTTGCATCTGCATCTATTCACAGAAGATACTTACTGGTCAACATGGATAAAAAGCAGGGATCATAAGGCACTGTAAGATTTTGAAGCATAATGTAGGTAGGCTTTAGGCTCCTACTTCAAATACCAAAGGGGCACAATGGACAATTTCTGGGTACCACCGAATAGAAATATACTAAAAAAGAAGACTGGATGCCTCTTATAGCATTTCCCAGTAGCAATGTGGATTTTATGAGCATTTTCAACATGTTCAGCTCTAAACTGTTACAATTACAAACCTACTATAATTATCTGAAAGAGTTAATTTTATCAAAAGTATTTTACTTAGTTGACAAAATTGACCTTCAGACAGTTTACAAAATGAATCCTTTATCCTATTGATGGTCAAAGAAATTTGAAAACTATTAAGAAGCCAGATAACCTTAACAGCTTAGGTGCTAAAGAAAAATCTTGGGAGAAAAAACATATTAAACTGTATTAAGTATGTGAAAGAAACAAATCAATAACTTTAGCTCGGACAAGCAGTATTTCTATTATGCATTTTTATGCTAGGATATTGCACACGTTGCTGGAATGGTGAAACACTGTCAGGATTCTAACTTCCATGAAGCATAAAAGAGGAAACAAATCAGCAAGCAAGACTGGGTAGAAAAACAAAATGAATGATTATTAGCTGAAGCCTCTGATGCAGGTAAGGTATGTTACCAAAAACCAACTACAATCAAAAATAGATTCTTTGTTCCTACAGCTGCTTTGTCTTCAGCCCTGTGCACTTACTGGTTTGCAAATTATGATGCAGACGAGGATACAAACAGTTTAAGTATTGCAGTGCTACACTGGCATGGATTAAGTCTTAAATGCAAGTAGTGATCTTATTGGTGATATTTACACTTGATTTAGTTCCTTAAAATAACTGAAAAGGAACCAAGTTTTCCATTATCTGAAAAGC
Source organism: Gallinago jamesoni (assembly GCA_025769975.1). Taxonomy (NCBI): domain Eukaryota; kingdom Metazoa; phylum Chordata; class Aves; order Charadriiformes; family Scolopacidae; genus Gallinago; species Gallinago jamesoni. The sequence continues at coordinate 34,117,479 of JAOQGH010000040.1, read as the reverse complement.
TGCCATGTAAAAAAGAAAGGTGCATATTTTTTGGTCAAAAGTGTACTGGCTTTGTTGTTCAACTGTTATATTGTTAAGGAAAACTGGTAAATGCAATTTTACTATGCTCACAGTAAGTAATTTTTAAAAAACTTTTCCATAAGAGTTTTCCAGTTCTGCACTTCCAGTGAACCTGCATAATTCATGTGCCTCTGCTACCTTTTATTTGGTTTATTGCAAATAGCTCTAAGACTCTTATCACCCACTCCTTTTTAAACCTTCCAAAGCTGAAATACACAAGAAGAAAAATCTTCTGAGGGGATATTATTTGAAAATTTCTCCATGATACATAAAATTTAAACCCTAATGCTAGACATCAAGTATCAAAAAAAGGATACAATATTATCTTCCTCCAGTTTTGAGAAACATCAGGCCATGAATATAAACTCAGCAAAAACTTTTGCAAAATATTGTAAAAGCATATCAAACTGTTTCACAAGGAGACAAAAATTTTATAGAGTCTTATCAAGGTGCTTGTCTTACATACACTAATTTCTGTATTTTTCAGCTAGAGGAAAAATGTACTTCAAGAGTAAGCCAACCTTTGAAGCACCTGAGCTTGCTCTCAGAGATGTGGAAATGACCACTCTCTAGTATAGATTGCAAAGATTATCAAAGCTACCTGACATGGCTGAAAACTATTTGTGTTTCAGTTTCTTGCTGATCTTTTCACCTCCTAGGATCTTAGCTATATCCCAGAGGGACAGCTTTATTATTTTTAATGGGAGATGGAGAGGGCCAGCTTTTAAAAAGCCTTTTAAGAAGGCAAACACAACTCATCTAAAAGTGCTAGGGTGTCCTTCTGAAAAAGTTAATTTCCATTAAAAGTTATCAAAATAAAAAAGCATGCAATGTTTTAGAGAAAAATCAACATGAAAAAGTTGGCTAAAAGGAGATTTAAAAATACAAATTAAAATCACTGTGCCATCAAAAAGATAATGAAGTTTAAAAGAAATAATAAAAAAGTCATTTCATAGAACACTATAAAAAATGCAGTACAAGTCAAGCCAATAAAAATAAAGTTTTTGAATAGGAACTGTTACTAATTAGATAGTGTTGAAGGCAAAATTAACATTTACGTTTTATGATCTGACAAATAAAAACCAAAAAACCAGTTCTCTTAGCTGTTAGCCTGATTTTATCAGCAATAAGGGTGCAATAGTATAGCTATATTACATGCTATTTTTCACTCAGTAGTCCAGAAGAAGTACAGTAGTGATTCATGAATGGACATCCATATTAAAAAGAATTTAGAATCCCTGATATATATGCCATAGATGAGTTTTTATGCTTTTGGGAGATACCAGGCTTACAGGTAACACCCTAGGATCCATGTAACATGATTTGAACTTGACATACGCAAGGGCAGCCACATCTCCAGCTGTTTCTCTTCAGGTCGTTCAAGAACTGTCAGTTTAGTCATTGCCAGGTCTTGAGTCCACAAACTCTTGTTCATATCAGTAACTTCCTTAATATCAGTGAAGGTATTTGTATGATTAAGCATTGGGGGACAGGCTTCCTTCGTCCCTTTCAGCAATTATTATTAAATATGTAGAAAAACAGGACAGAAAGCCATAACAGATGCCTTTCAGTTATTTTTTCATGACTCACAAATTCTCACTTAGTTGCTAGCAACATCTTTTCCATCCAAATTTCAAATAACAGCATTTTAAAACTAGAGTATATGATCATAAAAGCCCTTTCTGTTATCAAGGACTATCAATGCTCTCAATACTATATAAATATTGTCTTTAACACAAGGAATTTTCACTGCCGATCACAGATGATAGATAATAGCTTGGAAAACATTCTGATGGACCCATTGATACTGATGGGGATAATGCTATTTGAAACCTGTGAGACAAGTTTTTTGTTTTAGTTTCTTTTGTTTGTTTTTTTTTTTTAATTATTATTATTAAAAAGACTTCGCAGGAAAAATTCCATATTGTAGGGAGGATGTGAATTAAAAATGCTATACTTTGTCAATAATTTTCCTTCTCTTGCAGTTTGTCGTTGCGTATGGCTCACACACAACTGGGACATATTCAAAGGACATACATACCTTATTTATATATTATTTTTTTTTCTCCAATAGGAAAAATTGTTCTAAAAAACCAGACAATTAATTAAGGCACCTCCGATTCAGAAAAGCCATATTAAGTTATCTAATATTAAACACTGGCACAAATACATGGTGAAAAATTAGGAATGAGGAAAGACAATAGAAATAAGCATGGTGACAAAGTTCAGGGCCCTATAGGCCATGGAAGGCACAAAGGTAAAATCCTTGTTTGTTATACTTCACTGAAAGTATAGCCTTCAACACTGGTGAGTAGCAGAACAACTATTAAGCTGATAAAAAAACTTTCAAAGAAACTTTCCAAAAGAATAAAACAACTATCATTAGGAATTTTACAGCTGACTGCCGTAAAATGTAGCCATAAAAAATAAAATACAGCTTAAATCCCCCATTTGCCTAAGCTTGCAGGAAATGAGAAACTTTCACAATTGAAATGTCAACTAATGATGACATTTCTATAGTCTGTTTGTGACTAAGTACAAACAGACAGTCTCCTTGTTGTTTTCTTATTTCACATTTTACTAATCTCTGCTGATAACAAAACTATAGCTCACAATGAAAATGTCATTTATTTGCAGAAGCATTTTTTCTGTATGAATGATCCATTGAAATTCTGAGCTTTAGCTTCACAGTAAAATAGAATACTATTCCTATTTTTCTCCATAACATTGCAAAATACACTTTGGCGTACTACTTCCCCTTCATCACTCCCTCTCTGAAAGAATATTTAAGAAATATTTTAAGCATACTAGGTGGACTCTCCCTGAGTTGTATGTGAGTTACAAATGTCAAGGCTTTTTTGTTTGATGCAAGACTCTTCTTGTCTTCTTCATGCCAGATCTTTCACGTACCTAGGGTGCATGCTGTAATGTGAGAGAGCTTGCGCCTGCTGAAGGATGAAGGAAAGCTGGACAGTATGCTGTGCTGCTCTGGGAATTTCATGCAGCAGCGTGAAACTCTGCATAATGGAGGTGAAAGGATGTGGTTCATCCAGGGGGCATATGTGAGGTCAGAGCCTGGCGCTCTTGGGGAATCCTCCTGGGAGCTCAGAGGTGGTGTTCTCAGGGAACCCAGAGAGGACCAGTCAGCTCTGTAGAGTCGGGAGATGGTCAGGAGATGTTGTCCTAAGGGAACTTCTGAGAATGCTGTAATTGGGCAGAGTACATGCAGTCATTAGATCTCTGCATAATAACCAGCAGCTTTACATCATGCTGACTTCCTATTCACAGACTGATTAAAAGGCCCAGTGACAGATGAGAGGAAAAGCCTGTGACCAACTCCCTTCATGTTATTTTCTATACCAGCTTGCTATTTTAGTCTGCTGTTAGACCAGACAGCACTCACCACTTACATGCTCTCTGACCATGAAATAAAAAACATGATGTACTTACAAAAAGGATTGTTTTCTTGAAGATTACATACTGTCTCGCTAAAATACTTTTCTTTTCAAGGGAAAGGTGGCTTCCACTGAATTTTTCAATTATTTCATTTCCTGTATCAGCTGCTGCTTTGTTCAACAATCTCAGCCACTTCTTGCTGTGAATTTGTACACAGAACTGTGTGTAACACTTATTTTTATGTCCATATGTAGACTGGTGAAGAAAACACTGTCATTAATAATTTCTATTTGTCTAGAAAAGCTAATCTTTAAATCCCTTTTTGAGGGCTGGTCTATAAGCTACTGCATTAAGGAAACCTTTAGTGCTTCCACTTTATTCTGTCTGTTTCTTTGGTGCTATTCAAAGTGTCAATGAAAAGCCCCTCTTGCAGTTCTGCAGTTAAAACAACAAAGCACTGCCTATGTTTCTTCTTTAACATAGCTCTAAGGATTTATTCTTTGCTCCTTTATTCTTCCTTTTTCTGAAGTTTGCTTGTCCTTTTCCCCTTTAAAATCTCTTTATCTAAAGCTGAATTAGTTTTCGCAGCTGGTTGGCAAACTGCCATCATTTTTTGCTCTGACACTTATTTGTCAATTTCCAGTTGCTTTCAAACTTTTTACTTTTCTTAGCTTCTATTTCTTTTTCTTCTTTCACAGTTTCAGTGATTCAAGTTTTAGTTGTTTTAATAGAAAAGGAGAGAAAAATCCCTCCTGGGAGGGAGAAAAGGAACCATTCTCTTCAGTGACAAAGAGAAAGCAAAAATACGATGAGATTTACCCATTGAAGGCTTTTAAATAACAAACTTTGTGCTCTCTACAGATATTTATAATCTGATCCTTCTTTCAGGAAGGTAGCAGGTAAATCTGCTATAGTATTTATGTTCTGCCCTAAGAGATAAGAAATTTGTAAATCAATTTTTAAATAATTTTTAGACATTTCACAGGCTACTATTTTGCTTTATCCCATCTTAAGAGAGACCACTGTAGTTTAAAACACTGGAGATTAAGGATTTATTTATTTATTTTGAACACTCCTGCAGATTAATTTCCCAACTCAGGGTATATAAAAAAATAGCTAACCTCCATTTTAGGATTCTACTCATAAACCTATTAAAACAGTTTGTCAACCTTTACTTTATGTATACTACAGATTAATACATTTTGATGAGAACTAGAAAACAAGATAATTTTGATTTCTTTTATTCTTTGAAATTTAACTTCTCTTATGTATAGTTTACTATGGATGTTGCATTTCAAGCATCTCATAGGCTGTTGTACCAGCAGAAATGAAGGGAGATAGAAAGAGTTCCTATGAACAGTATCGCCTTCTTAGATTCTCAGTATAGTGGCTTATATAAACACTATTCAGACATTATTCTGCCCCCTCAAATAATAAGAGTAGAATATTTAGAAAAACTGTCAAGGAGTAAGGACCCAAATTTCACATATTTATTTTCTATTCTTTAGTGTTCATATTTGAATCTCTTGAGCCCAAGGAAAAGGCAGCATAAAGCTTCCCCATCAGACTGAGCCCTTTCTGACTGCTATAGAATTACTATTGTTATTAGTATTACTAATAATTTACTATACTAATTATAAATTACTATTATATGGGCACTGCACCTTCACTTTCTTTGGAAGTGGAATAGAGTATTTTCTGAGCTTCCAGAATGCAAATAGTAGGTGTTTTTACCCTCCCTATAACCACAGCTTAGTGGAGTGGGTTAGGGCACTGCATGTATTGTCACATCTTGACAGTTTGAATAGAGTTAAAGCAGATGAAAAGAAAGGCCATATCTAAAGAATAGCTTTCTGTAGCCTTTCTTATATGTGAGGTCCTAGAAATTGGCTGGACTAACTGTGAAGTGAATACTGGCAGCAGCTGTCCAGTACGTGGAAATGTAAGTAATGATTACCCTTGTGGTCTGAGTTACTGCAGGGCAGTTCCCAGCTGACTTAAATTGTTAAAAGTTACAGCCTAATTAAACCTCATTTCTAGCATCAAGTATTTCATTCTACATATCTGAGACAATGTCTTGTGTGTGTCTATTCTTGTTATTTGTTCACTGCTGTTCCACTTCCACACATACGGTATCGTGCCTTTTTCCTTTTAATTCCTTCTAGGTCTGTGCATAGACAAATCTGTTACAGATGAAGCAAATCATATTTAAAGATTTAAAGCAGACCTTTAAAGCTGAATTAGGTGAAGAACCCAGGCCAATAGATTACCTACATAAGTCTAACTTTAGACATTTTAGCTACTTTTAAAATCAGACTAACTTAAAATTGACCTTTTTGGAAAATAAATGAGTCATAAAAATGAATATTAAAATTGCACTTAGAATATCATATATATATGACGTATTAATACACATTCAAAATACTAACTTCATGAATTATTTCATTCTATCGTAGAGTCGTGAAGCAATTGTTTCAAATAGTTTATTATTATTTTTTAGTCATATTAAGATGTTTTGAACTAGCTTGAACTGGTGTCATTTTTTTTAAGTTTTATGCTAATAAAGTTGATTAAATATATTTAATGCACCAGCAACAACCATAGTAAATCAGTAGGAAAGTAGTATAAAGAGCTTTAAAACACTTCCATACTTAGAAATAATTTAAAAAGTTCTTACATAATATAACTGTGTTGGCGTTAGAAAGTATTCTACTTAAATAAGAAGTTTGAAAAAATTTAATACAAATTACTGTCATTTTGTCTAATTTGGAGTCTTCTGGAGTCCAAGTGGAATTTACATTCCTCTGATATATTAATTTTACTTTATTTCAATGTAATATTTTAATTTAGGTGTAAATAATTAGGAAAACACATTTAGGTTTGAGAATATAGAAGCACTAAGTATATTAGTTCATATTTCATGTAATTTTTTGTAGGCCTGAAGAAACTATATTTTCATGAGATAAGTTGTTTTATATATTTTAAGGTTTAATTTAATCCATACATATAATACCCTGTTCAGCTGGCTGAGTTGTTTTCTGTGGAAAAAGCAGAACAGCACCATCTAGTCAAAGGCAATATAACAAGATTTTGGTTTGGGGGAGTGGGGAGTAGACACTCCAGATAAATTTGATAGGTAAAAGCCATAATAGATGGCTTTTAGACTAGATAGACTAGATAGACATAGACTAGATCTGAGCATTTGAGCTTGCAGACCTAAGATCCTTTTAATAAAATTATTATTAAAGTAATTTTTTTTTCTAATCATGAAACTGGAAAGAATGAAGATTCAAAGGGAACTGCATTTTGTGCTTTTAAACAGCAATGTAACAATACGTATTAGGTTGGTAATATCTGTGTTGACTTAATTTCTCCATACAAACTAATTTTCTTTTGTCCTGGCTCTGGTCTTCATAGTCCTTTCTCTTTAGTACCGTTTCTTTATCAAGCCTCCCAAAGTTTCCTCCTTGCAGTTTGTCTTACATTGCCACTCCTTTCTTGGCATAATCTTTCCTGCCCCACCTCCTGCTTCAGCTTACTCTGTCTCTGCTGATTTCAGAGTTTTGCAGGTCAGCTCACACCAGTCCTTTTACTAACCCATTCCACTTTCTCCTCTTTCACTTTCCAATCACACAGAACTCTTCCCCCATTACTCTTTTTTCTTGTCACTCAACCTCAAACTTTTTACCCATATGATCCCATTTCTATTGCGAGTTCCCAGATTTAGTCACCAGAGTTCTTTGCAAATGCCTGTTTAGTTGGTTAATTCTTGGAAAATCATTAATTATATCCAGTGGAGCCACTTGATTCAAATTCAAATCTGCAACACATTTCTGGAAGAGTAACAAGAAATATGATTATTAAAGACCTATTGTGAAACTGGGTACTTTCTGGAAAAAAACAGTCAGTTTTTTTGCCTGAAAGTGGTCTGCTGTTTTCGTGAAAGAAAAGAAAAGAAGCCAAGCCTTAAGGTACTAGTATTGTGATTCTGCTGTTGACAGCAGAAATAATTCTGGAATTTACAGATGCCAACAAAACCATCCAGCCACATATAAAAGTATCAAAAAGCCACTGTCAACAGAGGGAGTCTCTAAAATATGTAACAGCACCAAGAAATGTTTTCCAGATTTTGAAATATCACATACTAAAAATGTCTACCTAGCAAAGTACTGCTCTAAAATACTCTATTTTACTTCCAGTTTTTACTCCCTGGACAAAACTTCCAATGAATAAAGTAGCTTTTCTGGGTCCTTTTTACCCTCTTTCATTCTGAAATAGCCTGTCCTGAATATATAAACCAAGTCTTTTGTCTGTCTGATCAAGTCACACCTTATAAGAAGTCTCCAGCACCGCAAAGGAGAATAAAAAATATAGATTTTTCAGTGGATATTTCTGCATTGTCTGGGACAAAAATAAAGAAACAAGAAATAAGATGACTACTTCTTTTAACAGAAGGATTCTGACCTCATATCAAACTCAAGTGGGAAGGAAAGTCCTATAGAAGGCAGGAGAGAGAGGGACTTCTGTGAGAAGCTAGATTTAAGAGATCAAGCATGTACACATCTTGTTGGATTATATTTTTCATCCAATCTATACTGTTTGCAGAATTGTCTACTAGAAAAGAAGGAGAGTTGTACACTGCGGTGTATCTTTCTCAGAAAGGTTATAAGTTCATTCAGAGTAAGAGAAGCTGAGATAATGGCTGGTTTAGGGCCAAACCATTCAAATGTTGATGGAAACACATTTTGTATCTGAAATAAAGCACTGATAAGGCAACATTAATTCCCATTAGAGAATGTTTCAAATGAACTAGCTAAGTAATTTATGCTCAGAAGTCTCATAGGAACTAGTGAATCATTGCCAATTTTTAACTTATCTTGGAAAAGTGGGAAACAGCGAGACCTGCAAACATTGTCCCATTATCCAGCAAAGGACGTAACACAGAATAATAAATGAGCTAGCCTGACCCTTCAGTTGAGGTCTGAGAATGGATTTGTTACCTTGGAACTTTGCTGGTAATGAATTAGAGACTACAATTATAATTGCTACTCGTCAGATAGCTTTTCTTTTTTTTCTTTTTTTTTTGTGAGATCTCTTTCTGTTTGGTTTTTGTTTTGACTGGAGAATAGGTGTGGTAAACAAAGTACATACATATACTTGGATTTAGTTCACTTACTACATGTAGTGAAGGTTTTTTTAGTTCAAACACTTGCATTTTATGGAATTCACAGGTATGAGCTAGAGGGATTAGAAACTGTTCTTTTGATATTGATATCCAGGATCTTTTGGATATTTTTCTTGTTCCAGTTCTAAAAGCTCTCTACATATATTTTATGGCCTACAGAGTATGGTTTCTGGATCCTTGAAGGGGACGGACAAGGAAAAGTTTAAATATAAATTGTATGCAAAAGTAACTCAGAAAAAGAAAGCTATTGATAACTTGTTTAGATTTGTTACGTAATCCCCCAGGAAACTGGGAATTATGGGGGTGAAAGACATGAAAGTTGTTAAAAAGTACCTAGCTTCATCAGTGAATATCGTATACATTTTGAGAATTATCCAAAGATTCATAGGCTATTAAAAAAATAAGGGATGGATTACTATTATGTTAATCCAAATCAAGTTATCTAAATGGTTAGAATCCAGAAAAATTGATTTAATGCAGCCAAATGAAGAAGAAAACATTTTGAATTAAAGAAAGCAGTTTACATCTACAGAATGGCAGAAATTGCCTTAAAAAAAACATTTACTAAAACTAGCTTTTAAGTATTATAATAGATTACATCCTCAACTTGATCTTCGTGTGCTTTTGTGAAAAGGAAGCTAACAAAATCTTTGAATGGATAACAGAGAGGAAAGGAGATGGGAAGTGTTGGAGAGGATATGCCAAAAAAAACCAAACCCAACTCCTGCCCAAACCAATGGCTGGGAATTTTGCATTATGGTGTGAGGAGTAAGTAATTAAATTTATCTGGTACATTGAAGGGATGTTTAAGAGATGGGTTGCTGAATGTATATAAGTGTTTAAACATGGGAATTATATCTGACAGCACAGAGCTTTTTGACCTTGTGGTCAGAAATGGATCACACGCTAATTTCTGGGAATTTAAATCAAAATTATTCTTCTACAAATAATTTCAGGGAGACCTGAAAGGGTCATGGTTCTCTTATAACAAAATTAGATGCACTTTCATCTAACTTGTGGAAGATATTCTACTAGTGGGGAGTATACAGGAGCACACTGAATTATTATGGTGTCCTTTCTGGTCTTTGAGAGTAAGACTGTTCCCCCGCATTTTTGGGCTTGGAAGGAAAAGTAGAGAAATTTCAAGTTATGTAAGACTTGATTGCCCTCCTCAATCTCATCTTTTCACCTCAGAGCAGGGCAGAATGTATAATAATATCTCATAATTTAGGCCTTAAAATAATTTCCCGTAGAGTCAAGATGTTTTTGTTTCACTTGATATATATCTGTACTAATATATTGTGGTTACAGACTTCTGATTTTTCCTTTCCTCTAGAGCCCAGAATGGTGATGGTTAGAGAAAGGACCACAGATACCATACTGTGAAAAAGAACTCAAACTCATTGTTCTCTTGATTTCAGTTTGCAAAAATTTCTTCCCAGCTTGAGAGCACTGTGGAGTTTCATTTTCCTACTAATCATGGATACCGTTCACTGTGTCTTAACTAGTATAAATGATTATTTTACCTTCAAGAAACAGGGTGCTTTCTAACTTTTTACTCAGGATACATCTACAAGGGACTTTGTCTTAGTCTGACAAAATAAAGTGCAAAATTTCATAACTTGTGATGTCAGGCTAGATGATCTATTTGTGATTTTTGGCATAAATAAAGCATATTAAAAATGTAAAGCAAATGGATAAGCAATCTGCATCATTAAGAATAAATATATACGTATGTATTTATTTTAATAAGAAAGAAATCAGAAATATTTTAAGGTTGTACTATACAAGATATTCTTCACTGTTTTTTTTAAGGATAAAATTTAAAACTATCATTTTATAAGCTTTCTCTCTGTTGTGACAAGATTACTTCTGCACATCTGTAAGTAAACCAGAAAAAGTTTTCTTTAAAAAAAAGGTCTGATAAGTCAGTTCTCAAATGTGAAAGAAAGAAATCTATAGATGTGACACAGGAATTCAGTAGCAACGCAGAAGCACCTTTTTGTCTGGAAACCTTTTCCTTTTTATCTTGTTGAACTCCAGATGGTTTCTCCTGGCCCTTAGTGACACATGCAGAAATTGAAATACCGGAACTGAACAGCCGACCACCAAAACTATTATCCAGCTGCTGGTACTGAAGAACCAGTGTCTTCAGGAAGGTGCAGTTACCTTATAAGGTAATATCCACAAAGGGATCCTCTCCCAATCTTAGACAGTGATTTTTTTGGATCATGAGGTGAGATGTTTTATATTATTTGTGATTCTTCATACTACCATAAAAGTTCTTATAAAGGAAAGGCAATTGGCAATCTCTTTGAAATGCATTCAGTTCAAATCCTTCTTCAGATCAATCTTGACCCTGTTTAATACTACAGGCAGGAGAGGCTCTATGAAACTTATGTTCTACCTCAAAAAACCTGATGTTTCTGCTGTTACCTTGGTAGCCTTATTGGACAACAGTTGTGACACTGAACAGCAGACAGTCTATTGCTGAATTGCATTCTGGCCTCTGTATTTGTTTCCAAAAAAAGGGAGAAGAAGGGGAATATTGTTGAAGACCTACCTAAGCCCCTGTTCCTTAAGCCATAGGGCCACAGGACGTCTAACAGACTGCCTTTCCTCAGCCTTATTATTCAACCTTGTGTGGAAAGCTCTTTTAAACATTTGAGTGAAACTTTATCAGGTATGTGGTGCATTTTAAAGGCTGGAGGCCAAAAGTAAATTTTTGTAAGTCTTTGTCTTTTTTGTGTAGTGTACACTATTTATACTCATGGTTATTTAGTGGCAGGTTTTTTTAAGATAGCTATTTAAGATGTCAAAATTATATTCTTTTGGGTGGCCCGTAAGTGTGATTGTCCACACAGGGAGACTCTGTGACACATCAGTGGATGTCATCTTGGTCTGTTGTAGACCTGATGCAATACTTGCAAGATGCAGGACGGATGATAGTGATGTCAGCTGCAAAAAAAGCAGCCTGGAAGTACAACTTGATTTGATGACTTCACACTAGCAGTCTATAAATTTAATGTCCTCTTTCATCAGGCTGACATTCAATAATCCTTTTGAGCCAAGAACTCCTGATAGTTTAAGCACCCCATAGAACCTCGTTATCAATATATTCTAGGCACGCTCAAGCAATTGCTATGCTTTCTTGGAGAAAATGAAGATTATTTTGTCTACAAACACTTTTATCCAGACATCATATACTCCGGTTATAAACATTTCAGAACTAAGCAATAACATTTGATTTTGTGAAGTATGAATTTAAGTGTTTATCCCAAGCAGAGCACAGATAAATTGTACTAGTTTCCTGACTATATTATTTCTACCAGAAAAAGGATTTCTAAACAAGTGCAGTACCTTAATGTAAAATTTATTTTTCCCTTAACATTCCAAGTACTGTTTAGTGTTATTCTCCAAAGGAAAAATTTTTTCACTGTTATGAAGTCACCGGTGTATTCTTCTACAAGGGTATATCCCTACTCCAGATAATCATCCTCTTACACGCTGGAACTAGCTTCCAAGTTTATGCCTCCCTACCTGCCTGAGGTGGGCTGTTATCACACACAAAACTTATGCTTTCTCTTGCATGTTTCACCCAGATAATCTTGTAAAAAGAATTCAACCTGTGCAAATTTTACATGTATCCAATGAAAATATTCCTTTAAGGAGTGAATTCCTGTATCATGTATGTATATAATTTTGATAGGTATTAAAAATAAACAGTCAAGTGAGTAACAATATATTTCAATTCCTCTAGTAACTGGAAGCAAAATTGTTGCTGTATTATTAAAAATGAGAATTAACGGCTTATGACTTACATAATTTTCCTGTCCTAAGCTCTCAGCACATAACCAATTACATCCATAAATTACTATAGTATGTGTTTAATGAAATAATTCCAGAAACACTGATATTCATCCCTATTAAAAAACCTGGTCGATTAAACTGTTACTATTCTTGAAAGTCAATGAGTTCCATGATTATAGAACTGTGGACAGAGGGAATGAAAACGCAGTTAAGGTCCTCCCAGGGAGATTGCCTTGTAAAAGGAGCTTAGAAATCTTACCAGTTGTGCGTAGTTATGCTCCCTTGTTCCTGCAGCAACAAGGTTCTGATTAAAGCGCTAATCTTTGAAGAAATAGGTCATCTGCAAGATTCATAAGGTCTAAGGCACGGATGGTCATCCAGACCACACGTTTAAACGAGTCCTGGAGGAAAAATAAAGCAAATGCGAACTCTGGAGCCCATCAAATCTATTCTGTACCCGACAAAACACTTATGAATGTTATTCTGGAGTTTCCCCAAAATAGTAACAATCTTGAAGAAAGGTTTCCCCATGTCGTAAATTAACCTGAGATTTGTTATTTATTAATTAATATGTTATTATAATACACATATCCAGTATAATATATTATATTGTTATCTTCTAATATGTATTATGTTATAAATATTGTTATAAATAATAGTATTTATTACTGTGTCATTTAATCTTTTTCTGATCTAGGCTACTTATATAATTATTTTTTTTCAGCCTCCTAAAAGGAAAGTATTGATTCTGAGTTATGTAGCCAGGTGTCCTTGAGAAATGGAGAGAAACTTGCATCCATAAAGATATCACCTGTCTTACAGCTGTCTTCCAGGAAACTTTAGAAGGCAACTCTTTCAGTCCTATTTACCTCCAGTGACAGTAGTCAGTGCAAACAACCGGGCTTGTCTAGAAACCCAGCTTTTAGATGGCTGAAGTTATATGTGATGAATCCTTTCCCAATTTGACATGTAGATTTTTCTTCTCTTCCCCCTAGAGTACTTACTTGAGGGAGTATATAATGTGAGGTTGAGAACGAGGATGCTGCATTTAAAAACTTTTTATGTTTATTTGCCAGTATTCATGTCAGAGGGTTGTTGTTTTTTAAAGAAATACCACAAGTTACCATCGAGTCAATAGAATACAGAAGAGCTATATTTTCAACAGAGGAAAGGCAGTAAAGTTACCATGCTGGAAACAATATATTAATTTGCAGATCCCTGTTTTTATTAACGTTTCTATCTATAGACCCACATCAACTGCAGGGAGCCTCCCTGAACCTACAAAAAAGCAAAACAGTGTTGTAGAGTTTAGACACTTATCTTTTAAGTGGATATACTTACGATTAGATGAATGGTTTCTTACCACTAGAGGGCTCAAAATTGCTGTGTGATTTTATATATGAATGCATGCATAAACAAATATATATACATATGCATACAGTGTATGATATGTGTACATTGTTCATATGCACATATTTTATTTGTACAGATGTATAAGCACTCGTATGCACATATATATGCACACACTTGTATTTTAATAGATGATCTTTTTTTTATTTGGAAGGCTTTGAACATTTAAATGCAATTCAAATCTTTAAAGATTTTTAATATAACTTTGTAATTCACCATATACAGATGAAATGTTTAATTTCATAACATAATTACAGTTTTTAACTCTGTTCTCAGATAGTCAGATTTATACAGAATGCTTATCTCATCAAACTGAATAGTGAAAACAATCACAACGAAATACAGTTCAAACTTCCATGACCAATGCCTGCTTTCACCTTATGTTTTATTGAGATATCTAGATGACACTGAATCACATGGGCACAGTTCATTTTTCCATAAATGACTTTCCACAGAATGTAATGCAGTGTTGCAGAATCCATCAGGCCAAGCGTTTTTGTTTGATTGTATGACATATTCTCCTGGGAAATCTTAGAGGCTCTAAGTAAATAAAATGTTCCTAGAAAGCTGACTGTTTTCTTTCACTAGTGTGACAATTGCAATGAGGATAAAAATGGCTTTCAGCCATTTTTAAGTAAGGCATAATCTTTGGAGATAATGCAACCTGGTTCCTTCTCAGTATGATGATGTAATAATGAATAATTTACCCATGCAGTCCAAGAGATAATTAACATAATATTTTCAGTCAGACTAGACATATACAAAAGAGGTATCAATAATTTCAAAATGTCAGCGAAGTTATATTCATCTAAGAAAACTCTTCAATAAACCAATATTTCAAGAACAGTGAAGTTTCAGATTATCACGATTAACAATAATGCATGTTGTTATAGAAATGGGAAACAGACACCAAAATGTTTTCCAGACATTCGTTGCTTTACATAATACTAAATTTTTGAAGAGTTCCAAAAATTCTTTGGATTTTTTTCCTGTATAGAAAATTATGGAAAAGCACAAGACAATAGAAGATGCTCTTTTTGCAGCACTTCAGTGTTTTGATTGTTTGTGAAAAATTGTGTTGAATAAGATCATGTGTATGAATAAAGACAACTCAAATGAATGAGAATTTGCATAACTGAGCCAGATCTTTCAGTCTTTGTTAAAAAATAACATCTTCAAATTTCACTACACTACATGTGATTACTGCCTACTTTATTAGTAGTACAGTTAGATACTAACAATTGAATAAATGTTTAACATATTCATTTTCTATCATCATTATCTTATGTGTGTTTTCTTAAAATTTTACCAGATGTTTCACCTTCATAAAATGGTAAATTCTTCAAAAAACACAATACAATAATTGAGGAGGGTGGGGGAGTTTAGAGTAAAAAGTGAAGTAGGCTGGAAATGCAATTCTGTTGTCACATACACTTAGCTAAACTTTAAAAGTCCAGTTTATTATAGTCCCATTTTTGTTAACACATTTACTTTAAAATGAAATATATATGCAACTAAGCAAGATATTTTTGCTTCAATAATTTCAACTCTTGCATGTGTTTCTTTAAAAATTTAGCTTTACTGATTGTGCGTGATATTAGATTAGAACTATAATGTTCTAATAAAAAAAAATCTTTTCTGTACTTTTTCTTATGCATAATGCATTCTTAATTTACGAGTCTGTTATTTGAACTTGCAAAACAACGGGGCACATTAGATGACAGATAGTAAAAGTGTTTTTGTTACTGTCAGGGTTGGTTAGCAGATCACATCACCTTTGATTCCAGGAGTAAATCATCCTGAAATCGATAGACTAAACTGAAATATATTGAAACTATTTTTACTAGACTAAAATTTTAAGTTTTATAAATTTAAAACACATTTCCAGAACTGGAACGTCTATTTCCTTAACCACAGCCTACTAAAGTCAATGAAATTATGCCAGGAGTAAGGCTCTATCCAAGTGGAGATAGCTATTCCATTAAGATCCTACAAAAAACCATCCTTATTGTATCACACCAGCGTACAGATTAGTTCTAGTGATTTCACATCTATATTATTATCCTCAATATAAGAATGACATCAAACTATTACAGTGTCCAGAGGAGGGTGACCAAGATGGTGAAAGGTATTGAGTAGAAGATTTACGACGAGTGGCTGAGGTCATTTGGTTTGTTCAGCCTTGAGAAGAGAAGGCTGAGGGTTGACTATGACAGCAGCCTACAACTTTCTCAAGAAGGCCAGTGGAGGGAGAGGTGCTGATCTCCTTTCCTCTGTGACCAACAATAGGACACAAGGAAAAGGAATGAGGCTGCATTAGGGGAACTTCAAACTGGACATTAGGAAAAGGTTCCTCACTGGGAGGGTGGTTGGTCACTGGAACAAGCTCCGCAGAAAAGTCATCATGGTGCCAAGACTCAGACTTCAAAGACCATCTGGATGATGTTCTTAGTCATATGGTTTAGTTTTAGGTAGTCCTGTGAGGAGCAGGGAGTTGGACTCAATGATCCTTATGGGACCCTTCCAACTCAAGGTATTCTGTGATTCTATTTCTGTTATTCTCTCATGCGAGTTTGTCGCTCTTGAAAGAAAAAAACTTAACTGACCACATTAGCTATGTCTGCAATATTCTTGATAGTTGGTACATCATCATTACCTTATGTCTCAGCATCCTTTATGGAGAAAAACCCAATCTGAGTTAATGTTGTATAAATATTTATTAATAAAAGTCATAATATGAAAATTGCAGTGATTTTCACAAAGATCCTACATGCCACAAGATTTGTACTGAGTACAAGGAACTGCAAATGCAAAATTTCTAAGAGAGCATTAGAACTCTAAACTAAACAGGTGATCTTTTTACCACCTTCAAATGAAGTAAGAGTGTTTTATACTACTTTTCAGATTAGTTGTGCTAATTCAGTGTATTTTACAAGTAACTCTTGCAACTTTTCAGCTCCAGGGATTACAGCTGAATAGGTTGTGCGTAATTAATTTTATCTGTAAGCCTATATCCATGTATAGAGAAATATCTAGAATGTCTAGAAATAGATTTGAGTAATACATATTTCAGTGTATAGAATGGAAAAATGAAGTAATATTACACTGCCTTGATGACAAGTTTCAAAGTCTGTTTAAGTATTTATTGTTCTTTCAATACACGTGTATATGTTATGGATTTTCTCTTCTTTATAATCAAGTCAGAAAAAAAAAATGTGCTGTGCTATATTCTTGTATTTGCTTTATCCAATTTATAGGAAATTTGCTTCTATGGCTATCAAATTTCAACAGAACTGACTGTGTCTCATTACTTGGAGAAAATAAATGCTGTCCAACTCATTAAACCTAGATGAGGTGAATATATTGTAATTCTACTTTGTAGTGTATTATCCAGGAAGCACTGACATCCAGGGAGAATTGTCTAAAACTCCATGGAGCTTTAGGTATTTCATTAGCTAAAATAGGCAGTCTCCACATATTCTCTCTTTAACCAGAAGTTCTTATTTTTGTTAGCTTTGCTTAGGTAGATCTCCTTAATGTGGTTTATTTCAGGTATCATTTGATATAAAAAAATATGGGAGAGGAGAAGACAGAAGAGATGGAATTTTAGCTTCAGTACATTATTTTTAACCAGTTGGCAAAAATGAGCTTTCAGATGGGATGGTCTATGGTAGTTTTAGTCAACTTTTTCTTAATTGGACAATACCCTTTTTTAAAATCTCTACATGATATTTACACAACAATATAACCTCACAAGTTAATGTCAGCAATATATTATTTCGATATCTGTCACATCAGTCTTCTAAAATATGATTTATTTATTCTATTTTCTATATTACAAGTGCATTATTAGATATCAAAGGTGCCAAGATTTGCTATCACAAAGATGTCATTTTTAGCCTGGTGGCCATTGTCACTCTATGCTTCTCCTCATCCATGAATGTGTTTCATAATATCACTGTCACCACACCCCACTGAGTTAAGAAACACCAGACATTAACCAAACTTAACTGGCTAAACTGACAAATATAAGCTATCAGACTGAACACAGCTTTTTATAAACTTTTTATAAAAAAAACCCAACAAACCACAACATGTTAAATATGGGTTTTAAGGGATTAAAACCCTTTGTTATAAACACATACAAAGATTAGAGTTCATTTACATTTTAAATACTTACTAACAGGCATACCAAGTGGGGTAAACATGTAGGACAAGATCCCAGGGCTCAGGATTACAGGGATCTATCAGCAGTCAATCCAAAGCAAGGACAGCATGAGACAGAGGCAGGAGGTCCACTTATAAATACCTTTGTTGTGAGCCATGATGAATCTGTAAGCATTGTTGCTAATATACACAATGATCCTGTTTCTGCTTTTTTTTGTGATTTGTACTTTTTCATGGGCATTAATCTCACTTGCAATGACTCAGTTCTGCAGAATCTTATTTTTACTGTTTCTACATATGATTTTTTCTGTTCCAGAGCAAATAACTTAAACCTCTAAATGAAAATAAGAACAATAAGAAGAATACAAATATTTAGAAGTTTTGAATCAGAAGTCTTCCTACTTGCCTAAAATATTAGAAGCAAAATATCCCACAGAAAATTTACAAGACACATAATCATGCTTTTTTAATATATATATCCTATAACTTCCTATAACATCATATTTGTATCTGTTTATTATCAACATAAGCAATGTTGAAAATAAACATTAAAAAATTTCACCTTAACTTGTGATTGTTAATTATTGGAAAGTATATTTTTAGTTTTGATTTTGTAACTTCCAAATTTCAAATTATATACTAGCTGTTATTTTTTTTACATATAATTTATTAGAAAAGATAAATTATATATTCCTAGATGCTGTTTTTCTATATCCTTATTACATAACCCTAAATATTTCAATCCAAAATTAATTCAAATTGCCCATCACTAGAATATGAAGAGAATCTCTCATTGCATGAATGCTTTGAAGTTTATGTTAATATCTTTTATATAGTTTCCTTCCTCTCTCCATTATTTTTTCCTTTAAGTATTTTGTATTGAATGACTTAAAACCCCATGAAGCCAATAGTCCTGTTTTCATCTAGTAGGTTCATGGAGTTCTATCTTCTATCTGAATTGTTTAAAAAAGTTTCCAAACATAATATTGGTATGTGAAACCTTTAAAGCAATTTGTAACTTATCTGAAAAAAATATTTAGAAGTCCAGATATTCAGAAAGGTCATCAGGGCTGCAGTAGAAAAAAATCCCATAGATTTACTGTACGCTTGGATGAGATTTGGTGGCCTAAATCTGCAATACTGAAGAAACGCAGCTCATTTCAGCAAGGTAGACAAACATATGCTTTATTTTGAACATATGAGTTTTTCAATTCACTTTGGATGAATTTAAAGTCATGCACCCACTTACAAACATACATAGCAACTTCATGATATGTCTTAGTGAAATGTAAATTGAAATCAGTTACATTTTTCAACTAACATTAAAATTAGAAAGTGATTCTATATCTTACAAGTGATTAAAGTAAAAATGGTCTCATATTTCAGTATCTTTTCACATTTCCAATGCTGCTTTCACTGAACCAAAAGAACTAAATGAATAAACCCCAAAATTAATTAATAATCTGCCAACACTTCCTTCTGGGTCAAAACGGTAACTAAATCATTTAGATAGACTTGTACTACTGATGAGCTGTCTTTTTTAACCTCGCTGCACTAAGGAATACCCTTTGTCTCAAAGAGGCAGCATTATGTCTAATCCTCATGCTTTTTGTGTGGCCAGATAGCCTTTGTGTGCAGCTGACACACAGATACATGTTTTCATGTCAAACTCTGAGGATGTGTGCCAAATCTTTCTGGCCAATTTATCCTGACAGTTTTATATATATTTACCCTCCCGCAATGGGAGACTTTCCAATTCAGGAATTCTGTATTCTGTAGTAATTGATTTCAAGTGGATAGAAATATAAGGCACTGGAATAATTAATTTTTGGTGGTGAAGTAAAATAATTTTTTCAAGAACAAACTCTGAGGCATTTGCTAAACTCTAGGGAAGAATCAGCTAAGTTCCCAATGTAACTTCATATTCTTAAAGATAATAACTATTGTCTAAAATCTTGCTGTGCTGAAAATTAATTTGTAATCTACTGGCATATGCATTTTTATATGGTAAAACTTTAAGAAGTAATTTTAAAGATCTCTAGGCCTCTACAAGGGACTATTACTATTGCAATAATACTAGAGATATGACTTTTATTACCTTTCCATTAACAAAAATACTACTGTTATAACAGTATTATACTTGCAAAAATTACTTTTACTGAAATAGCTTATTATTTGGAAAACTGATTACAACTCATAATGGAAAAAAGTGGGGTTTGTTGGTGTTTAACAGCAGCAGAGTTTAGTAGTATAATTTTACTTGGATGTATTTGTCTTTCATGATCTCGAGAACTATACATTTTGTCAGTGAACAAAAAGAGCAGAGCAACTCAAATTTTGCTAGATAATTTAATATAAGTCATGGTTAGCGCAGAAAAATCAGTACCTTTGTCTTGTTTCATTCTTGTTTTTCCTTTGTCCCCTGTGCAACATGTTTACTTGCCCCTTTTCTATTCTTTTGCCAGGAAGATTTCTGATCTCCACTAAAATAACTCATTTGTCAGCTGAACTATAGCAAACTTCCAGGCTTCAAAAATCATGAATAAGGTCATATATTGTAACACTAGATTTAAAACTGTGACCTGTTTTTACTAGTTTTAATTTATGAGAACAACCAAAACTATATTAGACTCTTTCAGAGCATGACTGAGCTCCAGCAGAGATGTCCCTATCACCAGTTAGAGGGTACTGCACTGTTCCAGTCTTTAAGTTCACAGGAAGGGGATCAGTCTTGACAACAGAATCAAAGAAACTAATTTTGCTGTCAGTGTCTCTTTTTTCATATTCAGTTCTCTGAAAGTGCCAGAATTTCAAAGAAGTAAGACAGTTGTTGGTGGGTGGGTAAAATGAGACATAAAATAGTGATTCTGCTAGAGCAATTATATTAACAGAGATTGGAAACAAGTATGCTGATGCCTTGAAAAATACCCTGTTTGCCATACTGTTAGAGCAATACATCCTGAAGCATCTGGAGTGATAGCTGGCTGAAATCAGTTGGTAGAAGAGATGCTTCACTGATGTTCTTTTACAAGACAGTGCTAGCAGTTACCCAATCAATAACATAAACTGATATAAGCTACACAAGGTGATCCTGCTATTTCTCACATACTATTACATCATTGCTTCATTACAAAGGAATTACTCCTAGTTTGTACCAGTTATAATCCTTGAATTATCTGTTTTCCTATTTAAAAAAGAACCAACCCCCCAAAAAAAACCCCAGGAAACACTACTATTATTGGAAGGTAATTGAAATCAAGTCTGCAATTTCTTTCCTTCTGAGAAACTAAAGTTCTTTTAAACTACTCTTCAGAAATATCACCATGGAGATGCCTTTTTGGGGTAAGTGTCTAGCCACTGGAGTTTCATGGATCATGCCCTGATCCACATAGTCAGTTCCTTGGGAGGGATGAAAAATGAACTTGTCCTGAGGCTACCCTGTTTTTTACACCAAGATCTGGATAGGTCCTCAGGTAATCTCAAGATATCAAGAATACGAGAACAGCTTATAAATCTGATCTACAGATTCAGGAAAGAACTGGGAACAATTCAGTTCTATAGTCATGAAGAAAAGTCAAAAAAAAACTTTGCAAATTTTGATGAATATTATGGGAATAGGAGGAGGCAGGTGATCCCTCTGCCGAGACAGCATGGAATGGATGTTGATTTCCTACACATTCTTTCTCATTCCAACACTCGAAAGGGAGTTTTGGCCAATATATTCATGTTATGATAAATAGTATGGTCAAATTATTACATATTTTGGGTTACCATTCTCAGTTTACTGGAAAATGAAAGATACTACGCAGTAAATTGTCTACAATATGAATGGGTTTACAGTTGTCCGTGCTCTTTTCTGTGAAGAGTGCAACAAAAAACACTTGCCTTTTAGTTTGGCAATGCATATAAGTGCAGATAATAAAAGAAATATAAATATGGGAAAAACAGATAAACAGGTCACTTTCTGTCTAATACATGTTTAGCTTTTTTTTTTTTCTGAACCTTGGGTTTGATTTTCCCAAGGTTAATGTTGCTGCAACCTTGGAGAACTTCCACTGAAACTTTATATTTTTTACCAGTGAGAAACTTCTGCAGTATTTAAACAAACAACAATTGGATAATTTAATCAATAAGTTTAACTGATAGATTATTGGAGGAAAAAAGTTTCATAAACAGAAGGTGGAAGTTAAAAACTTGAAAGAGACTTCTGAGTTCCTCACTAACTGCAATTTCAGTGGAGCTAAAGCTTACCAGGAATCACAGCAATCATACAGTAATGAAAAACTGCCACTAGCAGCGGCATCATGTTGAACAAAAGCTGTACCTGTTTTCTTTTACCTAGCCAGGATGTTTAAGAGGTATCGTTTTTCATCTAATGATTATTGGGCTCTGTCATGTTTCCCATAACGGGAAAACCAAACTGTTCATTCTGTTAGCCAGAGGAGAAATATCCATCACCTCTACAAGAAACAGGAGGTTGAGTCTTGCTCCACAAAGTGGATGTTATCAGATGAGATGATGTTTACTAGAACTTTATCTCAGTTATTCTTCAGATTTCTATTTGTTAAAATACATGCTGAATTGCCTTGGTTTATGTCTCTTCCTAACCCCTTTCACTTCTAAGCCCAGCTCTCATATCTGTGGGAGAGATTAGTTTGAACACTACCATCCACACCTCCACCAGCCAAGACCGTTTTTAGAAATAAGGCTGGCAAATTGAATTTGGATTCCACGCTATCACTGAACTGACTCTTGCTGAAGTCATCGAATACATTACCTGGTAGGACATGACTGAAAGAAACAGAAAAGTAATCAAGATCCCACAACAGCTTGAACAACCTCTGGTTAGATAAGCCAGTCTACAGAAGGCTGAAAAAGAAAAGCTGAGCAACAGATTACAAACTCGGAAAAAGAGGAAAACTCTGCTGATACAGACTTTTTTATTTTTCCATTGGTCTGTTCTCCATCAGAATCGGGACAGAGTGGGAGCAAGCAGCAGGTCTCCACAACTATTTTCACTTGTGCTTCAGACCATGAATGACGCAGAAGGCTGACATACTGTAGGAAAGGGTACTAGGTTGCTTGCATTTTGCTAAAAGCTATTTCATTGTCCCCCACCCATGACAAAAACACAGCTTGCGTTAAACTCCCCGTGACCTCTACCACTAGAGGGCTGCACTTCATGCTATACGCCCCCCTAGACCTCAATTATCACCGCTCAAAGCAGTGGAATAAGGAAAAATAAGCACATTCTGAAGCATATATGTATTAATATATTTATTCATATTAAAACAGTAATTGCTGAAATGTTCATTATATGCAGCTATTTGCTTAGTTATGTAAAACTGCTAGTAAGAAACTGAGAGACTAGTTATATAGTTTCAGCTAAATTCTTCAAAGGTGAAGCTGTCTAGTAAACTACAAAAATCCGACTTATAGGTACCAGAAAAGTTGAAAATGCTTGTCTTAGTAGGATTGGGAGATAACATATCGGGAAATTATTACACAAAAGGCATTCTGTAGAGACAAGGGGAGGCACTTGTGAAACAGCTGTTGGTAAAGAAACAGCCTAATGCAGGACAGACATCTGCTGAGTCTGAGGAAATTAGGTTTCAGGATTACCACTTTTTCCTCTAAGCTTATGGAAGATAGATACGCAAACAACATACATGCTGCTTATCACGTTAGAACCCTTTTTTATTCCACACTTTAATATTCCTGTTGTTAGGATGAAACAATACTTTTGTTTAAAGAATGAAATCAAGTAAATGTTTTATAAGCTAATAGGCGCTCCCAAAGGGAAGACTTGCAGGTGCTGAATCCAATCAGATCTGCCACATAATTAAAATTGGTACGGGGGGCACAGTAAAACAGATGTGGTCTTGAAACAAGAGGATTGTTTGATTCAATGTTACTACAGATGAATGGGACGTACTCAGTGAGATAAAGGGAGCAGTGTTATAATTTATCCAGTTCCACTGCGGAAATTGACTCAAGATGGCTTCAGTCAAACATTGTGGGTTTTTGTTATTTTTGTCTTCAAAATTTTCTAGAATTCATTTGCTTAGTTTACAAATAAAAAGAGGCCTCTTAGGACTGATGACCCTACAAACTGGACCTGAGATTTTCAAGTCATGCTGTGCTCTTTCTGGCTCAAATGCTAATTAAAATTCTTCAACTGGAACTTAGTAAAGAAAATGGAAGAGCTGAAACCAGTTCCCAGCTTGCTGTACTGTAATTGTGTCAGCAACTGCTGAGGTAACAGAAGCCTAAAATTTTATTTCAGTCAGTAAACTAAGCAATTATGAGTCAGAGTATCTTAGATACAAAGGGTATATGATGAGTAAGATTATACAATCATTTTTCTGACCATATATGCTATCAAATTGTTACCGAATCTGCCGCATATATTTCATCTGCCTGTGAGGAGGCTAGGTATCACATTCCTGGGACACAATTCCCAAAGAAGTCATTGAAAGTTTCCTATGTACAGCACTGGATCGAGTTCTTAATTTGTGAATGCTTTTGGACAGGAGCCTGTTCAGATGTTAAAGTGTCCATGTTTTAATATGCTATAATGCATTATGTATCTGGCTTACAACTTTTAAGTAGAGGTGATGTGCTGTATTATATATTATACATAAAATCTGTATCTTAAGTACTAAAAACTGTTTGGGGCAGTATTAACGGTAAGTAATTACTAAAACTAAGGCTGAATCTCTCAGGGAGCTTAGAATGGAAATTGGATTTCATCCACAAACAGCCAGGTTTTAAGCTTGCATAGTAAGAGAAATCAAGTCAGCAGCCATTCTGCACACAGACATATCAATACAAATATAGAACAGAGAATGGCCTAATGCAATTAACACACATTTCTAAATTTTGTACGGAATTGATGGTCTAGTACTGACCACTGCCATAACAGTTATATCGGTTCGAGATGTTTTTCAAGGCAATGAGTCAATTAAATAGCAAAGAGCTGAGTAAAAATGCTTATAAAAGCAGACAATCCCCCGGTGCCCGCCCACCCCCGCCCCCCTGCACCTTACAATATTTTAAGCTTCAACTTGGATAATTTGAGATTTGTAAGCAGAAATAACCTTCGCCGCAGTGAAACACGTTTGAATTTTCCACTAAATATTTACATAGAAACGCGGCTCTGTGTCAATAGCTCCAGCTAGCCCGGCTGTCACCGTATAAAAATAACAGCTTTATTAATTTTGTTTTTCTTTTTTTTTTCTTTTTTTTTTTTCTACAAGCCTGCGCGACGCAGCCTGGCGCGTCCGAGGCTCCCGGCGCGGAGCGGCGGTGGCCGGGAGGAAGGGCCCCGTCCGCACAGGCCTGGTGTCGCCGTGCCGCGGCCAGCCTCCCCGGGGACGCGTCCCCGCTATCCCGCAGCCTCCCCGGGCGATCTCCGCCGTCCTCTCCCGCAGCCGCGGGCCTATGAGGCGCAGCGTGTAACCCAGGTGACGCCGCATCACGGCGGGGACCCTCCCGGGGCGGGAGCCGGCCTCCACACACGCCCTCCCCACCGTCGTCGTCGTCGTCGTCGTCGTCGCCGTCGTCGCCGCCGCCCCCGCCGGCCGCCGCAGAGGTTAAACCCCCCTCCCATCCCCAGCGAGCGGCTCTCTCACTGCCGGCCCATGATTGGCCACACGTTTCAATCCCAACTCCGCTCTTTTTTGTCCCGATTGGCCGGCTCTCCCGCCTGTCTTCACAGAAAGCCCCGCCCTTCTTTTTTATCCCGGCCGCCTCCCCCCCGCGCCTGTCCCCCGTTGTTCCCCCCCCCCCCTCCTCCTCCCCCGCCCCTCCATACCCCCCGCCTCCCCATACCCCCCGCCTCCCCCGCACTTGCACCCCCCCCCCCCCTCCTACGGCTCTAACCTCTCCTGCCTGTCGGGTTTCTGCGGCGCGGTGAGGGTGGCGGCCCCCAGCCGGTCGGTGGAGCAGCCGCCCGTGCGCCTGACGGCGGTGGCAGTGGCGGTGGCGGTGTGAGAGCGGAGCCGCTCCGCAGGGGCAGAGGTTCCCCCCGTCCAAGCCCGCGCACACCAGCCCGGCTGTGAGGGAGGGCAGGGCAGCGGCGGGCAGCCCCAAGCCTAGCCGCAACGCCAGGCGCGACGCTCGGGCAGGCAGGCAGGGAAGGGGGGCTCGGAGGCAGCGTGAATCATCTCCCACTCGCTCCCTCGCCCACCATTTACACCGCTCGCTCCCTCCCTCCTTCCTTCTCCTCCCTCCCCGCCGCCTCAGTCTCGCTCGTTCTCTCTCCCCACCTCTCCTCTCCCACTCACTCTCTCCCCTCCTCTCCTCTCCCACTCACTCCGTCCTCTCCTCCTCCTGTCTCACTCTTTTCGCTCTTTCCCCTCCTCCCCTCTCCCCCTTTCTCTTCCCTCTCTCGCCCCCCTCGTTCCCCTGTCTCCCTTCTCTTCATCTCCTCCTGACACTGCACTGCAGCTGCTCCTCCAGCCCAGTCCTACCCGCTTCCCTCCCTCCTTTCCCTTCCCTCCCCCCGGGTGCCAGATAAACAAGGCGCGCAGCATCCTCGACAATCCCGAGCTTAGCTCTACATTTTCGAAAAGGACAAGAGAACGGGACGAGCCCCCTCCCCTCCTCCTCCTCCTCCTCCTCCCCCTTCCTTCTCCTCCTCCTCCTCCTCCTCCCCCTTTCCCTCCCTGCCCCCCCACCACAGAAGGGAAGAGACAATTCTCCTCCGAGCAGCAGCAAACATGATGGCGGCAGCTCCCATCCAGCAGAACGGGACCCACACCGGGGTTCCCATAGACCTGGACCCGCCGGACTCCCGGAAAAGACCGCTTGAAGCCCCCCCTGAAGCCGGCAGCACCAAGAGGACCAACACGGGCGGTGGGTATATCCTCTGTCACCTCCCCCCCACCCAACCCACCCACCTCTCCGCTTCCCTACCTACCTGCCTGCCTGCCTCCCCCCCCCCACCTCCTTCCCCCCCAAACATTCCCATTTCTCTAATGTTATCATTCATCAAAATGGCGTCGGTTTTCAACATCTACCAGTCTTTTTATTTAATATCCACGCCGGGGCTGCACAGCCGTGACCCTACGGAGGCTAGAAGGGAGCACAAGAGGCTCCCGCAGCCCAGCTATCTCTCTCGCCCGTTTAACCATGGGCGAAATTAAATGGCAGCTGGAAGGAGACGGCAAACGCACTTTCCTTCTTCCACATCCTCTGGGTCGCAAGTTGAATTTCAGCCTCGCCGTGCGTTTTTTCCTCCTGCTTGGCCTCACTTCTATTGTCAGCGCAGACACGGCGTGTGTTTGCCGTGCTGGGGGCGAGGGCTGGCTGGTGGCGGGGGGGTGTGTGTGGGGGGGGGAGTCGCCTGCCGGCCGCGGGGACTCGCCAGTTAACATCCTGCTCTTCCTGGAGGAGATGAGTTATAACGGGACCAGCATCTCCTCTGTCCGTTTGCACTGGAGTCGTCATAACAATGCACCGAGGCAGAGGTGAATTTATTTGCCCGCTATTAAGAGCAGCGGTCTGGCGGTGCGTGGCTCAGCCAGCGATGTTAATACGGGTGGGCACGGCTGTCACACACAGGCACTTCTGGAGACGCTTACAGTCTCGGATAAGAGAAGTGAGGTGAACTGGGATCGTTCTTTCCGCTTGGGGGGGGGGGGAAATACCAACTTCCTGAAACAGGTTTCACGATTAAAAAAATCTTGATATCCGTGTCAATGGGACGTTGCCTTAATTACAGGGGAGAGCCTAAGTCTGGGGAACCAGAGGAACCCGTATTGTCTTACACTTTTCAGAGCCGGTTACAGAGGGTCCTTAGACTTCAGTGTAGCTGGATTTAGCAGTGGGGTGAGGGCACGGGCAATTGTGCACTTGCCGAATCAGACTGGGAATCCTCTTTTCTTTCCCCCCTCCATTCATTATATGTATTTTTTTTTCCTGTTCCGATTGTGTGCTGTAACGCTAGTGGTGGGTAGAGGACTGGCATTGTCTATCTGGTCACCTTTTAAGTGTATTTAAAATAAGTGACTTAGGCTTTTGATCAATTGGGAAAAATTCTTCTTAATGTCCTTTAATTAATGAGCTTAAAAAGAGATCATTGTCGCTTAAGAAGTGCTAAAGGAATACATCAGGATTACTTAGGCAAGTGATTCCATCCTCACCATGTTGAGTTGTTTTTTTGGCAGTGGCTGAAATGCTTGGAATAAAACCCCACATTTTGGGTGGGTTATTTGGTAGCAGAGTAGTCGTTTTGCTCACTTAAGAAGAATGCAGGCAATAGCTAATTGCTATTCTTGTGTGTTTGCTAATGACAAACAAATAGCCCATCAGAATTTACAATTCATTCCTTCTTAGTTTTGGCATTTCTTTTTCAGTATTTTCAAGCAAGGTTGTAGTTGTCACTAGGCACGTTTTCGTGCAGGGCTTTATTTTTTTCTGAAGGGGTCTGATCATTTCTGTGTGCTGTGGTTACAATTGGGAAAAAAAATCCACCTTTGAAATATAGTTTTGGATTTTATTCTTATTCTTTTATGGAATTAAGAAATCTATATGGATTTTTTTATCCGCTTGGAATAAATGTATGTTTTTTAAAACGTCAAAGGCATAGTCTAAACATGTCTTGTAGGATGACGCAACTGGTTAGATGTAAATGCATGAATTACTGGATGAGTTTAAAGATGTAACATCTTGTTTATTTATGGGTCTGGGGTAGAAAAAATTGAATTCTGTAAGCCATATTAACCATGCATATCTCAATTTTTCAGAGGATGGCCAGTATTTTCTAAAGGTCCTCATACCTAGTTATGCTGCTGGATCTATAATTGGGAAGGGAGGACAGACAATTGTTCAGTTGCAGAAAGAGACTGGGGCCACCATCAAGCTGTCTAAATCCAAAGATTTTTACCCAGGTAGGTGCAAAAATTAGCCAATTCTTTATTTTTAAATCCCAAGGGATGTATGTATGTGTCAGTGTGTTTCTTATATGGACAACTAAGCTTCTAGTGCAGCTGGAAGCATTATTTCTCAGAAAAGTGTATAACAAAGTGCAACAGTATAAATGTTCTGTCTGTCTTGGTGTATGGAATGGACTGTGCATTAACTGCTTGAAATATGTTTAAAGATATTTACAATGTTGCTGAAAAATAATATTTTCATTAACATTTTGATTGCTTTGTTTTTTAGTTTTAAAAAAATCAAAATCTAGCTTTAAGGAACCAACTTGACAGCTGGCGTAAAAATAATTGTTCGTTTGAAGTTTCCAGACATTGTAATGACAATTAAGCTAGAATGAGTAAAAATGAGAGGCTGCCTCTTAAAGAATGGGCCATTTACTTTAAATCCATTATGTACCTTCTTTCTGCTTCACTGCTTTGTTCAGTGGCTCTAGAGTGAAGTAAAGAGGACAAGTGCTGCTCTTTAGATATTCTTTATATCATGTTTATCATGCTGGTGGAAGAAAACTCTCCTATAAAAGTGAAATACTTTGGGTGAATAAAAAAAAAGAGTGTTTTATATTAAAGTGCAAGAAAGAAGTTTTCAATATTTGCGTGTAACAATAGTAAATACCTGATTTAGCGTTTCTCCTTGATAAGATATCT
Source organism: Gallinago jamesoni (assembly GCA_025769975.1). NCBI lineage: Eukaryota > Metazoa > Chordata > Aves > Charadriiformes > Scolopacidae > Gallinago > Gallinago jamesoni. The sequence goes on along the minus strand of JAOQGH010000040.1, from coordinate 34,087,866 downwards.
GAATAGGGAGTCTTACATAATGATATACACGATTTTAGCTTCTGCAATTGAATAATCTTTTTTTTTTTTTCACCTAAAGATGATCAAATTAGCATTCTGCAATTGAACTTTGTTCTGGACGACTTTTTCAAAATCTGATGCAAAATAATAACATGGATAACACTTTTTTTTGTTTTACTTTTGTTATTTTTGAAGAATAACTGGTGATTTTAGAAAGGAGTTGAGTGGCTGTTACCGACTCTTTTCTGTTGGAAAAATAAGAGCTGCTTTGCATTTGATCTAGTTTAACAAGATGAAGTCTATGAAATAGTGAAGGCAGTTGGTATGGATGTGAACAGAACACTAATTTTGGAGCATTCAGCTTTCCTATCCTCTAACTTTAGTGTCAGGCAGAAGTGGGTAATTTTTTATTAATGGAGAGATTGTGGTCTGTTTACAATGATGATTTTTGATGTGGAAATTTGAATGCACCTGTTGTACATCTTCCTAATGAATGTAGTTTATGCTACTTAAGTAGGTTAAAGTGATGCATTTAGATTTTTCCTGTTGAAAGATACATCTTATGAAGTGATGTTTGTTGTCTTTGAGGGTATTTTAAAATTTTTTACTTTTCCTTAGAAAGTTAGGAAAAAAACTGGTCCTTTATTTTGAAAGGTATGTTAGGGTGGAAAAAAGAAATCAATATATAATTGTGAAAACTCTTGGAAGAAATAAAAGCATTCAAAAGAGCCTGATTGCAGAATTAATAACATAATATGGGTAAAGAGCCGCAATAGTAAATTAAATTCACTGTCAATAGATGAAAATGAAATGGATTTTCTGCATTATACATGAGGTGGTATCAGATATGCAAGGATGTTACAGAAAATTGGTGTTTATGAAGAATATTCCAAATACCGAATTACAAGTCTTTTCATTTTACTACAGTTTATTTACAGTCTCTTGGAAAAGATGCTTCAAAGATTAGATCTTTTGTTCAGTGCTCTAGCATAGTTCTTCTGTTTTCTGATTAAATCGGAATTACGTATTTTTTTGTGTAGCAAATTGTAAAGATACAGCAGTAGTAGCAGAAGAACCTTTGAGAAATAAAAATTAGCAAGCTAGAATGACACGAGTAGTAACATTTGTGACATAAACACATTCTCTCTTAAAATCAGTAGTAATAATATACATAACTAGAGCAGCGAGGCTTTAGCAGTTTCACTCTAACAGGTGCAAATGAACTTCCAGTTTAACTTGATACAGTTTGCTTTGAATTTGCAGCCACGTTATGTCATACAGAAAATGAGTGTTTTAAGGAAGTTGGTGACTGATACCTGCTAAAGCATGGAGCAGGGATGAGAAATGGATTCCAGCATGGCTAGCTCTCACTAGTCTTTCTGTTTGCATTTGACCACCAGCCCATGGAATTTTTGGAGGTCCTGGCATTCTCTGAGCTGATGGCCTTTGGGTTTCTTCCAGACTCTCGTGCTTGTGTAGTGTTAGGGAATACAAATCTTTTGAAATCGCTGAAATAAAGATATGGCTTATTTTTCTTACAAGGTTTCTTAAACAATTATTCTGTTTCCTAATGGAAGTTACATAGTCTCTACCTCTGATGCTTGTGACTATAAATGTGTTTAATGTACGTTTCGCTGTGGAATGTTCTCTTGCTGAAGCTTCTGTGAAACTTTTCTATATTTCCGAAAAGTTTAGCACAATCTGAGTAAGTTGCTGTTTGGAAAGGAGGAAGTTGGTTGTAATACAGAAGTCATAAGTGGTTCCTATGATCTAATAGTGTTCTTTTTTTTTCCTCTGTGATATAGGACTTCAATATGCAGACTGATTTCTGTTGGAATTATTTTTGTGCATCAAAAGGTGACATAATTACTGAAGAATTATATGGCAGCTCTAATTACAAGAAGTTGAAGGAAAAAACAGCTTTTCACTGAACATTTTAGTTTACAAAGTAGGAAGCAGTATATAAATACATTACCGTCCACTACAGTCTTATCTTTCGAGTACACAATTTATTGTTCTCTTTTCAGGTTATCTGCTGACTTTTTCTAATTGTCTGGACTTCTGTAATTTGCCTTTGGTTATTGGGCTTAGATTATCCCTGATTCTTTTTTTGTTCAGGCTTGTTTCCCTAGGTTAGTGGAAATGAAATTAAAATGGCAAAATATGCCCTACTTTAAAACCAGTAGGTGCTGATCCTTTCTGCAGAGAAGTAGAGTATGTATCGACTAGTAGGTTCTAGTCCAAAATTTAAATACAGACGTAGCCATGCTACTTTGTGAAGTTCACTTCATTAATATTAAAGAAAGTGACCATTCTGTGAAACTATTTTAATGCATGGTTTTATTTTCAATAATAAAAAAATGAGCCAGTATTTCTGTTGTATTAAGCTCTCATTGTCTTATCTGTTTCTCCATTCTGAATTATAGTGAGCGCTGGACTGAAAACTGCTCTGGACATTTGTATTTTTTTCCATTGCGAATGCTGGTGCGCGCTCTCGCTTGCTTTCTCTCTCGTGCAGTCTCTCTCTCTCCCTCTGCGCTCCCGCCCCAGTCTCACACACACACACACACACACACACACACACACACAAAATTATGTTACATCGCATCATGTTGTTTATCTTGCAACAGGATCTTGCCTGGTCTGAACTTGGTGCTTGAGTGAATTTGGGCTCGGTCAGTGTTTTTCAATTTATTGGAATATGAAGTCATATATGTACTGAAATTAGATAATATTAAGAATGGAGATTAATAAAAACCTAATGAAATGGGGATAAGGTTTTACTGCTTTTAACAATAGATTAGCTGTGTTGTTTTCATGGCAGATTTTTAATCAGTAGTGATCTGAATGTTTGGAGAATACAAAAGGCAGGAGTTTCCTTCCCCCACTTTGCGTAGAGAGTGTATGAAGTGCCGTGTGGCTGTGTTACGTTTTTACCAAGTGACTTGTATTTGAGATGTTTTGTGTTTGAATATCAGATTTTTTTTTTTTAAATATTCAGGTATTGTGGGGGATAGACCAGGTAATCTTTGTGCATGTGCCCTTTTTAAAAGTCTCTTATTTTGACTCTTAAAAACCATTCAAACACATTGAATGTGTAAGTTACTCCACTTTACAAGAATTTATAATTAATAAGTTCACATTGTGCCTTCATTACTCCTGTTAAACTGTTAGGAAGGGGGAAGGTATAATGTATCAAGCTTCGTTCACCATTGTTTCTTTTAGATAATAAAGGAATTGTCACATTAATTTATATCTCTTTTAAAAAAAACACACAAAACCATGTAAAATCTAGTAGGGAAAAGAATCTGTTTTAAAAAATCAACACTTGAAATAATGTTGAAGAGAAATACTGCTTTTTCAGCTATGGAGGAGAAAAAGGAGTAATGGAGTTAAAAGTGAGAGTGGCAATATTTATTAGCTGTCTGTTGTCATGGCTCCTTGAAGGTGGTTTGTCATACTTCAATAAATGTATCTCACTTTTATTCTTGATACTTCTAATTTTTTTCTAGAGTGTTAACATTAGCTAGTTAGGGATTTCATAAGTATGTATCTAAGATTTTCAGATTCTGTTGTAAACACTTACTCATATGACTAACTTTGGGGATAATGGGACTGAGGAAATGACTAAATAGTGAGTAGAGTTTTCAGAGGTGGAATCTAGAGCTCTGTAGGTTTGTAAAGTAATCACTGGAATAACTGATCTTTCTACTAGTTTAAAAAAAAAACAAAACACAACCACCAAAAAACCTCAAGTGTTGATTGCCAGCTGTTCAGAGAGATAATTCTCAGTTGGACAGTTGTCTGTTGCCTGGTTACTGAACAGAGTGAAAAAAAGTTAGCTTGTTAGCCAGCAGATCCTTAGTATTTCACATTTAAAAGGAAGCTGAAACTGAATATATAACTTTGTATGATCTTGAGCATGTTACGTATCTAACTCGCCCAGTGTACTATCGCTTAGCACCTCTGCATTTGATATGCATAGGGAAATTTTCAGTGGAAGTTTAGGTAGAAATTTTGCAGTGATTTCTTATACATGTAGGGACTTATTCATGTTAATGAGTGAATAAACTTTGGCATAGTAAATGGCCTTGGTTTGCACAAAAGTCTTTGTGTTATATAAGAAAGTTTTAAAGCAACTTGTGACAGATTTGGAATGGTTAGTCTAATATATGATACAGGCTAGCTATGTGCACTTAGTTGGCAAATTGAAGAAAAAAAGTCAGGATGGCTGGCTGTTACCACAGCGAAATGCCATATTTAGTATTTTTCTGTATTTTTCTTGTGATTGCTTTTGACTAGTTTTCAATATAATTGAAAACAAAATGATTCTCAGTAGATTCGAAAGCTTATGTAGATGAAGGTGCTTCTAGTAACAGCATTGCCTTTTGTTAAAGTTGAGATGTTTGTAAAGTAAATGTTCATTAAGAATATATATTTTCTGGACTTATGCATTCTGTAAAAAAAAACCAAAACAAAACCAAGCTAAACAATCAAAACCTACGAAAAATAGCCAAAGTTGTTATGTTCTGAAAATTTTTAATTTTCGTCTTTCACAAAGTTTAAAATTTCCATGAAATTCTTCAATGTTATTTTGCAGAATTGATGTTTGTCAGAACCTAGGGCTTGGAACTAATATTTAAAAAATATAAACAGGGAAAGTCTGAATCTCTTAATTGCTTTCGTCTTCTCCCTTGTGCAGTAAAAGGAACATGTTCTTGCTTTTCTTAGTGGGTGCAACCTGTAACATGCAGTACCTTTTTCAAATAATCTTTGATCTTGTTTTTTCTTTAATTACATTAATTTAGAAATTGTCCTCAGTAGTTGACCACAGAATTTATTTTGGCAGTGATTGGGAGCTTTTTGGCCAGGGGAGAAAAACCTTGGATTTAGTGAATTTGTCAGACTAGAAGTGGAGCATAGAGGGATTTGGGAGGAGGGCTTGTGCCTGATTGCTGTCTCGTTTCCATCTTTGGACGCAGCTCTAGCATAAAGTTAAGTAACATCTGTAAAGATTTGGCTGGCAAACATCTCTCTGGGACTCATCATTGCATCCTGCAGCAGGTGCAGTCAGCTTTGCAGTCCATCTTAAAAGAGGTTAGTTTGTTTTTTAACTTTTTTCAGTAGGCCAGTGGGAGTTAATGACTTGGTGAGAAGTATGGTAGTTGTCAGTTGTCCAGTGTTGGAACGCTGCAGGTAATTGGGCTGGACTGGTGAGAACTGTGGCAGTGTGCTTCTCACGTTGCACTGCAGCTGCTGTTGATCTTAATTAATCTGACCCTCACAGGCTGCAGTGTCATGGTATAAAAAGCAATACATAATAGAAATGGAAAGGCTGCTTTTTCGACTCTTATTGATGGTCACGTTTCTAGGTGGGTCTCTTGGTTTTCTAATTGGGTTTGTCTGACATTAGCATAAAAAATTCTTAATGTACTTCAATCTAAAACTGTAATACATTTTTCCTGTTTATTAAATGTAGCTGTGGAGTAATGAAGCTGATAAAAATGTTTTTGAAATGTCACTGTGATAATGGACTTAGCAAAAATATTTGTGTTTATTCTGACAACAAATACAATTTCCTGTAAATGAAAAGAGTTATATTGTTTGTGTCTGGTATGAATTTCTGGTGAACCGTGGTATGCTCTGTAGGGGCATGCCTGATGCTCGTGCTGGCTAGCTCAGTGTTGTGATTCTTTTAAGGATTTCTAGTAACATGGAAACATGTAAAATTGGAATTTAGTATATAGCAATTGAAACGTAGAGTGTGCTGTGCATGTGTGAGACAATTTACTGTAGAGATACTATTAACTTCTTCCCTAGTGAAGACATGACATGGATTTAGGAAACTATCAGGTTTCTTACATTCACCTTGGTATTCAGGGCCATTCTGTCTCCACCCCCCAGAGGAACCAGAGTTTAGCCTAGAGATCATTACTGACTTGTAAGGTTCTATTCTATCCAATTTTTGTTCTGATTTCAGGGATATCTGCATCCCAAATTGGTAATTTGTAGCATTATAAAGATTAATGACATTGCTTGTATTTTAATTTAAAAATAGAGAAATGATTGTCAGGATACTCTGTTTTAAATTTCCCCTATATTTAATAGATACAGAAAATATTTTAATACATAATAGAAAGACAACTATCTAAATTCTCATCCTTGCATATTAACTTGTTTGTACTTTAACATATTTGATAATTAATTATGGTTGAATCTGATTGGGGTTTACTTAATATTAAATGTGCTGTTCTTGATTATAGCCAAACATTAAAATTCATTTGCAAGTACTTAACTGGTCTGATTGAAATGGCAGTTTAAGGCAGTATTTGGAATCATGTCTATGGAAGTCAGCTCCCAACTGTACAATGCTAACATGCCTTTGTAAGTTTTGAATATGAATTTATCACTCTTTGCTTGAGCTAGTTATGAGCAATACTATTGTGCATTGCTCTTTTTGACTTCTGAATTGCAGTAAATTTTGTGTAAGGTTTAAGTGTTCTGTATAATTCACGGACAAAATTAAGGCTCCTTCATGAAAAGCCAGAGAATATAGGTTGATGTATGAAGCAGGTGATGTAAATAAGTAGCTATGTTACCAGATAGCACTTGGAAGAATAGTATATTAGGGACCAGGTTTAAAGTTGTGTTGGTGATGGGAATGATCTAGGGTCAGATCTTATGTAAATGAGGAAGAAATGCCCTTGTCTACTTATATATATGAAAATGATTATGTAACACTATCATTTTTTGGATATAAAGAAGCACGAATCTCGGACAAAATTTCTTATTTTCCTGGTCTTGTAGGTTTTGATTGTGAAAAGACTAAACGTATGTTTTTCATCATTGATCTTTCACTGCATCCTGCAGGGCCTGTCATCTCAGCATTGACAGGATCAGATGAAAAATACAATCGATGTGTTGACATTTTTTTGAGAATCACTCAGGTAAGATTACTTGTTATACAGAACTACAGTGAAATTCATGGCTGCTGCTAATGTTTCACCAGTTGGAGCCTTTGCATTCTCAGTCATTAATTAAATTAGATACTGAGGTTCTCTGCATGTTCCCTTGTTTCTATTTTAAAAGCACTTTTTGTGCCTTGCTCAGTGCGGTTTAACTCTCTTGTAATTTCCCACATAAAGAGCTTCACACATTTGTACTATTTTCCCCCACTTCATAGAGTGGCACCTGTTTGCTTGAATCAAGAACCATAGTGCACACCTCCAAACTCTTGGAAGATTTGTATGTTCATGTATTTTATGTTCTTTTCAAGTAGTGACTTTAGTTCTTTTTAGGTTTTTCGTTGGCAATATGGGTTAGAAAATTTCAGTAGACAACCAGATAATCAGAGGCAGCAGCAATCTATCATCTTCCTAGTGTGTTCTAAACTCTGATTTTCAAACTCTACATGACAAATTACAAATATTTAACTGAATATGCAACTGTGGAGTCTTTTTATAACATAAATTATTGAAAATATTTATGAAGTTGCGCACTGGAAAAGTAGGAAAAGGCACGAGTCCATTCAGTTGCTTCATTGAGCATCCAGTGCACTTATGGAATGAAAACTATATCAGAGTATATTCCCAAAGAGTTGGTGAGTGAAATATCATGGCTTATGAGGGAAGGGGGAGGAAGGATTAGTTGGGCCACATGCCGAGTTGGAACTTGATCTAGTTGAGGTTTACATTTTGTCTCCATCTGTACACATCTGAGCGTAGGTAGGATAGTGTATAGTAGTATAGTAGTAGTAGCAGCAGTAGCAATTCAGGTGCTGCAGCAGATACCATTTTGGCAGCAGAATTGAGCTGGAGTTATAGAATATTTATGTTTTATTGTACTCTGGCAGTCTACCAACAGTTTTCCTGAGGAACATACAAAAAAACCCCACCAAAATCAAAACAAAACAAAAAACACACAAAAAAAAAACCCAAACAAAAAAAAGGAAATAGGTGGCTTTTTAGCAGTTTATTGACCTGGATTTGAAGAAAACTTCTGTGGAACAAGAAGGGCTCTTCCGGCATTCTGTCTGTGCTGATTTTCAAAGGTCTGCAATGAAATGCTGCTACTGGATGCCTTAAAGCTTTGTAAAAATGATTTGTTGCAATGAGAAGTGTTAGACAGAACATGTATGGGGTTTGTTTTCCATCTTGCATGTGTGTGCACACTTCATTCTTTGTATGTCTTCTACTTACTGTATTAGATGAACACTTGGTGACTGTAGATCTAAAGTAAAAATTGGATTCCTCAGGAGCTCCTTATAATTATCCTACTTCCAAACTTCTGGGTGTTTTACTGTGCAGTGCAGCACACTGAAGTCTGCTGGATTTTGTTGACATTACTGTCCCTCAAGCAGCATATAATTTTTAGCACAGTGAAATGCTCAAAAAAAAAAAAAGAAAAAAGGGAAAAAGGGAAGCATTAACTTTACAAAGAGTTGTTGTGTTTTTTTTTGAAGGGATATAAGTTTTTGTGCTTTTGTTTAGGTTGGTAATGCCAAGTGCTCATCTAGTATTTGCACTGCTTTTAACAATAATTAGTTCTGTATGGATCTACATCTGTGACTAGCTGTTCTAGTAAGTGCCAACATTAAATGAATAAATTCTTTTTTTTCCTGATGAATTGATCCCAAATAACCAGAAAAAAAGGTGAGACAATGAGCAGGTAAACTCTTAGGATTGTAGAGGAAAGAACCTCTATAAAAAGGAAGTTACCTTGTGTAGTCAGTAGCGCTTCATTTTACTTGAGTTCATCATGAATTCTTTCCTTGAATAACTGGTATATAGGAAAAGGAAATAAATGGTTCCTCAGCCAGCCAGATTTTAAATCGGGTTGTTAAAACCAGTATTTTTAAGTGTGTGCAAAAACCCACATGTAATTACTAGCCTCAGAACTTTAGTCTTGCATGTTCCCGATGAGAAAACCAATGACATGGGCAGCTATAGTTGTCCACCTTTAGGCTTCCTGTACCTTTTAAAAATAAAACCTGCTTAGTTTATGTAAAAGTTTTATAACCTTCTAGTCTTAGAGACATAGGGTGGAGAGCAGTAGCAAGATCAGTGTTTTAATTAAATAATATATTTATACCTAGTTAATTTTAGTTTTTGTTTCAGTTTTTAAATGGTACTTTTTCGGTTAGTAATCATTCTGTTGTTTCTATATTATCTTTTCCAATGGCTCATGGTTTGGGATAGTACTTACTATTTGAAAGAATGTGCATTTTGATGTTCAGAAGTAGTTCCAGTCTGTCCTTCACACTTTGTTAGCTTAGCACTTTCTGATTTGGAGGGTACAGACATGAGGAAGGCACAAAATTTAGTCATCCATGATTGTAAAAGAAATAGATTGATTATTTTCCTTCTTCAGTGCGTATCCATATGGTCAGAATGAGAAAAAATAAACTCCTTATTGTTCACTTTTTGTCCTTTTTGGATGAAATACCTTATTAATACAGTGCATAAATGACTACAATGCTTTCAGCATTGTTTAGTCCAGAAACTTGTTAAGTTTCATCTTGTCCAAAATTCTTTTTGTGTGTTTTGTTTTGTGAAGAACTCTGTTTGTAAATTTTGGCAGCTTTGTATTGGTTGTCTGAAGATCATTGATTTTTTTCATTATTTATTTATCTTCGAGTATTTGGCTTTTTACTAGAATGGCCAGTTATGATTTGGGTGCCTGGTTTCTCCCGTAGACTTTTTCAGAAGGGATGACAACAATTTATTAAGGGTTGTGGTATTTCAACTGCAATTAAAAAGTAGTAACCTCTTCCTAAAAATATGCATAAAATTAGATGTGCTCTTAAGATAATGCAGGGATTTTTTTCTTTCTATGAAATATTATTGCATAGAAGATCACCATAGGCAATTGTATTGCTCTTGGTAGTTGTAAGCATGAAGGTGTCTTAGTTTGGGTGTTTTTTCTGTCAAAGATTCTATGAAGACAAAGCTAAGAAAGCTTGTAGGGGCTTTGGTGCAATTTAGTTTGTTAATAGCACTGGTTTTGTGTGATGAAGTTTATGTGTTGTAAATTGCTTACTTGGGAGTTGCAGCTAAGCTGATGATGGTCTTCTGATATTCAGTGTGCTTAAAACTAAAAGGAACTAATATAAATTTCGTATTTGTAGTATGACCTACTTCAGTAGGTTTAGAAAGAGATGTAATGTTGCAATGGTAATTTAGAGGGAAAAGTGCTGTTAGTAGTTATCTACCTAATTGTAATGCAGTTACAAGGGAGAATGATAGCATATTTTATGTTTTATGTTGTGGTCCCAGTTTATAAACAGATGTGTGAACTGTAGTGCACGTTGAGATCCATAGATATTCTGTAATCCTCATAGGTAAGTGCCTATTTGGAGGGAAAGACCAAGATACTTTAGGACATATGAGTAGACTTTGTCTCTCCGTATTGAATAATAAGTTTCACTCTGCTTTAAGCGGGTTCCATTGTGTTAATTCCTTTAGTGTGCAGCAGTTTTCCTGTAGCATTAAAATGCTGGATTCTAAGGGGATTTTCTTTTTCCTTTGCTCAAAAGAGAAATGATGGTTTTCATATTGGATTTCTGCATAGTTGTTTATCCTGGGTAGAAATAATTTATTTGTGTCATCTGCTTCAAGGTGTAGGATGTTCCCTATGTTTGCCCCCTTCCATGGGGGAAATTGAGGAATCTTGCTGGACATCTTACAAATGCTGAAGATTGTTAGAAAGATAATATTTCATTCAAAAAATATTATGTGAATGCTGCTGATTTGGGGAAAAAGCCAATTTTTCAGTCTCAACAAGTATTTAATTTTAAATCTTTAAGTTATTTGCTAGAACTCTCAGTTTTCACTCTACAAACCTTTAAATTCTGAGTTCAGTGTATTCCAAGCCCTGGAAAATTTGTACTTTATTCTGTAAGCAGTTTAACGTGAATTTTCTTTTTTACTTCCACCTCTATACTGGATGTTCAGAATGGAAATTCTTCCAGTAAAGTATAACCATCACTCTGAATTATGATTTTGTGGTAAGTAAAATTTCCCATTTTTAGATTAGGGTAAAGACTTCTGGAATTAATCAAATCCTGATGAATTGTTTCCCATTCTTTGTGTTGCTCGAGATCAAATGTTCCACTGAAGTTGAGCATTTCTTAAAGTTGTCCAAACTCTTTATATATGCAGGGTCTTACAGTGAGATACAGTTCTTCTGTCTTTCCACTGCTGATGTTCTATTACTTTCAGCATAAAGGAATACAAACTCTTTAGGGTCTATTGAGCATAGGGCTGAAAATAAGAATTTCTTTCCTGTTTGCCAATGCCTCGCAGGAAAGTGAGTGGAGATACTCCTAAGAAGGCAGTAAAATAACCAGCAGTTTCTGTTTACAAAGATTAAATTCCGGTAAGTACTGAATTTACACAAAGTGAAATATGCTTCTATTCTACATAGTCTCATGTTGGTGTTTTTTTTTGCATAAGGATAGACGAACAGTAGTGATTTAAAAAAAAAAATATTAAATCTCTATATGATTCTCATTTAGTTGGGTTTTTTTGTTGTTTGTTTTTGTTTTTTTTTTTTGTGAAAGACCACTTTCTTTCCATGGGTTTTCCTTTTTTTTTAGCATAGGAATGCATTTTTTTCCTGTTCATCTGTGGTAGTTAACATTTATTGCTGCCTTTTCCTCTGAGGAGGGATGTGTTCTAGCCTTGCAAACAATTCTAATTGAACTTCTCTCAGCTGGATAGAGCTATTTGAATCTGTATTTGGAGGTGTCTTTCTTCCTACATTCAATTTTAATGTCGTCAAATAATTGATGAATACAGGAATAGCACATGTGCTTTGAGGATCATCTAGGTTGCCTTTTCAGTTATAAACAGAAGTTTATTGAAAATAGGTATATAATACAGATTATCAGTACGAACTTGCCAAATAAACATGTTCTCCCCTTTTGGGATAAGAGTTGTATAGCTTTTCTTTTAGTTTACTAACCCTTGCAAGAAAAATTACATTGTTTTTAAAGTTCCTTTCAATTTTTAATGCAGAAATGCAGCCCTTTACTAATGCCAAAATCAAGACAAATGATAAAACCTTAGTGTATATAATCCATGGTATTTTTCAATTGTCCTGCTATTTGGCTTTGCTTGAAAAGGAATCTTGATTTTCATATATTAAAAGAATAATTCAGTGTATTAATGTATAGACTGGCTTTTTAATATATTTGTAAATCTGTTCAGTAATTCCATGTAGGAGAATGCTGGCTTTATGTTAATGTATGCCAGTCTTGCTAAAAGGTCCATTAAGAGAAGTGTTAGTTCTAATCCAGGTTCAGTTACAAATCCTCTTCAAACTAAGCATTTTCTAGAGTCTGTTTCAGCTTGAAAATAATCGCTGTTCTTAAAATAATTTTCTCTTTTGTTCCACCATACTTGTTTTATTTTAGTTTTGAAAGGTGGCAATCAAAATTTAAGAAGTATGGAATTAACTGAATTATTAAAAATTATCTAGACAATTAGTGGGAAGGGTTCTGTAACTAAAGTTGTAATCTGAAATGCTAAATGGCACAGGTAAATTTTCTAAAAATAAATTCTTAGGAAATATTGGCATTTTGACTTAAAATAGGAATCATGAAGCCAAATTATCCTATTTGTGTTTATTATTACATAAAATGTTTTGACACATTTTTTAGAAGGACTGTTTGGACTTTTTATCAGGGACAGACTGATGAAGTATGCATCGAATGTACCAGTGTATATAGTATTCTGGTTTTTGGTAAGGAAAAAAGTTGGAATGCTTTGAGTTTTCTTATATTCTGGATACTCCAGTTGTTTACACAATCCTATTCCTTTAAAAAATCTTTCCCTAATTTATTTATTGAAAATGAAAATAAAAATAATTTTGGTTTAGTGTTCAAATTCTAATGCCTTTCAAATTATTTCAGCAAAAATTTAAACATTTTTTGTATGTGTTTAATTTTAAGCCTAATAGAAACCTTCTGGAAAGGTAATTGCAGATTCAAGGATTTGATGCTCATTTACAAACAAACGGGAAGAAAACAGAGACAGTTGGTAATTAAACTTGTATGTTCTTACTTATAATGTAAGCTGTATTTTTAGGATAAGACAGTATGCTCAAGTAGATCTTGATATTGTCTGTTTTCTGGTGAAATAAGTTGTCAAAAATACCAGCTACAATTTGTAAGAACTGAGTGGAAAATGCAGTTGATGACCGAGTGGTGTATCTTTACCTTTATTTTGTACTCCTGAACAAGAACCAAAAGTATTGGAATGGTTGCTACATAGTTATTCGGCTATTAAGTTTGTTCACTGTTTGCTCTCTTGTACATTTTTATTTTATTGTATAAAAGTACATGGTCTGCTTAAATTGTAAAAGGAGAGATCAAGATTATGTAATGTTTCAGGGTAATTATGTGTGAGCTCTTTCCTTATTTATGCAAAGTAATATTAAAAATAAAAAGTCCGTCTGATCAGTTGAAGTGACACCAAGCTCTGGCTGGGAAATCTGAAATCGAGTAATCAAGTAATTTAGGGTATGATTTGTGTTGAACCTCAGTTAGAATGTTGATTCTGCTATAGCAATTGTTCTGAGTGAGATCAAATTGCACATGGAGATAGAATACAAGTGAGGTCTGTCTTTACTGCAACTGATGTCTGCACATGTGCTATTTCACAGTATTTTTAAATTATATGCAAAACTGCGAGAGTGACTGTTGAATGAATTGATTGTTCTGTTTGTCCATTGTCAGTTAAGACTTAGTATGTCAATAGGTGAATTGAAGACTTCAAAGGAAGAATAAAATTTGAAAATACTATAATTGAGAAACTTAATCTTACTATTAAAATTCATTTTGCACCTTAACGTTTTACTAATAAGAAAGCCAAAAGCATGACTAAACCATTAGAGCGACTTGTTCTAATGTATTTTTTTTTTCCTACATGTAGTTTACTGCATGTTAAAAATATGGTATTGACCTACTGGTAATATGAAAGATAGAATTTTCTGTTTTCAGATAAAACACTGCATTTTGACACATTGTTTAAAAACTAGAACAGCCCTGCATATGAAAACACAAACTGTGATAATTAGATAGATATGCCATATGTGGTAGTTTAAGTTGGCATATATCTCAAATGGCATGTTTAATGTACTGTATTACTGAAATTAGTAATTTTACAGTTGAAAGCTGTTAATTCTGTTATTCTGGCTCCCTCTCATGAGGCTGTAGGTAATGATGGCAGATCTTTTTCTTTACAAAGCCCTGCTTCTGCTAACTTAAACCATAGTTATAAGCTGCTTTATTTTCAGTAGAATCTTTGAGTAGTGTGTGTTCCCCATAATATTTTAGGCATTTAAAAGAAGGAGAGTCTGTTTTTTTTCCATATAACCTGTTTTTCTTGGTGCTGAACTTCTCTTACTTTTTGAATTAAGGAAAAAAAAAAAAAATGTCAACCCTAAGCACTTGAGAATTGTTAAGAGCCATTAAAATCCTGTCTCCTGGTCTTTCCACACTGTGTAGATAAATCACACACAAGAGAGAGACTACAGGAGGAAAGCAAGAATTCTGAATACAACTGGGTATGATTGGGATGGAGTTAAATTTCTTTCTGTAGCAGCTTGTGTGGTGCTATGTTCTAGATTTGTGACCCAAAGCAGTGTTGAGAACACATTCATGTTTTAACTGTTGCTGAGCTTCAGCCAGGCCTTCTCTGTTCTTCCCTCGGCCTCCCCTCCGGCCCCACTGCCAGCAAGTAGATTGGGCCTGCACAGGCAGTGGAGAGGGGACGTAACCAGACAGATGACCTGAACTGATTAAAGCTCTTCTGTGCCATATAACGTTGTCCTAGTAACAAAATGAAAGTGAGAGGTGTTTTTAGGTAGTATTTTTCTCAGAATAGCTGGGCAATGATCTACCTGTGGGAGGTGGCGAGTGATTGCCTTTGCATGACTTTTTTGTTTGGTTTTTTTTTTCTCTTCCTCTTTTCATTCACTTATTAAATTATGGGTCAAGATAAAAATAGTTTTTCTTGCTTTTGCTCTTCCTATTTTCTTTCCCCATCCTGTTGGGGGATGAGGAGGTAGGGAGCTTTGTGGGTTTAGCTGCTAGCCAGGGTGACCCCGCCACAGGGATTATTAACCTTTTGTGTTGTGTAAACAGTCAATTTTGTCTTGGTATACTGGCAGACACTGCTAAGAGTTACAGAAATTAATTGAATCTCAATGCTGGTTAGATCCTCATCTGTATTCCCTTACATAGATCGTTCTTGGGGTGCTTTTAGGTTGAGAGTTTAAGAGGAACATAGTATAGAAGGCATCTGCAAGGTTTTTGGGGAGCTAATTCAAGTGAACCATTAGAATGAAGGTGTGGAGAGGACCTCATAGGTGAAGGAATCTAGTTCTTTGCTGTCCTTCCAGACAAACCCATAAAATGTTGTAACCATAGCCTTTCTAAGGCATTCTACCTGCCCCCAAATTTAGCTGATGCTGCTAGTTTGAAGCTCCTCCACAAGAGAAGTGCAAGGGAAAAGTTCTGAAACGTCTTTAGTCACTGAAGAGATGTCCAAAATTAAATAGGATGAGGATGACAAAGGAAAATGTGCCCTATGAGCCTGATGCCTATTTGTATGAGAACATTGAAACAAACTGGTGGGAAGGTAAAACTTGTATAGTAAAGTAAAGGGGCCATTTCTTTTTCCTTCATAAGATAAATGTAATTTAGTTAATGAAAAGAACTGCTGTCCTTTTTTGACAGAACTATTAATCGGACATCATACTCATACAATCATACTCTTGGATCATTAAGTCCAATTCCATCTTATTGCAGGTAGCTATAATTCATAGCTTCAGTCTATGGAAGTGTTTTTTAAGACAAATAGGAACTTCTGAAATTGTATGATTTCATTAGCACTGGGATTTGCTGCTCGCCTTTATTCTTGAAAGTTTGCGTGATTCCTTTCACAAAAAACCCCACCTAGTATTAAGCTAACATTTTGGCTTTGACAACTTCTAATTTTAGAGTCAAGTGACTCCAAGCATAGTGTTGTGTGAATATCCAGTCAAGTTCATAAATTAATAATGTGTGAGATGAAAATTAATTTGGTTGGTAATGAAAACTGTGTTGGAATTAAACATGGCATTCTAGATAGATCACTATTACATTTAAACCAACCATATTTTCTACGAATTTGCATGAGGTTGTGGGTATATTTTCATTCATGTTCCATATGCTCCTCAGCCATTTTCAGACTCGATTCCCTTCTATGTTATTGTGGTATTTTTTATCATAATAAAAAGTTGCATATGAAAAATGCAGCCAGTTGTCTTTGCCTTTTCCCAGCCTAATCTGAAAAGTTGAAATTTCGAAGTCATGTAGCTGAACACCTTCAGCTTTTTAATTTCCTGTTGTTAATTGTATCTTTGAACTTCGAAAGACTGTGGAAAAGGGTATAAAATCTTCTAACTGGGTACTAAAACAGTTGCCTGTGAACAGATTGGTGAGGAGGTGAGGAATGGTGTGCAGACAGGATGTTTCAAGAGCTTTGCCTGGTTCATATCTTTTACTGGCATTGATTGTAGCTACTCTGTAACCTTTCCATGATTGCTTCAATGGAATGTAGTATTGTTGCTGCTTTGGCAACATGGCTGGCTTTGGTTTTTGTTGGTGTGTTTTTTGTTTTTTTTTTTTTTTTAAGATTTGTTTCAGTGGTTTTGCAAAGGGAGGCAGGAAATCAAAGCAGTGTTTTTTCAACTCTAAAAACCCCGCCCACTTTGGAAAAAAATTAATTGGTTGAAATAGCTGCTTCTGTAGTGCAGTCTTAGTGAGTTTTAAATCAGGCTTTGAGCCCTATGTACAGAAGTCTTTATAAACAAGGGAGAGATCTTATATTGGGTTGGCTGTAGCATGTCTGTGCAAAGGTAATAATTAGGTAATTTGAAAGATATACGTGCCCACATATATGCAGTGTTGGTGCTATGTTAGATACAATATTTTTTTTTCTAGAGTTCTGCAATGATTTTCTTGTCACTTCAATATCCTTTGCCTTCTCATTCTTGTTCACAATGGTGTGACATATTCTGAAATTAATAGTTTGCTTGAATTACAAACTGATGATTTCTAGAAAATGGATGAGAAAATGGAACTGGAAAGACAAAGAAATTTCAAATATTTCATCCAAGCAATGCTCAGCTGTTTGATCTCAAAGCTCCTTGGCTAAAGATTTGGGAAAATTTACCAACTTCTACATTCGAGTCTCAAGAAATTCTGTGTAACCTCAGAGTTTTTTGCAAATGGAAAAATGGAATATAGAGGGTTTGTTTTGTGTTTTTTTGATTGCTCTGGGTCTGGTTTCATTAAACCTGAGAACTGGGGAAAGTTTTAGTTTTTAGACTGCTTCAGTTTGTTAGATATGAGATTTTTTTAAATTTTTTTTTTGAGTAAAAGACATTTTTGTTTTTAAAGTAGCTTTGAGTAACAATGCTTTTTTATACGTCAGTAACTTTTTTTTTTAAAGCTCGGATTTGGTTGTCTTAAATTTTAGGAGTGACTAGACTAGTTTTTAATAGTCTGCAAATTTCTATGTGTAGTTGGATAAGAGAAACAAAAGTCACATCTAAATAGTAACAATTGCTGCCTTTGTAACAGGGGAATTTTATGATAAAATTTAGAATAAAATCTGTTTTCAGATTGTGTTGCACAGTTCCATTTTATTTGTAACTGAAGAGATATTAAGTCTAGTTACTTTAGTGCATAACGGAACATTTGGCACTTCTAAGTTCTTATGAATTTGTGTAAGAAGTGGTGATAAGACCATTTTTATAGTTGAAAGTATTTTACAGTTCAAAGCTCCCAAATGTGCAAAGTGAGATGGGGTATGTTTTAGATTTCTGTCCAACAACCTGATTCCTGCCTGTTTTCTGGAGGTTATTGTGCCTTGACTAAACATATAGGACCCCTGTAGGATTCCTGTATTCTGTCTCTTGTAGAAATGCAGAATAAAAATTCGGTCCTCTACCCCGAGGAAATTACCTCCTCAGTTACTGTTTAGGAGGGAACAGGGTTTGGAATTAACTTCATGTAGGAATGTGATGTGTATGTTTTATGTACACTCCACTGATATGTGTTGATATGACATTGGATGAAAATTTATAAACATGAAAAGGTATTTTTATAGGTATATTTTTCTAAACTAAAGTTTAGAGAATTAGTTTGATAATTTTTGTCATGAGAATTTGTGCCTTGAACTGAATGAAAAAAAAATTAGAGGAGTGGCTTTTCCTTTTTTGAAGAACCTACAAAATTAATAAAAGCTTCTGAGTCACTATGTATATGTGCAGCAGATGTGTGTTTAACACTGTTATTTTTTAGTTTCTAATCAACAATCAGGATAAGTAATTACTAAGGTGCTAAAGTTGTTTTGTGACTGTTACTTATTCTTGTCTGAATTTAAAAGTTTTTTTTTAATGATAGTTTTAAAACATGTAGAGCTAAAGCTCATAACTCCATTGAAAAAAAACCAACTTCTTCCCTTCTCCCTTTTCTCCTGCTAGTTTTGAAGGACTTTTCACTTATTTTGGGGAAAATTAGATGCAGCTAAAAGTATGGAATGGTTCTGAATTGAAAATTGAAAAGTATCTGTTTCAGAAGCAATTTCTTAATTTTTGTATAAATTTTATGTAGTTGGTCATAAAAACTCTTATTTGTGAGCAGGGAGAGGTTTATACAAATAGAAGAAAAAAATGCATCGTTTAAGTCAAAATGCGAAGAACTACAGTTAACTTAGGCCCTGAACATGCAAGTAAGGAATTATATATTTCAAATCTGTTTCTTGGGTAATATGTAAAGTTATATTAAAAAAAAAAAAAAAGTTTGCAAATATAGTGGATTAATTTTATTCCCAAACGGAGCTTTACTGCTGGTTATTACTAATACTGGCTCAGAAAAAAAAAAAAAGAGAAACAGTGCTACTTTTTTTTTACTTATACATAGGAAAATGGCCTATATTGTTAAGACAAAACTGATGTACAAAAAAAGTATAGTAAATTTGGACATACTACTTATCTAATATTTCTTTAACCTGTATTTGAATTTACATAACTTGATGCAAATATATAGTGTAAGACTAAAATACTGTAGACGTTAAAAAAAAAAAAAAAAACAACTTAAAAAAGCATATGCTAAAAAACACATTCATTGTGAGTAATGCTTCAAAATGATTGGGCCTGGCCTCTCTCTGCTGTTTGATATAAGTAGTTCACCTAATATTGTTTTAAAGTACCTGAGAACAGTGGGTGAACATTCCTGATAACCATTAGTGCAACTTTCCTGTTTATGCACCATTTTATTCCCAATCTCACAGTGCTTAGCAAAAATGTCTGATATCTTATGCTGATGTAAGTGAAGTAGCACCAAATCTTAAGGACTGTAAAGAGCTAAATTCAATTTACAGTTAAAAAATTGGAATGATATGAACAAATACAGTATCGATATGTACAGCTCAATACAAGATGTACTCGTATACGTATATTAACAGTAACATTCTTTAAAACAGGATTTCATCTGCCTAACTGAAACCCAGTGAAAAGAAGGGTATGTTTTGAGAAAATGGGAAAGTGGTGAAGGAAAGGTGGTCAAACTTGGGAGTAATATTTTTTATCATAGTTAAATAATAACTTTGATATTATCCATTGAGGCTTCTTGTAGTCATTATCCTTGGTGGAGTTAGTGGAAATAAGTGGAGTGATCTCTCACTCATAAGTTGTATCCTTGTAGCTCATTTCAGATAATTGCTGGCTAGTTTGTGATTTTAAAAAACTGAGAAAATAAACATAGGAAAATGTCCTCATGTATGTATATATAAGTTACATATAAAGTGTTTCAAACTATACCATCTTTGTAAGTCTTAGCAAAGAAGGAAAAGAAGATAAGATTACAGCATGGTTGGGAAGTGAATTTGTCAAAAGTATTATTGCTAGAAATTAATCAAATGTAGTGGTTAGCTTGAAAACGGGAGTCGTCTTAAAACTAATAAAATTCTTAGGTAGCTGTGGAAAGACATAAGCAAAACCTGATTTTATGAGACTCAAAAGAGTTGCTGATATATTTCCCCATCTTAGCTATGTGTTGTAAAATGCTGAAGGCATGTTGAATTTCCTTTTGTTTGTGGTTTTTGAATGTGATTTTTAAGTAGGGATGCTGTATTTGAAATTTTTTGCAGTTGAACACTTTTTGTCATAGGTAAACCATCTGTGTTATTTTCTGAGATGTCAAAGCTTATGAATTTAAAGCTATTTCTTTTTATATGATTTTTATATAAAGCATAATTCTATATGGCATGTCTAGGCTGCTACTAAAGTCTGCTTTTGGCTGGGATTTTTTTTGTGGGGATGGGGGAGCAGGGGACAATGTTATTGTTGCCTGTAAGGAAAATTATTCTTGTACAACAGATCCAAGCCAAGCCAAAAAAATTCTCAACACTCAGATCTCATAGGTCTAGAATATCCCAGGCATTTTTAATTTTGTACTTAAAAAACAGATCTCTTGAACAAGCTGTGAACATCTGTACAAAAAATTAAATGCAATTAAACAACTAATTAGAAAAATCAAATTCAACTAGATTCATTGCTGCCAAGGTTTCTCACTTAAATTATGTGAAAAAAAAATTGAAAGTAACACATTGCATGGATGTATTAACAACTGTTTTAGCATACTGTAGTGTAGGTAGCCTACTGCTTCTTAATATAGCTTTGTGTTAATGTAAACTCACCAGAAATCTGTTATTTCTGTTGATTATTCTAAGGTATTATTCATAAATTTGCCCTGGTCAAATAGCTAGTATGGTGCTTCTTACATTCTAAGTTTCAGTCAAGGGTTCATTGGAAATCAAAAAAAGCATCAAGACAGTGAGTGTTCTCCATAAAACCTAATGGTTGTCCTATTATGGCTGAAGATACTTTATATAATAACTATTTGCTTCATACCTGTCTTTTCTTGAATGTAAAACAGTTATTTGTGTTTGAAATCAATGTTACTTGCAGATTGGAAGGGGATTTTCTGATGGTATGATTTGTAAGTCGTTAATGGTTATTATGCTTGCTTACTGAATGGGTAGTTGTGTTAATATCTTGTTTTATTAGCATTGTGCTGCCCTACTTTTTACTTACTCCTAACTTAAGAAAGCATGCATAGGATAGGGTGTTATTTATTGGTAGTGATTTTCTTCTGATTCTCCTTTTCACAGAATTGTGGGGCTTGGAAGTGACCTTAAGAGATCATCTATTCCAACCCCCCTGCCAAAGCAGGTTCACCTAGAGCAGGCTGGACAGGAACACATCCAGGCGGGTTTTGAGTATCTCCAGAGAAGGAGACTCCACAACCTCTCTGGGCTGCTTCCAGCACTCTGGCACCCTCAAAGTAAAGAAGCGTTTCTGCATGTTCAGATGGAACTTCCTGTGGTCCAGCTTTTGTCTGTTGCCCCCTTTTTTAAAAAAAAAAATAAATAAATTTTATAAATACTCTGAACTATTTCCACAGGAGTTGTTCATAAATAAAAATAAATAATTACTTTAGTGTTCTTCAGGTGTAAGGCATGCTGTTGGTCATGGTTTTTTTGGGGGGGGTGAGGGATAAAAGACTGGAGAACTATAGCTGAATTTTATATAAACATTGGATATTCAGTTTGAACTTCCATAGAATTATTTTTGTCAGGATATGTAAATTTTTTTTTTTGTAGTTCCGTATATTGCTCATGGATAGTTACCATTGTGTTTGCTTGACTTGCTGCTTGCCAGTTAAATTGGTCTTGTTTAAAACTGGACATTAGTAAATAGTGCCCAAAGTGATCATCTGTGAAAAGTTAGGCTGAACTGACTTTCTTAGCATTGTATTGGAGTGTTCTCAGGCATTTAGTTTATCAAAGTTAGCATTAATTTCTGAATGAAGAAACTCTTCCTTGTGTCCCCTAGTCCACTATAGTTAGCCATGTTTGCTTACCAGTATCCTTTACTGAGTCGAATTATGTTGTCTAGTTCTTCCACTTTGAACTTAAGTTGTGTACAATTTGGGCTGTCTCTCAGGTTTTGGTAGCTATTACAACAGCAGGTCACAGTTACCAGGAAAGACTATTGGAAGAGGAATTACACTGAACGTTTAAAACCATGAACAAAAGTACCCAGTCATGTTCCAAAACCAGAGACCCTCAGTCAGGATGGTGTGTAGAACTGTGTGTGGGAACAGAGAATAAAAGATAGTTGACCCTCTTTGGGTGAACTTCCCTTTTGCTTCATGAGCTTGACTAATTTCAGTTGTTCAGAGGATTCTAATTTAACTATATTTAATTTTGCAGGTGGGGGTGGTGGGTTATGGCTGGTGAAAAGTATCCCTCTAACACTTGTAAGAATGAGATTTTCTAATGAAACATTTAAACATACTTAAAATCACCAAATTATCTTGGAAGTCACATATTCACCTGCTGAAACTTGAAAGTAGAAAACCAACCAAGTAAAGACAGATCCAAAAATATCTTTTGGATAAGCAGTGCTTTGACAGTTTGAAAACTAAGTGAAGACAGAAGTCTTACTTATATATTGTATGAAATGTTTCACAATCTTAATTATAAAGGAAAAAAAATCAATATTGTTGCTAATTTTCAAATGATCAAGTAATCTGCAGAAAACTTGGTGATTCTAGGAATTTGATTTCTGAAAAAAATACTACAAAACTTAAGCGCTTATTCTCCAAATAACCCTGCTGATTTTAAATTCACTAGCTTTTATTCTGATTCTTCAAATTAATTTGAAAATAAATTTATGCTTTTCATTCCCTGAAAGTGTTGTGTTGTATTGTTCTGTTTTTCTTGTGCAGAAAAGTGCCACACTGAGTTTCTTCCACGTTGTTTGCTGTGATGTGATGAAACAAATGTGGCTAACGTGTGAAACAAATCTCTTATACTAGGGGGACTATCTTTAATAACACATGTGAAAGGGTTGTGGTACTTGTGGCTTCCTGAGATTACAGGGATATAGACTTGTTTGCGTGCCTTTGGTTTTTTTTTTAAATTTAAATGTACCACTAAGTATAATGTACAGTTTCCTAGGGAAATTACATTTAATATGTGGCTTAAAATGTGTTTTCAGTAAATACTTGAGGTTTTAAGTTATATCTATTCTTGGTTAACTGGATATGTTCATTTATTCAGTAGCAGTCTTTTGGAAGCACAGAAATGAAAAACTTTTAGCTTTGGGTTTCTTGATTTTTATTTTTATGTTTTTTAATTCCTTGCCCTCCCTTATTTGCATAATGCAATTGTTATTTTACTGTGCCCTTAAAATAGAAGGGGAAGGGTCTTTAGTGCAGCATACTTTATTCAGGAGTTTAAATGTGGTTATTTGAAAAAAAAATTGACCTTCAGGAATATAAAGCCTAATCTTTTAAATAGTGGGATTTAGGTGCTTAATAGCATCATTTTTTTGGTTACTCAAAAGCCCATAAATCTTTCCTTGTATTCATTGATATTCCATTGCCAGAAGTCATACTGAAGGTTAAAAAGGTAATAAGGTTAAGGTAGCTAGCTCTGGGAATGCCTTATTTCCACTTTTGGTTTAATGTAACTTATAACAGAATCAACTTTCAACATCAACATGCAAATGAAATCAGTTTATCAAGTCTATTATTTGCAGGGTTATATTGGAGTTATACTGTAATTCTTTGAAATCGTATTTTAGAAAAAAAGTTGATTGACTAGTAGGATCAAAGAATTTTCTTATCTGTTCGTCTGTCTTGGTCTCTTTTTTGCTTTCTGTGTAACACAAGTGTTGAAACATCTCAGTTTTTCCTAGCTGGACAGCTAGAAGATAGTGCACTACTGTAATTAATGGGTCATTAGACACTTTCAGTTAGAGTTGTGTAGTCTACACAATGGAAGACTCAAAATTTCTCTTCTGTTCAATGTATTTATCTCTAAATGCAAAACCATCAAACAGCAAGTGACCCTTTCATGTACAAGAGGAATGAGGAAATACTTGGAAAAAATGTACTTACCTGGGGGAAAAAATACACCCTCAGTAGACATTCTCTTTTGGGGATATATTAAAATATTTTTCTTATAGCTCTTTAGAATTTCAATAGAACAATCAATATTTGTAACTGCAGAAGTCCTTTCTAGCTCTTTATAGATTGCTGTGATGCGACCAAAAAGACAACACAGAAGTAATGTGTTTGGTAGGTTGCAACCTTTATTTGGTTTTAACGTACATATTTTCTGCATATTTAGCTGTGCAGAAGTTTGTTCTTTTTTTGGTAGATAGGTTTTACCCTTATTTTTACCATGTGTACCCATCCAAGTATAGCCATTCAGTTAAGATAATATAGTGTAAAGAAAGGGAACTCTAGTGTGCTGAAATGCAGAGGTCTCTTATTTGTCATCAGATCCACCAGTCTGCTCTGTTTAGCACCTTCTGTTGCCTGGCCCTTTGCCGATGCAGTATCCTTGACCTGCCTTTTGCAACGTTTATTTATTTATAAGGACAGCTCCTCACTTATTTAACCGCTCTAAATAATACTGGAAAATCTCAAAACATTAAATATTCCTTTAGGTTTCCTGTCCATCAATTTGTTCCCATTAAGAAAGTAAAATTCTTTTGGTTTCAACCACTCATGCCTTTCCAGCAACAGCTGCTTAACTTTTGATTTGAGATGGTTCAATGCTACCTAATATGTCAAAAGTCCTTTATAGATGGCCAGATTGTGTGTGGCTTCTGCCTATTGCCAAATCCATATGAAAATAGCAAACCCCCAGATGAGGTAAGGCAAATAAGGCCTTTTACTGTCCCGTAAGGGCTGGTCATTTACCACACCAAAAGAGAAGTTAATGGAAGACCAGTTCACCTGAGTTAAATCTCCTGGATCCCTTTATTCAATAAAATCAAATACCAATACTTGTTGGCTTCCTGGTGGCATTATGCGAATTGCTCATTCAGAAGAGTTCTTGAACTTCCTAGCAAGCATTTGTTAAAAATTTAAATGGATTTGACTTGGGAATACTGACACAGTGTGGATATAGCTATAGTATATTATGGTCATTGCATTCCATTGTTGATTAATTGTACTTTAGAGTCTCTTTATGAAAACAGATTATATTTTTAGTTTTTAAATGTGTTTTTAATGAAGAAGTACAATTGCAGATACTAAAGATGCTAACGCTCAGCCAAGTGTTGCTATTTCAATTCTCAGTTACATCACAGTTTGGATGACGGATGACCCAGTTTTACAGTCGGGAAAATAAGAGTAATTTTGTCAGACCATTAGTTTACTACCTGCTGTGTGTATCTTCAGTTCATCTGTTTGCTTGCTTCAAATCTTTGTCTAGGATTATGAGCACTTAAGTAGGAAGTTTTGCTTTGAGAGCGAGCAAAGTGAGGTGTTGGGAGGGAATGATGTGTACCTTTTGTATATGAAAAAGCAGCCTTCTCACCTTCTTCCTTATGTCCTGCCCCATTCCCCTAAAATGTGACATACTTCTTTTTAATAACTTTGATCTTTTCAAATATTTAAAATGTGGATAATATCAATGTATGCCTTTTTTTTTTTTTCTTATTTAAGGTTTCAGAAAGTTCTTAAAAGGAAAAAATAGGCTTTGGGTTCTTTCTACATCCTTAAATAAAAGGTGTATGCTGTAACATCTTTTACAAAGAGAACTTTTCCTCCCAGAGGGGTAAGGAGTATTTGAAATGTATTTAGGTTAATTGCAAGTTAAAAAAAGAACCAAGTTTTAAGTGGTCTAGTGGTCTGAATTGAAAAGGAAAAAAAGTTTTCCATATCAGTTTTTATTTAGTCGTTCCTGTCATAATTTTATTAGTGTTGCAGTCCTTCACAAAATCTTCTGAGAATACTGAGATAGCCAAGACCTGAAATTCTAATTTGGAGAGTTGTGTCAGACATTCCCCTTCCACTCTTACTGAGGTTTTGGGGGTTTTGTTGTTTTCTGTTAAGCCTACTTTCCTTAGGTAAATGAGGATTATGAGGCTGTGATGTGTCCCTTCTGACCTGTTTGCTGATTTCAGCCATGCAGAAGGATTGTGGTTTCAAAGATATTTTTTTTTTATTTTTAAGATCCCTCATGTTTTGTAACAGCAGCAATTTGCCAGTTGAGAGAAAAGTCTCTTTAAAAGATTTTTACTCAGCAAATGCCTCAATGTTGAAATTTATTTGTTTAGTAGCGCATGAACTCCTCAGATGCAAGAAAGTTTGCTTGAGCCATACTCGGCTTCAGTATTCAGAGGTGTTATCTTTAGTACTGATTAAAGACTTTCATGTATATCCTTATATTTATTAAAGTATAATGGCTTTGTATATTTACCTTTCATATCTAGTGTGCTTCAGGAATTCTTTGTAAATAGTTACTATTACAAGTAGTCTTGTTACTTTTTTTAATATAAATTAGATACAATTTGAAAATCCAAGCAAATTTAGAGAAAGTAAAGATACTTAGTTTTGATTATAAATACCTTTTTCGTGCAAGATAGATACAAAAATCCCTTTTAAGTGTACTTCATTTACCATCAAATAACATAACCTTTATAGCTAAATGCCTGTTTTGATTATGTTATCACAGTATATATTCAATATTGAGTATAGGAACCATTATTAGTCACAGGTTTATTCATGTTTATTCTGTACTTAAGTAATCTGTGTCCAGCTAACACAGAAATGTTAAATATAGTTCTGCCTTTTACAATAGCCTTTCATTGCTGAATCATTAAGGGCTGTGATTAAATATAGAAGGTATTTCAGCCACCATCTTGTAAAGAATTTTGTATATGGCTACAGTATTTTTAGGTCAGATGCTATGGGTGACTGTTTTTAGTCCGTGTGCTTGAGGTATGCTTTGTATAGTTAATATTGTGTATAACAATATAATAAACACTTATACTTTGGTTTCTTCTATCTAAACTTGTTTGGTTTTTAAGATGAGATCAAACTGAAGAAAATAGTGTTAACATAATATACTGTAATTTGATGATTTTTCTAGCTCGTAGTTGAATATAATTTGATGTGCATTTCTAGCATGAAATTGTTGTATATATAGCAAAATATAATCCACAAAGAGCAAGAATAAAGAAAAAACCCTTTTTTCCTGGTTTGTATTAGCTGAAATATGCTCTCCCTTTTTACCCTTCTTTTTATATAGAATGCATTTCTATTAGAATTTCATATTTCTATTTTTTCTTTATTTTAACCTCTAGAGATTCTAAATAGATTCATATCTATTTATAATTTTGTGCATAACCTATATTTTGAAGCATTCTTTTCTTTTAATTATGCCAGACTAGAGATACTGGTTTACAAAAAAAAAAAAAAGGAGATTGTGATGAAGGTTATTTGTTAGGGGAAGATTTACCTTTCGAATTTTTGAAAAAAGGTGTCATGTATTTTCTTAAAAAAGCACAGTTCCATTTCTCAGTAATCGTGTGTTCTTCCCTGCTACAGCTGCAGATATTTTGAATATGATCTTTCTTCCTCCACCATCCGACTTCTCTCTGCAGTCGTGCAGTGAAGTCATAATCCTGTGTTTCACATCCATCTGTTACCATAGAAATGATTGTAATAACCTAAATTTAGCACGATGTCTTTCCTGCAGGATCAAGCAAGAGGATTGAATGGGTTGTATGTGAAAGAATCTCTGTGAAAAACAGAATATGTTAGCAAAATCTAAATGCTGTGATCAATTTACATGACAAAAAAAATAAATCTCAAGTAAAACATCTGTATGCCACATACCATGCAAACTACTTAACTTTAATGGCAATCATATTTTTTTTCATCCTAACAGGAGCCTAGGACAAGATACAACATTCGTTGGCAGACATGTTGATCTGAGGAAAATTATTATTTTTGAGAATATTACCAGAATATTTACTTTGGTCTACATGTATTAAAAGGCAAATAAACGAGCTTAGAATTTACCATAGAAGAGACAAATTCTCTTCCTATTTAAAAATGTAAACCAAATTTTAAAAAAGTTGTTTGCTTTTTTTAATAGAAATTGAATTGAAATGAATTCTCCCTTCTTAAAAGAAACAGAATAATTTCTCATTGTTTGACAGCAGTGAGTTCTTCATTGTGTTTTATTAATGTCTTTCTACATTTATGCCTTCTGGATAGACAGTTGCCTGTGCACAGGAGCCTACCATTGTTACATGTGTTTCTGTCTCAAGGAAAGATAAAAAGAGAACATACTATAAAATGTCTAGGAAAGTCGCATAACCAGAACTTTGAAATTAGGAAATGTGTCTACGACACCCTAAATACATTCATCACGACAAATCCATTGGATGGATTATCATGTACTATTATAAACATGGGACTCCAGGACTTTCACATGAAGGATGATCTCTGATCTCTGTCACCACCTATTCAATGGGCAGCAAGCAGCTGCATGAATTATTTACTTCATGTTACTTCATGTTATTTTTCCTCTAAAAACAGAATTGGTAATTTCCTGTTGGTCCTTATGGAGTATTTGAGCTACATACATAATTTGAATCACTCTGTAGCGTTGAAACATTAATATTATCATTTCATAGAGAAATGAGGCACAGAGGGATTCAGATCAAAAGTATCTGTTAATTTTGAGTGTGATATTTGAGTTATTTACAAAATCATCTTTAAAGTACTTGATATTTAGTATTATGTAACACAAAATATGTTCAGCCCATGACTCTCATTAACATGGTTAAATGGTGAATGCTAAACATTTATGTAAAATAGGTCTTAGGATATCAAATCAGACACTCAAAGAACAGGGTCTCCCCTTTCTTTCCCACTTTCTCCCTACCCACCCTTGCACATGCTCTCACTTTTACTTTCCCTCTTGTCTGCTCTGACTCTGTGTGAATAATAAGTCTGCTTTTAAAGAGAAACCATTTTGCAGTTTACTTCCTTGTTCTGTGAATGTCTTTCAACTTTGCAACAAATAAGGCAAGACTTCCTATTATCAGCCCTGTAAGACAGTCAGTGATCACTTAGTGCTTTGCTGATAAGTTTACTCCTGAAATAGTGGGTCAGAAAATAGCATATAAATCCAAAGAAAGCTGTTTAGCTTTATTTTTTACATGGAACTAAGAGTGTAAGTCTCTGATTTTTAGAAGATTTTAAAAAAATTTCATACTGTAATGATATGCATATCCCTGCAAAATCATGGTCTCCTCAGCATTTATATCCTGAAAACTGTTTCTATTAGTGCTGATAGTGATGATAATAAATTTGAGAGCCCTGCTCTAACATTCTCTAAGCTCTTGGTTAACCGTACTCATAGATTTAAATACCTGAAATCACAGCTGCTGTGCTGTGGAAATTGATTTTTTTTTTTTTTTTTTGCCACTACTATGTCATAAGTCTGACAACACTTTCAAGAGGTGAAGTATAAAAAAATCAGGCACTTTTATGATCTATTGATGTGTAACACATTTTACAGACAAAGAAGATTGAAACTTATTTGGTAGTTGTTTCATTTAACTGAAAAATAGAAGTTAGACCCAAGACAAATACAGTATGATTTTTCTCAAAACATGACTGTTATACATATAGGGAAAAACAGTAGTAGCTTTTTCTACTAACAAACGGTGCTCAACCTAGTTCTAAGACAATTACATTGCCCTTTGGCTCTGTTATGCCTGTAGCTCCTGTTTGAACCAAAAATGGCAAGGTTTCATGAGGTGCCTTTTCCTGATAAGCTGACATATTTCAATTTCCTTACTGGGAACACCCTTTGCAGTGAAACAGCATGCCAAGACATAGACTTTTTAAAAAAAAAAATCCTGTTTTGGATTTCTTTCAATTTTTTATAAATTTTATGACTGTTCTTTATGGGTTAAGCAGCAGTCCATTTTAAGTGAATAAGTGAAGGTGTAAAGCTATGGTAATTTGTGTAGTACTGCCCCTGATTAAATGTGTTAGGCAGTCTTCATATTTTTAAGTTAGGTGATAATGCAGTACATTTGCAAAGTATTATATGAAAGCGCAGAATAAATGAAGTATTTTCTGGTTCATAAACTTGTATGAATGAGACTTGGAGTTGGAATAGTAATTGAACAGACATTTTATCTTGACTTTCATTTTAAGAATTACTAGAAAAAAAGATAGAGTTTTCATTAGGTCACAATATTTTTTGAAAAACAAGCAGTTGAAGAGAGATACACATCTTTACATTACAGTTTGCAACCTTTTTTCCTGTAATAAAACGAAAAAGTTGTTTCATCTTATGACTTTGAATTTTCGTTTTCATTAGTGCATGTGAAGGTGTATCAAAAGCTAGTTTTTAATGTATGAGTGCAATGTAATGGTATTAATGTAATTAGGACAGACATTTGTCTGAAATGTAGAGATATTTAAGTGACTATCAGCACAAGTGCTACATACTAATATCAACAATAAATGTTTTTGCTAGCATTTGTCTGCAAAATAAGGACCACCTTTGCCCTATTATAAGAGTCAATAACAATAAACACAGAGAGAAAACAGCTACGTGCTAATGACTTCATACTAGGTCATGTAATTGCTAATGAGAATCCTAGGTTTTCATATAGAAATCTGACTGTTCAATGGCTACAGTCACACTAAACCACATTTATCTAAGTTATAGGTGTTTCTGCTTTAAAATATGTGCTTTAAAAACACCTTTACCTGCTTTGATGAAGTTTGAATTTCCTACTCCAATGTAATTTAATTTGCAGCTGAAATTACTGCATGATGTTCAATAAGAAACCATTTATAAACATGGACGTATCTAAAGGCAGCTAAGTGTTGAGGGGGTTGGGTTTTGGTTTGCGTTTTTTTTGTTTGTTTGTTTGTTTTTGCTAGACCCGCAAAGGGGCTGTTTCCTTTGAATCCGCATTTGTATACTTTGCAGGTAAGTTATTTCTCTTCCTCTTTTGCCATTGAAAAACAGCTTTTTATTTACATTTTACCACTCATACTCTTGTCATTAGATCATATGGGTAAGGTTCTTACTCTGTGAATAGTTCAGATGGTGTCTTCTAAATACAACATGCATGGATTTGTTGTCACCCTGTGGTAGGCACATGTTCTGTCTTTTCTTATGAAGTTCAAGAGAACTGCCATTTTACTCAACTTAATTATTGCCTTGTAGCTGTTTGGGGACATGGTATTAATACTGAGCAATGCGATTCATGAAGAAGTTTCACTTTTTTTAATAGAGTTTTATATTTCAGATTTGTACTCCACTGTAGTGTAAAACTAGCTTAAAGTATTAAAATGTAAGTGTGGCTTGTGGCCAACTGTAATCTAATGTCACACTTCTTTATGTTGCTGCTTTCATATATTGATAAGGGTAAGTGCAACTACAAATTGAGAGGTCACGTGAGTGCTGATTGTGACTTTAGAAAATAATAGTACTTCAGCCTTTGTGTTGGCTGGACAATTGCATCAGAAGAAGCAAGTAGTGTCCATCAATTGCTAGAAAGTATTCTCAACTCTTAATGACCTGGTTTTAAGCAGTTGATGACTTGTACTATCCTGCTTCTAGACCTCTATATTGTGGTAAAGGACTGTGTTTGCTGGGGGGGGGGGGGGAGTATTTTTCATCTGAGTAATACAGCTATGTGTAAAATGTACAACTTGGAAAACACCTTGGAGTTCTAATTACTTGATTCCTAGAAACCTGTCTGAGTTGGTCACAGTCCCATTTCTTTGGGAGGAATTTGTTCCATGGAAGCTAGAAAATGGACTGATTACAGTGTGTAGCTGGTCCAAGCTAACATCTTATGGTTAGCTTAGGAGCCCAAGCACATTACTGGATATCTCAGATTTCTCTAGATTTGGTACATCCATTTAGAGAGTTTAAACAACATAAATGGATTAAGGTTGAATAATCTAAGGATCTGACTACTTCTGCTTCATATGAATTTCCAGACACTGCGTATTGTTTCTAGCATAGATTATAGACAAACACATAACCCAGGTTTTGACGCAAGTGATTAGAACATTATTTTGGAGTTCTTTTAAATTGAGGAAGTAGTGAAATAAAAATCTCACAATTCTAAAACTCTAAATGAACGCAAACATGAAAAAATAAGGCTGTAGGATTTGGGTCTTGCGTATGAGAGGAGTCTAAATGTATCTTAACTAGGTAGGGAAACCTAGATATTACAGTTAAAAACTATAAGTAGTTTCAGAAATGGATAAGGTGGATTGAAAGAAATCTATATTGATCTTCTAAAAGTGTGTATTGAATAAATAAAACCTTTACACAGGCTTATTTTCTGAATACAGTAGTATGTATAAAGCTTTTACTCTTCTTTAATGTTATGACAAGCTCTGTATACCAACTCTGTGAGGATGTTTACATGTAACTTAATATACTACATAATATCCTAGCAACTGGAAATGCCTACTGTAAGTGTTGAAAGCAAGTGTAGCTAGTTACACAGCTAGATTTATTTCTTACATAGCCTGTGTGCTAGACTTTATCTGTTAGCAACGTGTTTGATTTATAGGTTAAAAATGTCAGTGATGGTATACATTTTTTTTCTGTTTGCTTTTTCTTACACCTACAGCTGTAGGTGGTCAAGAGACAGAGTTCTTTGATTTTTGCGAGTTCTTTAATGTTCCTGTTTTAACATTACTTATCAGAGGAGCCTTCTATACACTTGTTGATAAGACTAAGCAGATTCAAAAGGTACTTAAAAGTATTGAAAATTTACTCAAAGTTGTCATGTTACTTCTCATTTTAATTTGGACTATATGTATTTGTCTTCTGATGTTTAAAACTATGGTAAATTAAATCTTCTTAGGTGTTGTAGTTAAAAACTTAGGATGTCCTCTTCATCTCATGTAGTTTGGCCTCCCTCCTTGCCCTACTGCTAATGCAGGAGAGGAAAAAAACTAATATCTGTTAAGTGGTAATTTGATTTTAGGCTCAGTGAGCCCTAAATAGTAATAAACATTATTTCCATTTGTATCAGAAGTGTTTTGAGGTTGTGTTTTTTTGGAGTTTTTTTTTTTGCAAAATGTGTGGTAGTCACCACTGTATAATTTTCTAGTGTGATAAAAAAGAATTCTCAATTTTTTCAGTGACAGATGAAGAGCTACACTGTTGGCATTTTTTCCCCCCAGATTTCTGCATTTGATTGTCAATGAGAACAGTTTAGAGTACTTCTAAGATACAGGGAATTTCTGGAAGGCATGTAGCATTTTTGTGTACTTGATTATTAAACCTTACCTCCCAGCCCCCTCAGTATGTATGGCAAACTAATATAACGCAAAGTCAACAATATACTATTCCACAGAAAGAGCTGTTAAGTGGAGGAGTTCTTGACGCTTTGCTAGGTAATTCTTTAGCATAAAGCCTATCTTTTTCAAAGCAGCAATTTGATAGTGTGTCCTCAATATTCTAAGGCTTCCTTAATTTTAAGGTCTGATTTGTCAAAGCCTAGTTTGAGCATCTGACTCCAACCCTGTTGCCATTTGACCTTTACCTCCTAAAAAAAAAAAAGTCATCAGAAAATGGTTTTGTTAGTTTTATTTGCAAATCAACCTTTGAAGTATATGGTTTAGATTTTGCTATTTGGAGAATTAAATACAATCTGTATTGCCTGATACTCAGTTTGGACAAAATTGATTCAAAGCACAAGTCTTGGTAAATTTGTGCAGAGTTACACAAATTCTCAAGATCCTTAAGTTAAAGCAATTTACTTTCTATTTAACCCATTTTTTTCACAAAATGTGAATCTTGGTAGAAATTTTAAAATGCAAGGTTATTTATTTTGCAAATTACAGGATGCCAACGGAAAGATTCTTATCTCGTTTACCATTGCCTACTACCGAAGCTAGAACGAACCAAGCTCAGCATTATTAGGTCATAGATGTAAATATTCTGTCACTAGAAGATTAACATATGGATTTGATGTGATTGCCTCTTGGGCTGCCATTGTGGTTTTAGTGAACTAAGCGAACAGAGCAATTTTCCAGACAAAAGAGGTGGAATATTGACTATTGCTAGTCCTGCAGCCAAAGATGCTCTTCTGGATTCAGTATTAATTTTACAAGCACCTGTTTTTTATTGCTGTTACTTGTACCTTGAGATCATATCTGAGACCATCTGAATTAGTTGTGTTGAGGCTTTAGATGCTTCATGACCTGTGCATTTAGTTTAACTCTCTGGAGGACCTTAAAGGTAGGCTTGACAAAGTCTATTGTGACTATGACTATTTGCAGTCATAGTTAGATGCAGCTGTAATGTTGTTGCAGTTGTGCAATATTTCTTATAAATTGGTTGACAGTATTTGTTAAAATAAAAAAACAAACCTGAAAATAATCTGTAGTAGAATTGCAATGTTTCAATGTCATGACTTTCTAGAGACACTTTCTTGCTCTTCCGAACAAACCATCTTTGATAGGTGAGTGTTGGTACCTTTGGCGGTGAACTGGCTTATTGCCATATAAGAACAGAAAATGTTAACAGTAATGAGCTAGGAGAATGTATTTTTGAAGGCCTTGATAAATGATTAAAATGTGATGATAAACCCTGGGGAAAACTGAATATAGGGTATTTGATGTAGGGAGAGGTAACTGACAACTACTCAGTGGTCAAAGATGGAATTCAGCAGAAATATTCAAAAGTTTCCTCCTAATATATTTAATTCACATTTTTCTTCTATAGAATGCCCTTCTTTATCTTCTGAAGCACTGTTACCCATTTATGCAGACTTCTTTTTATTACTTGGAGTGTATACCCTCATATTTACCTTCCTGTCATTTTGACATGCACATACTATATTTTCAGGGGGGAAAAAACCACCCAGAACATTCTCAAAAGATACGTTATATGTTAAATTAAAAACAGAGGCATTTAGATGTTAGGAAATACATATATTTTGAATGCTTATCTGGTATAAGAATAGGGAAAACAGCTGTATTTTTTCTAAACTGTAAGGTACTTAAAGGTCTTTCAGCAGTAGAACACGTTATAGATTTATTTTTATTTAAAGTTGAGCATTATCAGCAGCAGAAAGAAATGCTAAAAATGAATAGACAAGGAATTTACAACTGTTCTGAAACTGTCCTAGTCACTTGTCATTCCTTTTTCTTTCTCAATCTAGAAATTATTTTTATATATTTTTCATACATTGATTTATACTATGTCTTCTTTTTCAGAAAAAGTTATAGTCAGTGTTGATAGACACTGTTAAAATCATAGTCAAGCCATCTCTCACCTTGATCTTTATGTATTTAAGAACTCAAATCCAGTGATCGAGATATTTAGTGTTTTTTTTTAAAAAGTTGTTTCGCAAAGAAAGGGCAGAGTATACACTAGGATACCATTCTGAGAACTACATTTTAAGGAACTACATGAAAAATTATGAAAGGATATTCAGAAGGTTAGTACTCAGACAACGCTAGCAGTAGAGGTCACAAGAATTATAGCCTAGCTTACACAGTCGTCAGTCTTTGAATAATGTGATATGTCACAATATGTGTGATTTCCAAGTAAAATTTCCATATAAAAGCACATGTTTCAATAGCAGAGGAAGGAATATGAAGAGATAAAACTTTCTGTAATCTGTAGACTTAAAAAATTGTTTTGGCCACTATAGGATAAAGCAGTACTGCATCATGAGAACTGCCTCTGTTTCTTTGGCGAAGTCATAGGAGAATTCAGTTGTTAGTTCTGGATTGCTATTGGAATTAACTATGCAACCTTTCTTTTTAAAATGGAGTTCCTTTATTCCTTGGCCATTTTGAGATACCTTTTTCCTTATCTTTTACCAGGTAAAGATGTGTGTGAGAGACATCCATTTCACTTCAGTTTTAGTTTTTAAAAAATCCTGAATTAGCACAGATAAAGAGAATGAAGTATTTTGACTGAACAAATATTTAGAATTTGTTTTTTTGCTATAATACAGGGTAAACTAAAGACAGTATGCTTTAGTTAGGTTAAATAGTGTGGTTTAGTTTGGTTTTGTTTCATGTAACATTTTTCATATTTACTTCACCAATTTGTTGCTTGGCCTCTTCTTATTTTAGTTGGTGTAAATTCTATTTACTCCTAAGTGGATATTCTATACTATTTTTTAGACCTCACCCCCTAGCTAAATTAAGATGGATATGCAAAGTTGAGAAATAAAGGTGTTAAGTTTCTATGGGTAAGCTCCAATCTATTTCAGTTGCCTTTTCCACGTAGAGTCTTTCATTTATGTGTCTTATACATAAGAGTCTTGCTAGCACTTACCCTTATTGTAAATAGAAATATTTATTTGTGCTAACAAAATTGAATGCAATCAGACGGAGATACTGAGTTTTGCAACTTGTAGTAAGAATTGCTATTAGCCTTATATTATTTTGTTGTATTTAAATACCTGTTACGAAGTTTGACATACAGCCCTATTTATAGAATCACAGAATCACAGTCCTGTCCAACCCCTGTGCTCAGGCAGGGCCACCTACAGCCAGTTGCTCAGGACTGTGATACTCAGCTCACAGAATGAGAGAGAAACTGGAAATCTTGGACAGTAGCTGGAAATAGTTTGGGAACATAATTTTGTTCCCAAACTGCTACAAATGCAATTTGTAGCCGGTTTTCTATTCATGCGTATAAGTAAAGATTGTGGGCTGATTAAGTTCTGTCAATCAATAATTAGTCTCCATGTTGTGAGTTTTACAGTCTTTGATTTAAAAGTTGTTCAGTGCTTGGTTGAAATGCTGGTTGTGTTTGGTTTTCTTTCCCAAGAGGTTAACATTTCAGAAGAACACTCTTAGAGTTATCTGTACTTACTTTAACACCACTGTAGTTACTGAACTGTGCCAAGACTATTTTATAGAATAGAACCCTAGCTCTTTTGATGTGTTAGTTATTACTGTAGCAGGGGTGAAGATTTCACCCAATTTGATGCTTATGGAAGTTGAAAAATCAAACTCAATGGCTTTATGTAGCAAATTGAGATCATTTCCCGAATTCATTCTTTCTTAAATCTTTTGGTTTTATGGTTAGTTCTTTTTCTTTTCTGCTATGTTGAGGACCTAGACATTGGAAGTTACATTCTTTGTCCTTTCAAAGTTGAAAGACTTTTCCAATTTAAGAAGCTCTTATATGCAACATAACTTTTTATTCTGCTAAAGCATCTGTTTGCAGTTGGTAAACAAGGAGTTGCACAGTGTATTGTGAATTAGGTTTGCAGCCTCCAGTTAATATTTCTGTTATCTACCTGTTGTCATTCCCATGACAGATACTGTAAAAGGAAGTGAAGAAAGAACATGCAAGCTCTGGAACTAATTTTGCATATTGAGAAATTCATGTCATTGCAGTTTCTGTGCTGGTGTGCTGTGATGAGAGAGGTTGGATTAGGATGTTTGTTCTGTTTGGTAGACAATTGAAGTGTGGTGAATTTTCTTACAATAATCAAATTTAATTTAAAACCAAATTTGAATCTTGATGTAATTATACAAGATTATTTTAGTATGGGTAGAGAAATTAAGGTAGTTTAAATACTAAGTTCAATATCAATGTTTAAAAGTATTTTTCATTTTGCTTGGTATATCTACCTGCTTTGCACTATTGATGAGGGACAGCATCGTAGTCCAGGTTTTAAATTTGTGTTGTAGTTGAGTATCTTAACAAGATGTAACATTCTATGATTATGTATGTTCTATTGAGTGGTGAGGTATGTATGCAAATTTTGTTTAACTTTTTTCCTGTAATCTATTTGATTTTAATAGGTGCTGTGTTATGTAGCAACTGGTATGTTATATAGCAAATTAGGTACCTATTTTTACAGATTTTATATACTTCTTTAAAAATCTGATCAAGCTTAGGTAAATTCTTTTTAAGGCAAACAGAATTCGGCCAGTTTTGAGTAAATGGAATCCTGATGGACTTCCTTAGGAAACTGCTGTTAAGTAACACATTTATTGAATCTATGTGCTTCTGGGTACAGAAGTGCGTTTCTTGCTTTGATGATAGTAGCTGAACAGATACAGAATGATAAGTATTCTGACTTTTCTTTTTAGAATTTTTAATTTTTACTTTTATATTTTTATTGTAGAGCCCTTTTTCTAAGACAAAGGTTTTGGCAAAATCTTTGACTTGCGTAATTCTGATACAGTTTCAGCTATGATTCCAGTTGTAAGAGGGTTTGTCCAGCAGGACTTCTAGCAGTGTCATCTCCAGACCCAGATTCCCCTAACAGTTTTCTGTGCCTGTTTTGAAGTCCTGGTTTAGTTAACATATCTAGATACTAATAGTGAGATTCCAGGGCTTTGTGTTTTTATTAAGGTTGTATTTGCTGCAGTCAAAGGAATTACACTACTTGATTGCATTGTGAGGTGAGAGTTTTTATAAGCCCTCAACCTTAGTTTCAATTAGACGTTACTCGTATATATGTCAGATTAACACTTAAAATATAATTTCATTAGATAAAAGTGGAATGAAACAGGTGTATACAGTCTGCATTTAATTTTTTAATTTAAATTCAATTCAGTTTTTCCTGACATTTCTTCTCTATTTATGTAATAATGCCCAAAGATGAGGTCTGAATATGTTTATCATTATGCAAAGCACTTCTTACCTTTAATTTATAAATAATGTGCATTTAGGACATGAAACCTTAAAAAGGAAAAATCATGCCTACCGACCAATCTGTCTTACTCCATATTTTCAAGCACCATTACAGTCATCACCAAAATCTTTTTCATAAATAGTACTAGAGTGCTAAGGACCCAATGATCCAGTGGACACTGGTATTTTATATTTTTCAGGAGCACAGTGGAGCTGAGCTGATCCTGCCAACTTCCTCTACGTTTTCTGGGACCATGAAAGAACTGGCAACCCTACCTTTTAACACAGACTTATTTTTAGCTAATTTCTGTAAACTATCCATCAAATCCCAAGATCAGAGAATCATTTGCAATAATTTGTAAGACACTTATGAAGGAGCTAAAATGATTAGAATTTCACGCACTGGCTATTGAACTTGCATCAGTTTCACAAACCTTTTTCATATTTTAATACTAGCGGGGACCATAAAGAGTCAAGATTGAAAGTTATCTAATATATCCCCATTTCAAAAGAATTGTTCATTTAAGGAAACTAATGTATTTTTCTGTACAAATAATGGCCTGAAATTGTAAATAAATATTTTAGTTATTTTTTATTTTATGTATTTGGTGTTAATTTTTTTAAAATACCACAGATAAGTGCCATTTTAAATATCTTAACATTTGTAATTGTGATTTAGCTCACCTTGTTTTGTACAGTGCGTGCAATTAATTTTTTCACACTTTTTATCTGACATTTTTGTTTTCATTAATTCTGATTTTACACAGCTGCATTTATCACCCATTCCTGTTTGACTAATGAGAAGCTTTCATGTGCTTTCAATAGGAGCTAGATTCTTATGCTTATGGCACTGCATTATTGTTCTCTTGCACTGAGTATGGACTGCGAAAGCAATAAAGCCATTACTGCTTTAACTTGATGTTTTGGAATTTTACCGGGTAATGCTGGACACTTTGTTGCAATTAAGATGAAGAGGTTTGTTGTTTTTTTTTTTTTTTTTAAATCCTACAGAAACTAATTTGTTTGGTTTTTGAGATCATATAACCTGTTTGTGAGAATGAATAGGAGTAGGAACAACAGTATCTCTACCCATACTCTTGTTCAAAATCTTGACATAAAGAAAGCAGACAGTGGGATACTAATTTGAGAGCCTGCTTTTTACGAAAGCAATATAGTATGAAGGATCTTCATGGTATTGTATTGATGACTGCAAGTCAGAAGAATTCCATTGTATTTGAAAACTCAAATTATATCTTGGACCTATTTGTTGGTCTTTGTTTCTAAGTCTAATTTTGGACCATGTGTAGAGTCCTTAGACTCATCTATTTAAGTCCCGTATTAATCGTTTTCTGTATAAGCAGCATGTAAAAAAAATGCATATACAAAGTCTGTGAGAAATGATCATGCAATTGCTGATATTTTTGGTTTGGTTTCACATAGGACATTAATATATACTTGTATGTAGTTTTATGTGATAGCATGCTGCGTTTAGAATTTTGCACTTTCAGTAATTATTGATAATATAACTTTTCACACTTGAAAAATTGCAGGATTTTCTACAGGAAGCAGCCCTGCATATAGTCTCCCTGTTAAATGCAGATGCGTGTGCTCTGTCTTGAATTCTCTTTCATGCACACATCAATGCAAGTAGAGGATGAGATGCAGTTTTAATTTAGACTTAGATTTATTATATTGAGCAGATATGTCCATATCTTTCATTTGGTGCAGAAATGTGTACTGTTGTAGAAGCTTATTTTATGAACATATGTTCATTTTTTTCTCAAAAATTTAAATAAGCTTTCAAAATTAAAAACAATACCATGCATTCATGTATTTAACAATGATAGTCCAATGTAAAAGTAAAATCTTAATTTTAATTCTTTATTTTCCTGTTTTTAAATGATACACGTACATAGAACAAGATCATAAATCTTTACATTCTCAAATTGTATTTTCTTATGCACTTGTTTTATGTGTGTACTTAAAAAAGCACAAGTTTGTGTGTTTTCTTCATGTATAATTTTGATCACCATTTTAATACGCTATAGATACACTTCCAAAAGTAATCTTCAGTAATTATAAAAAAAGTATGTTATTGGCTAATGTATTCAGGATAATAGAGAATTTTACTTGTCAATGAGGACACATTTTTTGCATCAGAGGTTCCTTTTGAAAATTATCTTAAAAAAAACAATGAGGATGGACAAATCATACAGTAGACAGTAACATTTTAGCTAAAAGCATGTATCAAAGCTATAGTCTGAACAGTATTAGTTCTGCAGAATAAACTGTATCTAATCCAGTCCAGCAATTAAATGATGGCAAAGCCCTTTCACTGTCGACGTGCTCTCAGATGACTTGAAAAATTAGGTTAAAAGTTTTAATCCTTTGGGGTAGATGCTATATGCTTATTTATAAAATGAATGGACTATAGGTGCACAGCCATTTGAAGCAGTTTGGTATTAAGAGAGTCCCATTGGAGACTTTCAGAAGTTGTTACACTGTTTAAAATAGGAAAGCCATTTGTTTCCTTTACAGGTAGAGAATTAAACACAAAAATCTTTCTATCAATATTAATATTGTATTCTTAATCTATTATTGATTAAATACAATAACTGCTACAGTTTTATTAAATGACTGATGGAAAATGTAGAAAATCACAGCATAAAGGGAGTGATGAAATCTTCCTATGGTCAAGGTCACATAGTTACAGGAGAACTGCTATAGAAAAGGGAGAACAGGTCCTGTGCAATACAATTTCTAAATATCTCTGAAGGAAGAAGATATAGTACTGATGGGTTTGTAGACTGTCCCTCTTTTGTGTTACCTCCATATAACTGTGACTCGTTTGTCTGTTCTTGTGAACCTATCTGTATTTTCTGTGTAGATTTAATGTTGCTTGAGAACTTGCCACGTTCTAGCAGCAAACATGAGACTGAGGTATTTCAAGTCGCTACTTCACCTGCAGAGTTGCTGAGCAAGCAAGACTTGGAGTTTTGAAATTGAACTAGAGTTTACAAGAGGGGGAAAATATGGCAATAATTGGTCATTGCATTTTCAGAAGCTCATGGAGAAATTTTAGATAAACCCTGTGTTGATATTAAGGCAGCATGTGCATCATAAAAGAAAACTTGCAGAGATCCTCTATTTTGGAAGATGAACCAGTACCTTGATTGATTACTTTTATGGTATTATATGGGTCAGTTTTTGCCAGGAGCCCCCACTGTCATTAAGATCATCACTGCAAGATCACTATAGTATGTGTTTTCTACTGGTTCTATAGTATAATGTGAATAAGACTTTTGCTAGTAACTATTGATGGTTTGACAATTCCATATATCCTTTTTATGGTGGTTGTCAAAAATCATGGTCATTTGATAAGCAATGAGTGAAGATTAGTGTGTCAATGGTGAAAGATTCTAGGGATTGATAGATTCGGGAAATTCAAAAGTTTAACTTCTGAGCCAATTGCAGTGTAATTTTTGCACTTCTGTAAGTGCAACTGAAAAAAAAATTACCAGAATATTCTATGTATGATTTCTGAGTAATATAACCATTTTTCATTAATTATGCTTGAGATTTAAATTAAGTTTTATTGTGGGAAATTTTCCATATGTTTCATGGGAAATACTGAATAGGTTTATACTAATTCAGTATTCTGGAGTGATGACAGAGGTCGGCAAATGTCCTACCTTCAGTGGCTGACTCATCCAGCTTTGAGTTAAGTCTTTAGTATGTTGAAGTTATACTTCACTTTGCCTTGGCCAGTGATAATTACTGAGAATTTATTTATCTTGATAGCAAGTATGCTAATGGATCTCTTTTTGGAAGCTCTGTTACTAACTAGTGCAGTAAAGCCATGTTAAAATGTATTTTAATACTAAAGGCCTAACTAGCAAACACATTATTTCTCATTTTGTGGAAAGTTACCTGATAACTTGAATGTTAGCATTTTTATCTAGGTAAATCATTCTGTCTTACTTTTCCATCTTTGTCTTTTAGGGAAAATATTTGTTTTAGGTGCTTGAATCTTCATGTATTTTGAGCTCAATTACCTCAATGTCTACTTTGATATTTACAGCAATTAAGATGTGGGTTGGAACAACCTTGTCTAATCACATGGAAGTGCTAGGCAGATATACCAAACAAGAATTTACAGGATTTCTGAGATTTAATTTTAGAATTTTGTCTAGATTTATCTAGGATAGACCATCAGACTTGCACTTGATCCATTCCTTCTGAATTCTCATGTTCTAATGAGAATACTTTTCTCTCTACCCAGTAGTTCTTACTGTTGTCTTGGATCTTGCTGCATTCATCTAATCCTATTTAAAAAAAAACAAGATTGGAATTACCACTTGAGGCTATTCATTAAATAGTGTAAGTAACTGCTGCTTCAGAAGTTATTAGAGAAGTAATATAGAATCATTATAAAATGAACTATCTTAGATTTTCAAACACTAAGATTTTGTGACTTTTAATGTTTGCTTTTTGTTTAGCACCATCTTAAGTGGTGCCAAACCTTACAGCTCTTCCCTGTCGAGTTATTGTGTGCCTTTTTCTTAACTCCAAAATGAAAAAAGAATTCCCAAAACTAAGCTTTCCTGCACTTCTTTCCATCTAGATATGAGTATTCTAAAATGGCCATCATTTTTCAAGACTACTTTATTTTTGAGTTTATGGTGTGTAGTTGGCAAGAGTGAATTATTCTGTGTGTTTTTAATGAGGTTCCATTTTGTCTGTCACACTTGGTTAGCTGCTTGATGCTTGTGGGGGAGAAATATTACTAAATAGATAAGTAGCTTAAAACCATTTCAAAGGGATTGGATGCTAGTCCAATGACCTTAAATTTGATTTATATGATGTAAAGTTGGTGTACAGAGTTGCCATCAGGGTAACATGCTTATAGTTACTTGCAGATAAACTTCTATAAAGATAAACTTCTATATTTTATAATGAATAATCTTTTGTTACCTAGATTCAGTAGATTGCAGTAACAAGTACAACAGTTTTAAGTGTGTAAAATTCTGTGGATTAGAAGTGAAAGCAGAAGTCCTGAGAATATATGCTCTTAACTCTTCCTGAGTGAAAGTATACTTTTACTTTGAGCATCCACGGATGTGTCACTTGCCCCACAAGTTTACTTTTAATTTGCTAAAATTTCTGACTCCTTTATTTTATGAGAAAATGTGTTTCCTCCAATTAAGCTTCATTATCTTGAGATAAGAGCTACTATGTTTATATTTCACAGTGTGAAACATTAGGTGTGTGGGAACACTGGATGGCCAGGTAGTATAGTATTTCGCCAATTTTTCACAGTGCAA
Source organism: Gallinago jamesoni (assembly GCA_025769975.1). NCBI lineage: Eukaryota > Metazoa > Chordata > Aves > Charadriiformes > Scolopacidae > Gallinago > Gallinago jamesoni. The sequence goes on along the minus strand of JAOQGH010000040.1, from coordinate 34,043,987 downwards.
TTGGCTTCTGAGTGTCTTTAGAACAATCTAAACAAGAATTATTTCTGCCATCATTTCATATGAATACTGTTTTCCTATTGGAACTATCATTAGGTTTCATAAAAGCTCATTTGCAGCATATGTGTATATTTCTAAGTGTTTATATGTTACATACCTCATCAAGGAAGGATTTCAGGCATGGTTTCAAGCTGCGTAAACCAGAATTTATATTAAACAAAGTAATGGTTTTGATGATGCCTCTAGCACTTTAATAAAGATGTCTCAAAGCACCTCTGACATGCATCAGAAGTATGTCAACTAATACAATATCTGTGCCTTCAAAATCTTCTGTGGCTAACAAGGAACAAATTTGAGGCAAGAATAGTATTAAATGTTGAACAAATCTCTTACAGGAATATTTTTGAGATTTAAAAAAATTCTGATTTCAAAGTTAAAATAAGTTATTGCTGCTTACAAATGAAAAAACTTGTTCAAAATGCTATGTTTTTATTTTCTGAATTAACTAATATTGACAAGGTTGCCCTTCAGAGGGTTGTAATACAGTATTTAATTATCAACTCTGGTTTCTTTTAATAGCCTCTGTAACAAGATCATAATTATCTTGCATATAATCATTGGCTGATGCACTTAGCAGCCCATCTATGATTCATTCTTTGCAATTACTCTCACTGTGTAGCCTTGAAGAATCAAAAAGCCCATGTTTTTCTTGACAATTAAGTATTGTTAATGGTTAAAGTTATTCTGATTTTTCCTATTCTACTTTTACAATGTCCTTGAGTCTAGTTAGGAGTGACATCTTCTCCCCTGTGTAAGCATTCAGTCCCAAATAATCAAATGGTTATTTGGTACTTAAGCTTTCCCTCGGCTGTCCAAATTAGTAACAGCAGTTGGATGTCATACATGGGCACCAAATTGTGGTAATTGGAAAGTTATCTAAATGCCAGATAAACCAATTAAAAAGATATTACTACTTTTCAGTTCAGAGAAAGTATTTTATATAACATGTAACAATATATAATCATGAAGTCGTCAAAGAATTAGCACTATGAGCTATTTCAGCTTGAACTGCAACAAGATTGGCTCTTAGCTGCTAATGATAGACTAATGACAGTCCAAATTCACTATATAATATTGAACTTCTTCTTAGCTCTTGTTGTTATAGAGAGTAACAGAAGAGCAAGAATTCTCCAAGTCTTTGGTTTTATTGCGATGTATATGCAGTTACGTTGTGAAGTAAAATACACCAAGACAAAGTTATCTGATGTTAAGTAATATACAACTATTAAAAGCTAAAATCACCACAGTTTACATCTTAGTAAAACAGCAGCATACCTTTTGTTTTAGATTAGCAGTGTTTATATACTTTTAGTTCTAATATCTTCCCATTGATTGCAGTAAAGTACCATATTTGTCTTTTTCATGTGCAGTGGGATCATTATAAACATTTTTTGAATTTTTTTTTATATAAATTTTGCTTATTTTAATAAGTTGGAAAAGAATCTAGTGGTCACTTTGAATTGGGATAAGGTATATTGAAAAATACACTATCTCACTATTTGATGAAAAACTGTGTTTTTATTTAAAAAATTGTCATAAATCAGTATGTACTACCAATATATGAAAGCAAGAATATTGCAATAACAAATCAAAATAGATTTTTTTATAAAATCTTTTTAGATGAACTAAAATGATAGCTTCTTACCTGTTTAGGAATGTACAAGCATGAGTATAACTGTATTTTGTGTGCTTTCTGGTGGTAGCATGCTTTCTTACTAATGACATTTCTGGAGTGTCATAAAATACATTTTAGCTCATCATGTTTCTACCATCTTCCAGGCATGTTATCATTAATTCCTATGTTGAGAAATTTTTCATTTGTACTAGCGTTAAGCTTGAGATAGTTGAAGTTGTCTGAACACTAGTCTATTTTTGATGAAGTCCATACATTCAGCTTTAGTTAAAATAATTTTTTCAAAATTCATTACACTTCTCTGTTTTCCTTTTTCCTTAAGGAAAGCTGAATGTCAGCTGAATGTCAGCTGGCAATTGGAACTATATAATTTTCAGATATCTGAGTGGGAAATATCTTTGAAACTGTAAACAACAAAGTCTAATAGTTTTCCCTTAATTTCCCCACCTTAATAGCACCCTCCAATCAAAAACTAACTAAATTAAAGGCTCTTCTCAGCATCCCCCAAACATTGTGGCATCCTAGGCTTATTGTCATGCGAGTTGTAGACAGCTTCTGATCTGTTTAGTAGTATGTAAGTATCCACTCGCTGTCACTATAAAAAACAGGAAACCCAACCAACAAACTGCTTCTAGAGCCTCATATTAAAAATAGCAGAATTTTTATGTGGCCATAATGTGTTTGTGCTTGTTAAAGCTTGTTCATTTCCTATACCCTGTAGTCTGTGTAGTGATATGCTAAGTTTAGTAGAGTTCTAGTTCTGATTTGTGACCTTTTCACAGATCTTTTTTTGCTTCAGTCTTAGTGGTGAATTTCATAGGGATGTTGTACTTATTTTGGATATATTTTGCCAAGCAGTCACTATTTTACAGAGAGCCATTTAGCCTTTATTTTTTGGGGGGGCGGGGGTGAAGAAGGGAAGCAGCAGCGGACTATATCACCAAGTCCTGACTTTGACAAGGGATCTCCTTATGAGGCTTTAACGTTCTTACTGTTGCTACCCCGACAGTCTGTATCTCAACTTGGATTTGGGGCCGTGCAGCATCTCTGTTTACTTTGTAGTTGTGTCTGCCTCAGTTAAGTTTTGGTTTATTCTTTGACTTTATTCAGCATTATGCATGCTTGCATGCACTTTCTTTCTCTGAAATATGTTATGGAGTACAATCTTGTTTGGTCCCAAAGCAGGAGATAAAAGCTTTGTGGTCTAATAATGAATAGATGTAGTAAATATTGCAAAGTTCAGTCTTGTATAAGCATATGGCATGTACTTTATGGACGCACCTTAGTTCTTGATTTTGCTATTGGAATAGCTTTTAAACTGGAATACAAGCTGCCCTTACTGTGAAAAGCAACTGTTGTGTGATTGGCATGTTGTAGTAGAACAAAAAAGCAACTTTTGTTTTACTTTTAGTCTTCGACTGAATGTCTCATTTGCCAGTATTTAGAATGTATTATTGTGGAGGAGAATAAGAGCCTTAGTGTTTGAATTCTTCCATCTTCAATATATGATGTAGTGATAAAATGTGAAAAAATACATAATCACTAGTATTTCTAACTCGATAGAGGAGACTACAATGCATTGTATTGCAGAAGGGAAAATTGTTATTAATGTACATTTAAAAGCTTATTTTTTCAACCCTATTACAAATCTAGTTCCACAACATGCAGTGTCTTAATGAGGGTGTCTTGTTGTATTAGAGTGATAAAATAAAACTGCCTTTAAAAGAAATTATTGTTTTGTAATCTAAGGCAGATTACAAATGAACATGGTAGTTGTGTGTCTTGGATTCTGAAATAGGATAGTTATTTTGCATGTAACTCTACTTTTTGCTTTCAAAGCACCAAGCAGGTGTTTGAAGACTTGCTTCTACTATACAAGTTCCTGCTTTTAACTAAAGATGAGGACTAAATTATCTAATATAATTTTAGTTAATTGTACAATTTAGACAATTTAATTTTGTAATTAAACAAACTTAATTGTCTTAGACAATTTAGTTTAAAAGGTTTACTGAAATACCTTTTGAAATCATCTGAAATTGCATGCATGTATGTGTGTTCATGTTTTGATAAAAGTAGGAGTTCCTTTGAAAACAAAACGCTCTTGAATATTTTCACACTTGCATCTACAGAATTTTGGCTGATCTTATTTACAAAGTGAAACATAACTGTTTCACTTTTCATAACTGAAATGTAAGTGCCGAAAATAATTTTTATCCCTTTTTCTCTTTTCTATTTACATGTGTAAGAGCAGCTAGACTAAATAATTCATAATGTATGTGGACTTTGTCTTTTATAAATTATTTTCTTCTGTTTCAGTTTGAGTAGTTGAGAAACAGAAAATACTGCACAGCTGTTACTCTTCATTACTGAAGTAGAAAGTAAACACGGCAAGAAAATCAGCATGATTAAAAAATATCTGAAATACACTTATGTCTTTTACACTGAACTGTACTACCTTTTTTTTTTAAAAAAAAAAAGTGAATGCATTTGAACTATCCCTGCTGCATGATTGTGAATATTCGCATTCTATTCTTTACTAAATTTTAGTTCAGCAATCTAACTCTTGGGGGGAGTGCTTTGGATGTAATGTCATTAATGACAATACTGATGTTAAGGAACTCAGCTGAAATGTGACTTCAGTAATACCAATGTATAGGCTGCAGTTCTGTTTTGATAGGTTAATTAACCTAAGGTTGTGTATGCTCATTGAGCATAGTTCTAAAAAATAGCAGTTACACACAACGTCCTTCTACTGTCTTCCTTTTAAGCTCTTGATATGATTATTCCTTTTGTTCTTCATGACCAACATATGTTCTTAAAGAATGAACAATGTATGTTCGTGTCCCCTGTTGTATCTTAGTTTTTTCCAGGTGTACCAGATTCTTAGTGTGAATTTCAGAATAGAAAAAAAAAAATAATAAAAATCATTATGGTGAAATCCTTAGTGTAGATAAGTGTGCTACTGTGAAAGTGACCTCAAGTTTAGGAAGGGGTTTCTGTGGCTTGTTTTGTTAAAAATCATTTGTTTTGTTGTTAAAAGCTGGTCATCCCCCATAACACCTAAATACTCTGTACTGCAGTAGAAACAACTTCAAAGTCTTTCTTCAAATGAAAACTTTAGGTGTGAAATAATAAAAATAAATGTAGGCTGTATATCTTTGCTACCATTCAAATTTTTCTCTTCATTTTAGATAAATATTGCCGAAGAGACAAGCAATCATCTGTTTCAAATACCTGGTGCTAATTACAAAAAAAAAGCCTATATGTTTGCTTCTGCAAAACTATGCTTACTATAGGAAAAGTAAAATAAAATAAAATCCCCTCTTTTAAATATTTTTAGATATCACATGTGCTGTGATATATTACAAAATATTATTTCATACTGTGAAAGCATATTATAAAGTGCAGGATACATAACCAATAAAGCACCTCTACCCATTTGTATAATTGGGAAATAAAGGAGTATACAGAAATTGTTAGAGAATATAATAATTCTGATTATATGTGTGTATGTATCTATCTCTTTTGCTATGTATTTTTTTTAAGATAAAAGCAATAGATTATGTAAAAACTTCTATGTAAATTAGCTACCAATAAAATAAAAAAAAGTCTCCTGTGAAATCGTGGAATGGATATATAACCTTACAACTCTTTGAGGGAAATTCTATTTGTGGCTACATGTAGAAGAGAGAAACTTTAGGGGAAAAAATGACAATAGTTGTATTACTGCAATAGAACATATAACTTGGTTCTTTGTATGGTATTCTTGTTTGTTTGTGGGAGCAACAGTTTTAACTTCTCTACAGAAATATATTTCCTGTTATCTGTTAGATCATATTAATTGTATTGGGAATAAATACGTGAATACCCAAATGTTTTAATTCTTCTCTAATAAATGGAGTAGCTGTAGTATAGTTGTGTTTGTTTAAATGCATACTTAGTTCATGGAAAGATTTGCATTATTTGGTACTTTCACCTTAAATTTATATCCATTCTAATATTGAAGAAAAAATACAAGAAAAACGTTGCAACCTCAGACATTTATTGTTACCTTTCCTGAATCTTTTGTCATCAAATTTCTCCAAAACAATCACATTTAATAGGATCTGAAACAAGTTTAAATGTAACATTTTTATCTTTTCATAAATGCAAGTTTATTATAATGGTAACCAATTTTTTACATAGTTTTGACACCAGCTTTATGCATTTAGTAAAATTGGCCGATGGATAGTCACTGTTTCAGTAAAAACTATAAACACTTCTAAATAAACACTTAGACGAGGAAATTGCACTTTACAATATATGTGAAATTTAAATTATGATATTTGCAGAATTAGGAAGACAGTCCTGCAGTGTCAAAAAAGGCAAGGTAACTAGACATCTATCTTCATCAACTCCATCAAGTCATTTGAAATGAAATATAAATCTGCATTAAAAATATTAGGAATATTTTTAAATTTTTCTGGAGAGAAGGTCTAGATATGAGCATTTTTTCATTAAGCTTGAGTATTATCTATATTCAGTGGGTTTACAGAACACCTAATGTGAAGAAAACTATGGATCTTATGATCAAAGTAATTTTTTTAATTTTTTCTGAATATTGAGAAGGTACTGGTAGTAATACTGTTACTACCTTTTCTACCATGAGAAAAGATTTTTCTTCCCATGAAAAAAATAAGGAAAATAAACTTTTTGCAGCTGATTTACTGAACTTGAATGAATAAATGCCTATATAATAAATAAACTCACAGCTAACCTAAATTATTGTGTATGTGCCATCATACCTAAAAAGAAAACATTCAAGTTATTTGCAACTTCTAAGAAGGTTTTTGTCTTTACTGTCAAAAAAAGAACTGTCCAAAAGCTGTGGGTGGAAGTGAAGAAATCCCCAGCCCATAGAACTTAATCTTTTCCTTTAAATGCAGCAACCTACATGGTTTCACTCTACCTATATGCTTTGCTAAAAAATAAGTAAAGCAACATCATTTTATCCATTTTCTTGGTATGTAAAATATGAGTTTTCTGAATATTTTTCCCTTGTATCAAGCTTCTACTTGTAAAGGATCATCTTCAATTTAATGGAATCTAATTTTACCTTTAAGTCCTCCTATGGCAGCTCTATTTAAGCTTCTGTTTTAATTTATCTTCATTTCTGCTAATACATTAATCCTCTACATCGCTTTTGTAGTAGATGAACACTTAGTAAGATGAGCCAATCAAAGACCTTTGGTGTCTTTATTTAGTTCAAGAATGCATTGGAAGTTAAAAAGTCTTTAGCAAGAATATTGTAGTTATACTGTAAACAAAGGTGGCATGTTTTTTCCAGACAACTGAATACAGCTTTTCTGGTATTCGCTAGTTTTCAGAATGAGCTGCAAAGTGTATTAGTCCATACATTTCCCAAAACCTTAGTTCTTTTAGACTTGAGAGAGCTAGTTCAAATCTGATATGCTTACTAGAGAAGAGATAGTGTATGAGGTCTTGTAGTCATTACATGAGGAAAAAAAAAAAAAAAAAAGCAGATACTTTAGTTTCAGAAATCTGCAGAGCAGTGACATGGCGTTCCATTCAATTTTTTACCAGATATCACAGACTGGAAATGTGAACTTTGCTGATACTGCTGGGAAGGAGAGTGCGGCAGGCAGCTGTAATTCCCATCCTGTAAAGGTACTGATACTTAAAGTCTCTGTAGTCCAAATTGGTACACAAAAATACTAAAATATTGAATTTGGACCTTAGATCTATTTTCAAAGTTCATTTTCTGCCAGACATTCCTGGATGTTCTGTGGATACATATACAATCTTTTCTTCTTAGATATGAATAAGGAGAAAATACTTTGGAGTTTCTTGCAGGTTGCTTCCTGAAATACTATCTTCTAGTAGGCAGAGAACACTGTGTGGAATGCAGTTCTAGTGTTTTCCTAGGGTTTGACTTGAACAGCAGATTTCTGAAGTCAATGATATGCAATTTATTTAAATTAGGCCAACATTTTATTCTGTGTACTTGTAAGTTTGGTTGCTCCAAAGTCGAGTTAACTGTCCTCATGGATTTTTCTGCCTCAAAGTGTAGCTCAATTTTGAGTCTTACTTATTCTTAAAAAAGGAGATTTTCTAGTTTTAGAGTGATTATTAACAGCGTGATGTTGCCGAAAGGTATTTCGGCACAGGGTGAGCTGCAGACAGTTGTTCCAGTGCATTCTTTGACCATATCTTGGTAGCATCGGGTTTGTCAACAGTACTGCAACAATTACAACGTTTTTTTCTACAGAGAAGAATCATAGCAAAAAATAAATTTATTTGTGAAATAAGATTATTATTTTTTATGCTTTTAAGGAATCATAAAGCCTAGAGAGTAACTGAACATTAATATGCTTCCATCTACTGTAAAACCCATTCCGTTTTATATATTTTCAGGGAGTGTGGAGTGGCACAGGAAGGAAATGGCATATCGCTGGAAAGTTGCTCTAATTCAGCACAGGATTCTTGTGAGAAATTCTTCTAATATTACATCATCCTATTCAGTTTTTTTGCAGTTTGCAGTCTAATTTCTTCATTTTTTAATGCCACTTTTGTTCCTTTCAGTAACCACATTAAAATAAATCTAGCAGATTAAATAGGCTTTCATCAGTGTTAGCAGTGCGTATCTGATAGTGTGACAATTTAGTACTGTATCTTTTGTCATACTACATTATATGATGTCTTGTGGGATTGGTAATAAAATTATTTTTACTTTTTAATAAATTTTGCTATATTTAACATTATATTTTGCTATCTAACATGAGATTCAATATACAAAAAATTCTCAGCTGCTTCCACTTCAATGGATGTTTCTGACAATAATATAAGTAACACTTCAGTAGATGCAAAAAATAATGCCCTTTCAAAAAACAAGAAAAGGAGTGAAAAAAGGCAATTCAATAGTTATTTCAATTGTACATCAATTTTTTTTTCTTCAATTCTGTTTTCTTTTGACTGAGCTTAGTACTTTTATTGGATTTATGGTTACTTATCAAACTTTGTAGATTGAAGGAAAGTACTTTTGTTTTTCCTGTTCTATAATGTCAAAGGAGAGCATGAAAGATTATATGTACTGACTTAAGGTCAGCAGTGACTCTAAGAAAACACTTTTTTCAGGTATAAGAGCAAACTCATTCTATAAAATTACCTAAAGCATGAAAAATTATTAAGATTAGCTTTTTATCATAGATTTAGAAAAATATATCCATAACACAAAGAATATCTTTTAATTAAGGAACTGTTTTGTACTGCTTTTTTTTTTTTCTTTCTAAAGAATGTGTCTGTAGATGTTTCACTTATTAAGATGAGCATGAAAACCTATGGCCAACTTTATAACCTTTAATTGAACTCTCTTTGTGAATTCATAAATGCAATATCAGATGGAAGTTACCAGTGTATCTTTTTTTCTCTTACCTGCAACCCCCAGAAATAAAGTGTGTTTCTGTATGTTATTTTGTGTTTGAAAAATATATGCCTGTATTTTTGTTCCTCCATTTTAATGCATTTTGTACAAAGCAATCCCACAAACCTAATTAAGGGACATGGTGTATACCAATACTGAGGTAATCCTATCTTCCTTTTCTTTGAAGCTCATCCATTTCAGCTTTTGTTCTATTAGCTAGCGATTTCCTCTTGTTAAAACTATATGACCCTACTGTTTCTTGCTTCATCTCTCTATTCTTCTTCCTGAACCACATACGTATGCAATTTGTTCACACTCATTTCAGTTACTGAATATACCTCTGTGGTCATGGTCAGCTACAAGAAACTGTTATCCATTTGTGACTTGGTCTTCAAATATCTCATATTACTTGGTAGATTGCCTGCCATCATCTCATTTCAGTCTGTGTGTCAGAGATTTCCTTCCTAAAATTCTTTATTTACTTGATACAAGTGATCTTACACATGGATTTGGTCAGGATTGTGGTTTTTGTTACTTGTATGACTCGCATATGGAGTTTTCCTGTCCCTGATTCCTAGGACATCTTGTCTTGGCTGTGCTCATCTTCTTAAAGATACTCTACTTGGAACTTCAATAAGTAATTTTAAAGATTATCTCCGTTCTCTTCACATACACTTCCTTCTTACCTTTTTTTTTTGGTTACTGTGGATAACCTACCCATTCTTTAAAAGACTGTGATTTTTGTGTCAAATTGCATAGCCAATCTATGGAGTTTCACATTGCATGTGTCTAAACTTTGCTGTTTGTTTGTAAAAAACCTTCAAATCCTTCTTATTCTTTACAGGTTACCAGAGCCTTATCTAGGTCCTTAACTTCTGTTTCTTCAAAAAGCTACTTCCAAAGTTATTTGAATAAGATCTTTCCCTGATCACACCATTTCAATTTCATTGCTTTCTAATTCTGTATCCTGTGAAATGCAAAATGTTGTTCCTGCTCATCAGAGTTTTCTATGCTTGAATTCCTTTTCCTAGAAGTTTACCATGTCGGACTCACAACGTTTGTAAATAACTGTAATTGCCCCAAACTATGTGTTGCATGAAGAGAGCTTTTCTTGAAAACATTTGAGCTTTTATATTCTTTTCCAAACCTATTCATAGAATCTGTTGATTATGAAGTTATAAATGCCAAGGATTATAGCTGGATAGATGCTGTACCTAATGAATTATGACTTAATACTACTTTCTCTTTCCTGATTTTAAAGAGGAAACCACACAAAGACAAAACCAAAATGAGATGGATATATCTGACTAGTTTGTTTCATTAAGTGTATATGTTCACTTTCACTCTAAACGCTGATACTTTTCTCCTACTGCTTTAAACATTTTCTTCCATCTCTTTTCTGCTAGGGTATAGTTCCACATGTGTCCATTAGTATCTGCCGCCATTCAGTTGTGAGGAAAGTGAGAGGAAAGAATCTTGATATGAATATGAGCAGCTAATTATAAAATCAACAACTAGCTAGAATAAACTTCTAAAACTCATCATTAAAACTGAAGAATGAAATTGTCAATGCGAAGAGATAGTTCCTTTTTTTGCCATTTGCAGAATTTTTGTCCTGTTGTCTAAAAGACTCAGTAATAAGGATTACTTTGTGTACGTACTTTAAATATTATATTGTGGTTATGTAACAGAATGTATAAGTGCATAGAAAACACATGATATTTTGTCTTTCTTTTCTAAGGTATTACTGATCACATAAAAGAAGTATGCTACTCTTCTGAAAGCTGTGCTTTGTGTACTTCTGTTTAGTTTTGTGCATTGATAACTGCCATGTAATTTAATTGGGAAAATGGCTGTTCAGCACATAAAATCAGATACTTAATCATCTTCTCTATAATAGGTGGAAATTCTCATGTTCAAACAGTTTTAATATTTACTGTATTAGTCATGTTAAGAATGGAGGTATTATTTACCTTTGTAAGTAAAATGTTTCACGTTTAGTGCAGAAATGCATCTACATGAACATTGGGGATATACAAATAAGGGTTTTTTTTTCTATATTTTCATACATTACAATTTAGTTTGCAAGGTCATGGTATTTAGAATGCATTTATAGAAATGTACTTACTGAGTTTTCATAGTGTTGAAGAAGTGTTTCAATATACAGTAACATCTTTTGCTTTCTGCTATGTAGCTTATAATAGTTATTTTATGCTGATTTAATGTCTTCCTTGAGAATACTTTCAAGGACATCTTTGATTAGATTGATCAGACTTAATGAATATGTATATGTATTGGACTAAATTGTAGGTTGCATTTAAAAATAAACTGTCCTGTGTGTATCATATTATAGTAGATTGCAGTGAAAGAATGGAGCCATCCATTCTCAGTTTGAGATTAAGTAACTTTAGCTAAATCCTATTTAAAGATTTAAAGATACTGTAAAAATAAACTCTATAATTGAGAAATTAAATCTTAGAAATTAAATCATTAATTCTGAAATTTGAAATTAACCTATGTGTTACTTAAAAATAAATTTTTCTTGCCCCTCCATTTTTTGTTTTTGTTTTTTTGTTTCACTGCTAGTTAAAAGTTGAAAGCTCTGTATGGTTCAAAGATGAACTTTTAGATGAAACATGCCTGAACGTTGGGGCACAGATGTTTTTAATATGAGTTAAATAAAATGTGTCTATATGTCTGCTCTGTCAGCTTGTTGCTAGTTCAGAGTTTTGGTTGAGATTAGGGAAAGGTACACATGAAAATGTCTTAGAAGGAACTTTCTGCCTTTAGACAGTACAGTAGTCACTTAAGATTTCTTGAACAGGCTGCCTGGCATGGTGCAGCATAAAATGCTAATCATATGTGTTTAACTGACAATCATTGTAGCTTAACTGAAAGAGCTCTTCTTTATTTTCAATTACTTTGTTCATCCCACTTCAAAATATTTGAAATACTATGGGAGCACTATACTGACAGATGACATTGTGAAATGACTTTGTCAGATTTTCATAGAGGCTGTCTTTCGAAGTTTCCTTTCTACCTGTCATTCCTGAAAACCAACTATGGTTTTAAAGACTCAATATTGAAGAATAAAAATAAAAAAGTTCCTTAGCCCAAATTAAGGCTCATTACACAAATTATGGATTGATTAATTAATTATAAAGGGTAGTTTTTAAACAAATTCCACCCTGCCCTGCACAATATTTCTTCAACTTTTAATAAGGCTTGATTTGTTGATATTTGTTGAGCAGGATGAACAGACTGGAGTGGTTTCTTAGTGGTGTTATTACTTCAGGAGTGACAAAAATAAGAGTAAGAAAAAATTTGGTTTATTAAATCACTTCTTTAAGATCCAGAACACAGAAATCAGACTTGCTTAGAGGAGATTAATGTTTTACCCCACCAGTCTCGCTGTAAAGTTAAAGCAGACATTAAAACTTGAAATGGAAAATGAATATGCCAGTTGATCAAGAACAATTCTATAGTTGTGAAATGCTGTAATATATAAAAATTATTAACATTTTTGCATTGATAAATCTTGTTAGTAGTTTATTATTTCATGAAATAAAACATTATTTAATTACTTTAATTAAGATATTTTAAGTTTGCCATTTGTGAAGCTAGCTTCACTTCTATTTCAGATCACTACTGAACTGCTAATGTAAATAGATTGAAAATATGTTTCACCCAGATATTACTGAACTGAAATTTTTACAGTAAGCATTCATGAAATAATAGATATGTTAATATTTGTTCTATTTCATCACCCCACATCCAAAGCTACATAACAAACTTACACGCATAGTATTGTATTCCTTTTATAAAAATCACATCATAAGGATAATGCTTGTTCTGTAGAAATTTGAACAGCAATGGACATGTTTGCTTAGATTACGGAGTTTAGAGATTCTTTATTGTAGCCAAGCTAATCAGCACAATAGGACCATAAAGAATGAACCAATATGACCCAAAGAAACTTACGTGTGTGTGTGGGCAAGTAAGTATGTTGACTACAGGAAAATGCTTTTGGAGGAGTTGGCAATATCAGGTTTATTGTTTTCAGTAAAGAATTTCAACCTAGAATAAACTGTCTGATGATAAATGTACAACAATTACTAATACAAACCAGACTAATGTTTTTATCATTATGTAACATTGAACGGATGTGTTTTGGTGAAGTTGATGAAATCTGATAACAAAAGGCTCATAAGCTATTAGCTATAGAAAAGGCAAAATCTTGCATCTACTAACTTTCTACAGTGTATTGTCAATTATTGCAAAGATGTTTTTAACTAGGAACTCCACTACGAATTGCTATATTTTGTCATTTCCATGCAAAGTTTTAACAAATTTTCTTAACTTTAAAATATAAATGTTGCTTTAGGGTGTTCTGTAATAGATTTGAAAATTGTTCTTTCATTCTTTTCTTTTGTACTTTGGTATATATAATAGGACATTTTAAATATTGGTATCAGCAGTGATTTTACATATCTTAATTTTGTTCAGACATTTTTTTGTTATGACACTCAGGTTTTCTTTCAAAGTCAGTGTACCTGATGTAAACATTATTGAAAAAATAATTCTAAGTATTTGCAAATTACTGTCATTTATGGACAGCAGATGAACATATATTTACTACAGTTGTTTTCCAGAACATTGGTTTTACATTCACATTTTTAACTTTGAACTTTGAACCAGTAGTTATTGAACTGGATATTTAATACATTTAAAAGTCTCTATACACATTTGCTTTTAGATAACTTCAGTTATAGCATATTATGTTATGTGTACTTGTGTTTTTTGTGAGTACAGTTATGTCAGCCTTCCTGCTTATTATTGACTATTAAAATTTTTCATTGTTTATCTGGCAATTACAGCCTTTTAAATTTTCTTGATATATTAAACTGATTTATATTTTAAAATATGATGGCATAGGATGAACTCTTTCAAGTGCAGGATAGCTTCATGATTGCCAAAAGTTCTTTCTAGACAACTAAAAAGAAAGAACCTGCCTGTACTGTGTAAGTGGAATAGCATATGAGTTCTCTCTATGCATACTTCACATTCTCTCTCTTCTGTTACAGAGATATATCTTGATTCCTCAATTCTATCTTCTTGTGTAATGACTTAGAAGACATAATGTCTCTCCCGATCAATTTTGCAATGACCTTGTACTGATTAATGAAATCTGATGTTCTGAATAATTATCCTTAAATTACACTTCATATGTTGAGTTATGTTTTTAACACAAAGCCTGACAATGTGTAAAATACAAATGTTATTTCAATAATAGCTTACTCAGGCTGTATAATGATTGCTGCTTTCCTAAGATGTAGATCAGGAAAAATCTCGGTGTTCAGGAAGGACAATACCATGTATTGAACTTGAATGTCTGCATTGCATATGTGTCAATAAAGTTGAATACATATGCAGATTGTGTTTTGCTGAAATCTGTGATTAAAGCTTTCTGGGTTACTTTGAGTTTTTGCACATTTTCAGAAATACACCTTTTAAAGCCCATTTGTGACGAAGTGAAATGTGTACAAACATGGTAGAAACTCTATTTAGTGATGAGCATTTACAAAAGAACCACCACATCCTTTATTTTTGGACCTTACTCCATAAAACTTCTAGTGTTCATATTAGAAGAGAGAATGAATCACTCCTTTCCCTATGCCTTCATGATTTTGCAGATATCTGACATTTAGCTCAAGTAATTTCCAGATTTTGAGGAGTGTAAGCTTACGTTAATTCTGTTAATTATCTTATTAGAAGCCAGCCTATAGCTTTAACTGTCCTCTTGGTCTCTTCTGAACCCTTTACAGTTCCAATGCATCCTTCAGAGACAAAGGGACCAGGGCTGAATAGAGTTTAAACATATATATAAACCTTTTATGTCATCATATGCTGTGTCATACTCCTTTGTATTCCTTTTCCTAATATTTGATTTCATCTTTGAGTATTAAAACTGAGTCAATGTTTTTCTGGATAGTATAATCCAAAATGTCACTCCTGAGTGAAATGGTCATTTTAGAGCCCATTATTATTGTGTGTGAAGTTAGGATTGTTTTTCTCCTTTGCACGTCTTTTATGTACATAGGTCATTTGCCATTCTTTTTACACAGTCACTTAGTCCCAAGACCCTTCTGTGATTCCTCACTGTGACACGCATCCTTATTGCCTAACAATCATCATCCAAATAACAGAATTCTCAGCACTGATGTTTGCTTCTCTTTTCCAGATCCGTCACTGCATGTCCCTATATAATACTATAAGTGATCTCTCCATTGTGAGAACAGATAGTTTAGTCATTGTCTCTTTCCTTTTAATTCATTGATTTTTCCATGTAAGGACATTTCTTCATATTCTGTAGCAATTCCATTTCCTAATAAACTTTTGGAAAGGATATTATTGAAAACTGTTTGGAAAGGAGGCAGCAAAGGCTTTCTGTGCTCTTATAATTAGAACATAACCTTTCACAGTCTCCTTCATATAACTTGTTCAGAGTTTTTTCTTTACCATTTCATCGTTGAATCTTCAAATTTTAATTAAGTACCTTATTAGAAAATAATTTAGAATATGTATTTGGAACTGCATGCTGTATTCTTTATATCATTTGTACTGTGGTACAACATTGTCTTCTAATCTATGACCACTGTGTTACTATATTGTACAAAAGTCCATAGTCATAAACAGTTCATGTTTTAGTATATCTTGCATGATCATTACCTTGTTACCACTACAATATGGATTCTGTTCAAATCTAAAACTCTAACAAGTTTTCCTCATAGTGTCTGCACCATAATCTTGCATTCAGGATCATTCTATAAGTATTGTATTTCTTTTACAATCTCATTTTCCTGCTAATTCTACTGATTATGAATTCTACAAAAGCTACCTAAAAGGCAATATATAAAACATAGTACTGTATAGGATCAAAGTAAACTTAGAAAAGTTTACCTTTTTAATCTGTCTCAAAACTGAGGGAAAGTACAGAAATGCTTCTAGATTATATCACAAAACTTGTAAAATAATTTTTCTATTTCATACACTTTTGTGCATAAGGATAAATATTCTCTTTATAATATCCAGTATAACTAGTATAATGACCTTTTAAAATGCCTATCATTATTTTATATCCAACAAGACAAGTATTGGTTTTTAATAATTTTTAGGCGAAATAACATTTTTTTCTGCCTTTTTCTGCCTTTAAAATTAATTCTGTATAATTTATTTATTAAGATATGCCAATTAGAAAACTTGTTTGGCTTACAGTATTAATCATTTTTATAGCTCTTTATTATGTTACTGTATCTGTAGCTTTTTGAAACTGTGCATCTAGACGCTTTTTTAGTATTAAGTTTTGATCTTTACTTTTGTTACTGTTGTCTTTATAAGATGGGGTTACCGAAGTAAAACTTAGTATTTAGGAAATAACATGTAGTTTGGAATATTCTAGCTTTCCTAACATACACCTGCCATACCGACATTTCTTTGAACTGTATTTCCACATTGAGGAAGTATTTCATTGACACTGACAGCCAGGTTTATTTCCAGAAAAGTTGCAGTTCATTTATAATCTATATTTGCCTTAAAAGTAGTTCAGATTCCATGCATTGCTATGCACTTGTTTACACTGAGTTTTGGCGTCTAATTAAATACCTTTGTATTGATACATATATTATTCTTTACAGCACTCATCCAAAAGGACTGGGAGATGTCAAAACATTGAAAATTATTCCTGGATGATTTTCAACACTATATTTGCACAGCTAAAAAAGGAAGATTGATAGCCCGAGTTTCTAATAATAATCAGTGTCACTTTCACAGATCACATTTGTATCCAGATAGTATAAGAAAAAATTATGCAGTATAGAGGAGGGAAAGGTTGTATCAAAATATGGCAAGAAAGACTGCTGCAGTACATTGAATTTCCATTAGAAAATGTGGGGATGATAAATAAATAAAAAACTAAAACTATGCAAGGACAAAGTTAAAAAAAAAGTAAAGAAAACTATGGAAGAGAATCATAGAGTAATTCAATTGGGGAGGGATACAAGGTCTCTAGTCGAAATTCTTTCTTCAGGCAGAGTCCGCTCTGCAGGCAGAGCAGGTTGCTGATGGCTTTCTTACTGCACAGCTTCTCTGCAACCTGTTCCACTGCAAGACAGTACTCATGGAATCACGGCATTGTCAGAATTGGAAGGGACCTCTAGAGATCATCTAGTCCAAACTACTCACTATGAAAATGTTTTTCCTTATGTCTAATTTGAACCTCTTTTTTCAATGAATGTCCGTGATCTGTTGTCCTCCCACCATGCACCACTGAAAAGAGTATGTCAATCTTCTTGATGAACTTATAGGTATTAAGGAGCTGCTTTGGGGTCCTCCTGAAGCTACCTATTCTCTAGGCTGATGAAACAGGCCAGTTCCTTCGGCTTCCCCTTGTAAGGGCAGGTATTCCATACCCTTGACTGTCTCGTTGACACTCCAATGAACTTCCTTCAGTTCATCAACATCTTATTTGTATTGAAGGGCCCAAACTTGGACCCAGTACTCTAAAAGCAGTCTAACAGCTGCCAAATAAAGAGGGATAATCAGTTCCATCAAACTACTCCATTAGTCAATATAGTTCATCTGAAGTACAAAGAGCATTGATTAAACCAAAAAATGTTGAGATATTTTTGTTATTTCATGAATCTAAATTCTGTTGCTTCTAATACTTTAAAAATTAATGAATCAGGTGTCTACCCAATGTGCATGTCTCTGAAGGAAGTTGCATCACAGCTTGTTGGAAGGAAAATGGTGGAAAATTGTGAGCTTTAAATCAAAGAGAATACAGGAAAATTCAGAAACTCGTCATTTTTATTAAAACCTCTATATCTTGTTCAGTCAGTGTAGACAAATACTTAACTATGTGCCTTGAATTTCTTGCTTTGTTATTTATTGTTAGTTCAGACAAGTTCTTAGATCTTTGCAAAGTTGGTACTTATTTATTGCTATATTAGGTTGTGCTGGTGAACTTGAATGAATTGTTGTCCTGGATGTAAAAACTGAGTGAACTCTGAGTCGTGTTCATAATAGCTGTAACTGGACAGTTTAGGGGTCTTTTTAGTGTGTGTAAGCATAGAAGAAATAGGCCTAAAAAAATGCACTTATTTTAATATTGGCATCACTACTTACTCTTAATGTTGCTGCTGTTACAGATATTCCTAATCCATCTCCAGGTACGATTTTGTGGGTTTGTTTGGATCTTGTTCTTTCTGTGTCTGTGTAATTATCAGTGGTACACACATGCAAAAAACTTCAATGCTTTTACTTTTTCTTATCTACAAATGTTTGTGTTTTGGGTATTATTAGTATTCTCTAGAGGAGGCAGACCATCTCTACTTATGTTTTTACAGCACATAGCATGGCGTTTTCTCTTCTAAATAGAAGTTCTGATTCTAAAACCAAGTAGTAATAAACCAGAATCAGTGACTAGAACTGGTATAACAAAAAGTGTTACCGTAATCAATACAATACAGTCAATACAATAAGGGAAAATTGTGTATGACAAATTTGGTGGCCTTCTGCAATGGGGTTATAGCGTTGGTGGATAAGGGAAGAGCAACTGACTATATGTACTTGGACTGGTGCAAAGCATTTAACACTGTCCCGCATTACATCCTTGTGTCTAAAGTGAAGAGACATGGATTTGACAAATGGACCACTCAGTGCATAAGGAATTGACTGAATGGTTGCACTCAAAGTGCTGTGGTCAATGGTTCAATGTCCAAGTGGCAACCAGTGACAAGTGACATTCCTTAGAGGTCAGTTTTGGGACCGGTGCTGTTTAACATCTTTGTCAGTGGCATGGAGAGTGGAATTGAGTGTACCCTCAGCAACTTTGCCAATGACACCAAGCTGTGTGGCGCAGTCGACACACTGGAGGAAAGGATGCCATCCAGAGGGACCTGCAAGGTCCTGCATCCTGTTTGGGGCAATCCCAAGCACAAATACAGGCTGGGTGGAGAATGAATTGAGAGCAGCTTGGAGGACAAGGACTTGTGGGTGTTGGTTGATGAGAAGCTAAACATGAGCTGGCAGTGTGTGCTTGCAGCCCAGAAAGACAACTGCATCCTGGGCTACATCAGAAGTGTGACCAGCAGGTTGAGGAAGGTGATTCTGCCCTTCTACTCTGCTCTGGTGAGACCACACCTGGAGCACTGTGTCCAGGTCTGGATGCAGTATGCCAACATAAGATCGACATGGACCTCTTGGAGCAAGTCCAGAGGAGAGCCATAAAATGATCAGGGGTGTGGGGTACCTGTCTTATGAGGATAGGCTGAGAGAATTGCGGTTGTTCTGCGTGGAGAAGAGAAGGTTCTGGGGAGATGTTATAGCAGCCTACAGAAAAGATGGGGAGGGACTCTTTATCAGGAAGAGTGGTGGTAGGATGAGTGGTAATGCTTTTAAACTGAAAGAGGGGAGATTCAGATTAGATACTTGGAAGAAATTCTTTCCTGTGAGGGTGGTGAGACACTGGAATGGATTTCCCAGAGAAGTTGTGTAGGCCCCATCCCTGGACGTGTTCAAGGCCAGGCTGGTTGGGACTTTGAGTAACCTGGTCTAGGGGAAAGTGTGCCTGCCCATGGCAGGGGGGTTGGAACTACATGATCTTTAAGATCCGTTCCAACCCAAACTGTTCTATGATTCTGTGATAATGGTAGGAAGCAGCATGTTAATGCATTAGAGGAAATTTGCTCAAGTATTTTATGTAGAGATACCCCAGTAGCGATAGTTGCATGAATCAGGAAGATTATCATTGCTTTCTGGGAGGGGATGATGAATATACAACTTTGATTTAGGAAGAAATTTTAGTCTTAATTTTTAATATTTTGATGCTTAACAGAATTATTTGATTTTTACTATAATTTTTTTGTGCTGCCACAGAATTTTCTTAACAGATTCATTGCATCTTATGGTATCTCTCCAGATATAGCAGATAACCAATTTTGTTCATGTCAACAAAGAACGCCTATTTCACTTGCTGTATCCAAAAGATGTGTTCAGCCTTTAGAAGTAAATAGAAACAAATACCAATGGTGTTACAGAAACATGGCAGTGCTAGAAACAGAAGGAAAGGTAGGGAATAGGAACATAATGGTGATAGTTTAATGGCCAATTTGGGAATAAAGGAAAGGTTCTCCTTCCTGTAATCCAGGAGGAAGTAGTTAATGATTTGTTTACGCACCTGGACACGCATAAGTCTATGGAGCTGGATGGGATTCACCCAAAAGTTCTCAGGGAGCTGGCAGGAGAGCTCAGCAAGCCTCTCTCCATTATCTGTCAATAATCCTGGTCAACAGGAGAGGTGCCAGATGACTGGAGGGTGGCCAATGTGACGCCCATCTACAAGAAGGGCCAGAAGGAGGATCCCGGAAACTATAGGCCTGTCAGCCTGACCTCGGTACCGGGAAAGATCATGGAGAGGATCATCCTGA
>JAOQGH010000040.1:34011697-34023291 GCA_025769975.1 Gallinago jamesoni | reverse complement strand
GGAGGTATTTAAGAAACGTGTAGACATGGCTCTTCAGGGCATGCTCTAGTGGCCAAGATTATTGGTTTGTGGTGGGGGGTTGTGGGTGTGGGGTTTAGTTGGTGGGTGGGTTTTTTGTGTGTTTTTTTCTGGTTTTTGTGGGGTTTTTTTTTGGTTTGTTTTGGGTTGTGGGTATGGGGGTTAGTTGGTGGGTGGTTTTTTTTGTGTGTTCTTTCTGGTTTTTGTGGGGTTTTTTTTGGTTTGTTTTGGGTTGTGGGTGTGTTTTTGTGTTTGTTTGGGTGGGGGTTTTGGGTGGTTGTTGTTGTTTTTTTTAATGTGGTTGTCCCTTCCAACCCCTAAGATTCTGTGATTCTGTGATTCTGTTTTCAGTGCCTTCAAATTCATTATTAAATAGGATTATTTTAATTTTTGAATAGCATAGCTTTCAGAAATATTAAGTTTCACATTAGATGACGTTCCAAAAGTGGGAAAGGAAACCCATAATCTTAAGAACTAAGATGCAGTGGCAGGGATGGAATGAAGGATGAAATGAATCCATTGTGGAGATCTTGAGGATAAGTTATTGCAGTATTGAATTTCTATTTAAAGACCTAGATATAACACATTTTCTTAGTGTATTATAGGTTCTGAAATATAAGGAATTGCCGGTTTTGTTCTGGAATAGTCGTCGTGATCCCTAGTGAACGGTCCTGAGAAAAGTTAAAATAGTCAAGGCCACAGAACTATAAGCTGATCGCTGTATTTATTTTTTCATAGAGGTACACCATGAATGTGAACCTCCCACAAAGAAAAGGATATGAACAAAATAACACCAAGAGTCTCAACATCATAGTGAATTGTTGAGATAATTCCCTTTATGGTTACAAAAAAGAAGGGGGGTGGGGAGCAGAAGTTTGTGTCTTTGTCTATGTCTGTCTGCAAGTTGGAGCATGCTTGAGTGCTGAACTGAAGCATGCATGGCTCTGCTACTGACCTGGTGTTTTTTCCTGCCACAAAGCGTTCTGTTCCACTGTCAGCTGCCCTTGAACAATTTATGGTGTTGGCTCAGCCATCAGGACATCTCAAGGATTTCTCCAGTAGTCAATGTGAATGTGCTGTCTTGTTTTGATAACTGAGAAAACTAACTAGCACACAGGGAAGGCTAGTCCTTACCAGCCAATCTTGATGACCAGGAATAGTTCAGTAGTTGAGACTATGTCCTTCATATTTATAAATTCTGTATAATAGAGATTGTTTTATCTATTGGTTCTGAAGAGGGAATAGGTTGGGTGTATACATAGTTAAGTATGTCCTTATTCTGTGGTCTGGTTTATGGTAGTACATATGCCAGAAAAAGATTTTTCTCGTTAACTTATGTAGCTGTTTCCATGGCTAATACGATATTTGTGGGCATTTTCTTGCTCATGCTTAGAACCACATTATTGGGGTTTGGGTTATTTTGGGTTGTGGGTTTTTTTGTTTTTTTTTAGGAACATATAATGTGTGATGCTGAACAAGTCCGTGATAGATGCAGGGACTTTATTGTTCCAGATCTCATAAATATTTGTATGGTCTGGTTCTTACTGTCGTAAGCAGCTATGAAAAGTGATGTAGAAAGACAGGGTAGCCAGCTAGACTTAAGGTACATTGGATAGCCTTAATTTTAATGCAGCAGTCTTCCTCTTTTTAGACTATTTTCATGACATACCACTTTCTTGAGCTTTATGTTGTATCGTTTGACATTTCTGGTTTTCATCTGCTTTTCTGCATGTCATATTGTTGGCTATTATGAGATATTTTCTCGGTAGACTTGGGGAAAAAAAGATTGGATATGATGAGGTACACAGAGTATTCTTCCCTGTGTTACCTTTTAATTGTCTCTGTGAATGTGATATACTGGGGATGTCTGAAATATATATAATCTGAATTAGGAATAATATTGTTACTCTTTTTCACTCGATGTGTTAGACAGTTTTCAGTGTCTTCTATGATATGTATGTTAGGACCTGAATTGTGCATCTGATCAAGTAGTGTTCAGCAAGTATTCAGCATAATTCTGCCTACATATGTAGAATGTAGATAAAATTGTGTTTCCTTGTGCATTGAAGGAAACAATTCTCAGCACACAGTTCCATTCCTCTGCCCTTGTCCTCCCCTGTTAGCACAGCAGTAGAAATATCCATTCTTAACTCTTCTCAAAGTAAGTTTAATATGTCCTGCACTCAGAAGTTTAACTATAAATAAAATGTAATATCTAACTTCCAAGCTATTAAGAAGGACCTTTGATTACAATGCAGCGCGGTCTTGTCGGCTAATGTTTATTTTCATTTTTGTTTTATTAAACAAAGGAATATTTAAGCGTTCTTTGTTACACCCAGTAGCTCAAGAGAGCGATAGTATTAAAGCCTATGGTATGAAAACTCTTTCTGATCCTATCTTGGCTCCACCCATTTGTTTTAATGTAGTTCAGGTAATAATGTTTACCAGAGCCCATCACAAACTGCAGGAAAATGTAAGTTGAAGTTACACCAGCAAATGTTTTTCTACAGTAGAATTATTCTAGATTTGCTTATTCTCTTGTGCTTATTTTTATCAGAACACCTTTTCTATTGCCAACCGGAACTGTTTTTTCCACCATCTGTATATCTTTAGAGTGCTTCATTTCCTGTCTGGTACCTTTGGACTCTGAGGAGTGGAGCCTGCTTAGAGTTCCTGTGAGCACTTGCTTCTTAGAAATCTGTTGGCTCATCTTCAGAGGAACTTTCAGCATTAATTTTCATAGTTAAAGTCTTGTTTGGGGATTTTCACCATGTGAAAACCCTCTTGTATTGTTTAATAAAACGATTGAGCAACCTGATCTAGTGGGAAATGTCCCTACCCATGGCAGGGGGGTTGGAACTCAATGATCTTTCAGGTCCCTTCCAACTCTAACCATTTTATGATTCTATGATCCTTATAGATATTTTTAATTTCTCACCTGAAATCCACTGGGTCTTAAATAGTAATTTATTTATGTTGCTCAATGCTACATAGGAACCTTTTCAATCTTTATGCCTCAAGTAGCATTTTTGCTTTTCCATGGATTGTGGAAACCTACCAAAACACTTTCTGGGAGAAAAAAAAAAAAGGTAAATCTTACTGCATCAGAGTTACTTTTGTAATTGGGCAAAATGAAGTTTGTCCTCTTTCTAATTGGATTTGTTTTGAATAGACAATATCTTTTATGCCTTTTCAGAAACTCCCATTGAAGGAATTTGAATCGTTTTTCATGCCCACCCAGACCTGAAAACTGATAGCACTGCCTGTTTCGTTGTCACTACTATTCCTCTAAAGACAAATAGAATAAAACATGCTGTTTCCAGTCTGTCCAGTGCTCTTCTGAACAAACGGGCTTGAGAAAGTCTTTCCTTTGTCAGAGCAAATAGTGGATATGCTGGTGTCAGATGTGTCTTCTGTATTCCTAACATTTTAAAAGCCAGCTGAAACAAGATGCAGAATGTCTTCAATCAGCTTGTCCTTTAAGAGGGGCCTGACATCATTCACTTCGCTACTGGTGACAGTCTCTGAATTTCTCAGTACATGTCATAGTGTAATGATATCTGTAATCTAAATACTGATTTCCAGACCTTGTCTTTACTGGAGACAGAGCAGTCCAGTAACACTAAGCTTATTCATCACAGTGAAATCACTGTGCCTCATTTTTCCCAATGACTTGTCAAGTTGTTCATCAGATTCTGAAGCTGAGGAATCATTAGAGCATGTAATCTGTTCTAAACACAAGCGCTCCAATACTAAAAATAATATAGGTGTAATTTAAAGCTATACTATATATATCACTACTAACAGGAGTTCCTTTGGGACATTCAGTATTTTCTGTCTACATAACTTGGATTTTCTGGTTTCTGGAAAAAAAAAAAGCAGGTTCATTTTGGTTTTGGTGTCATTATGGTTTCTAAAGTGTAAATCATTAGCACGTGATCAGGGTGAAAGAGGTTTGTCAGGACAGAAGAAAAAAAAGATGTCATGACATTCTTCAGTTCTATAAAACTATTAAATGTTACTCTACTCAAAAGTAAAATGTTTTCTCATTTATACCTAACCCTTGCTTTGCTTTGAATACCATGATCCCCACATATGAACCTTTCACAATATACTAAAAAATGCAATATTTGTGTATCCTGGTTAGTTTTGTATAGCCTTGTTTTCTTTTTGTCCGTAGAAATTCCTGTGATGATAAAACCAAATAATTGCAATAATTTTAAACATTCCCTTCTACCCATTTTTGAGGAGTAGAGTGTGGAGAATTGTTCTTGGGGTTGAGAATCTTTACTAATCTTTGTGTTCAGAGTCACGCTGTTCTGTTCTAGTCTAGTCTAAACCTATAACAGGTGTAATAGGTGAACACGACAAGACATACCACTTCATGAGTCTCTGTGTGGCAGATGAGTTCTGTAAGCAAAAGCATTACTATTCCGTGGAAACATTCTCTCCCCTAAATACTTTCACCTGCCAGTATTCACTTTTAAATGTGGAAAGCTGTATAGAACTTGCTGCCATTTCTAGTGTGTTGAGTAATTAGAACACTGAATAAGAAATGCTATAAGAGGGAATTAAATTGTATGAAAGTGGAAATTATTATATTTTATGATGTTTTAGCCTGAAACATTAATGTTGATCTGGACTTCTTTTTCTTTTAGTTTTTAGTGGCTTGTGAACACACGGCACATTCTTAGTTCCAATAAGAAATGGCTGGTTCACACATCATATTGGTTTTGTTCCTGATCAAGGAAGTGAAATATGTTTGTGTCAGGAGAACAGTTTCTGACAGATTAGAAAGAAAGCTTTTTGACTTTACCGATCTTTATTTATATGTGTAATATCAAGCTGGAAGAAATTCAGGAGAAGCTCAAGCTCTAGCACCTTTGCCCAGTTTTCTTCTGCTTCATTTTCTCTGTTGTTTACATATTTGCTTGTTACTGTTTTGCAGACATGGTTTCCTTTTTCTTTTTTTTTTTATAATATTATTTAGCATTTGTCAGGAAAATATTCAAATACAGGATGTCTTTCTACTTAAGTACTGCAAGGATGGGAGCAGCTGAAATACAGTAGCGCCAAGTTCTGAATAAGTATCTCGGCTACTTTCCAGTAGTCGTGACCAGCATGTCTGTGTTTCATAACTGTTACTCCAGAAGTTTTCGTGGCTAAAGGTTCCAAATGTCATTCTCTACCTGCTTCTCCTGATTTGTGTGTTTCCTCCTGTCAATTGACTGGGTTTGGTAGGTCTATACTTGGCTAACCAAATTCTATATAATCCTATTCTTTGTAAAGAAAAGTTGGATCTTTTATTTTCTTTATCAACTATGGAGGACAATACAGTTATAAATCCATGTTTCATTCTCGTCAT
Source organism: Gallinago jamesoni (assembly GCA_025769975.1). NCBI lineage: Eukaryota > Metazoa > Chordata > Aves > Charadriiformes > Scolopacidae > Gallinago > Gallinago jamesoni. The sequence goes on along the minus strand of JAOQGH010000040.1, from coordinate 34,017,908 downwards.
TAGAATACAGCTATACAGATGTTTGTCTGAACTTCACAAACATTTTTTCCACTTTCTGGTAACTTATTTGTTGTCGATACATATTACGTTTAGGAATCCTTCAGTTCTACAACAGGACAGTGTCATGCTGTAACTGTGTTTGCTGAAAAATGGATGCTATCCAATGTGCATGCAAGTTGAGTATTAAGGAATGCCTTAAGTTGCTATGTTCACATTTTCCTTATTGATAATTTATGTTCATTGTCCTATTGCAAAGTACTGTTGCAAATGAAAACTTGTCAGTATTGACAAGTCTTAAATGAGTTAATGCCCTCCCCAAATGATTGTTTGGTACTCTGAGATTGTATTCACTCACTTCATATACTCATCTTCTCCATTTATATTTAAGATACTAAAGCACTAAACTACCTAAGTATCTTTTGGTTGTAATTTTCTATGGTTAGTTATATGGGAGGAAATCTAGAAAAGTATCAAGAAAAGTGCCCCTATGAGGTGATTATTTTTTTTAATAATATATTTTAAGTTTTCATTACTGAAGTAGTTATCTCTATGCGAACCCTAGTGAAACAGGGCTCTTAAATTTTTTGTTTGTTAGCAACTAGTAGAAGAAAATCCCAGTGGGGTTGTAGAGCTGGTGTTTATATTAAGCTACTGCTGCAATTTGAAGAAATTTTACTTTGAGTTATTGTCTTGAAATTAAGCACAGACCTTTAATTGTAATGAGGACTGAAGTCTTATGCAGGCCTTTTAACTAGAAGAATATGGGCTGCTCATTTATGGTTGGTTCTTTCTTTGCTGTAGGAAAGACAGCATTCCTCTGTGGTTTGTAATAAAATGTTTGAGAGTGAGAAACAATTATTTTCAATAGATGATGATATTTTCCTATAAACAAAATTCAGTGCAAAACCAAAACAAATTGTGTAGTAAAACCCACTAAAATTGACTCTAGGGACACTAGTCGGAGTTGTAATATTAAAACAGTTTGTCCATATTGCTGTATGATTGCAGTATTGATTTGTTTTTTTAATGGCTATATTGTCAGCATTGTTGGAGACAGCCACTAAAGGTTAATTATGTGTATTTAATTCTGTTTCCTTAACACTGTATTTTGTACGTTGTAACAGAACAGTGTAGATTTTTGCACAGTTTGATCTATGCCACTTGGGACAGATCGACCTTAACATTCTTACCTGTCTGCTTTTCTGTCTTCCTGCTTACAGGATGTATTAGTGATTATTTGGGAGGAAAATCTCATCAAAGATAATACTTAGAGGAATTTTCTCTAAAATATCTCTATATTTGATAATGGTTACTTTCAGGTACCACAGTTGGCATTACATTTTCAGAAATTCAGAAATTAAATAATGAAAAAAACTGCCTTAAGACTGTAAAAAACCTAGAGAAATACTTTCAGTAGAATTTTCCTCCAAGTTCCACATTTGCTTGGCTTTTCCTGAATAATGTAGTAAAAAAAACCAGAATCATCTCTTCTTTGATTATGAAATCAAATGTATTTTCTTGTTGAAGACAGCGAGGCTGAGAATTAGTTTGAAAGATAAAGTAACATGGACTCATGTTTTCCATTATAACCGCTGTCTGCCAAAAGAAAACTTACTTTTCTAGTTTTGATTATATTCTTAAAAATAATTGTTGAAAATTCTGCATGCACACAGCTTTTAGAAGAACTTAAACTACAATACATTGTTTTAATTTATAAAAAGCAAACTGGAGTGTTTTTTATGTATGGTAATTTAATATGATGTTTCATATTTTATGAAACAATATTAAATGTTTTTAGATCTGTGTTTGTATCTTTCTTGAAAGATCAAAGCACTTGGCATAAGCCAAAATCTGTTAAACTTTGTTTCTGTTTATGGTATAAATTAAAACTCTCTTGAGTGTGGTTTGACCTAAGTCTGATTTATTGCTTTACTTGGCCCTGCATCAGGATGGTTGTGGTTTCCCATTCCTGCTTCCAGTAGAGTCTTCGTGTGTTTTGATTTCAAATCCTTGCAGAGCAGCTGCTCTTTATCTGGGTAGTAAAAACTTTCTCTGGTAGGTCTTTACTGTAACATAGAATCATAGAAAAGAACCCTAGAGATACTAGGCTTTTGGGGTTTTTAAATTATTATTTCTCTTCAAATGAAATTGAGATTTATCTGTGCATGCAAAATTATGCATTTGTGTATTATAATTTAGAATTTAAGTTTAGATGTTATAGCAACTTATTTTTTAGTGAAGACATTTTCCAGTTCAAATCAGTACATAAAGAATCTTTAATTAGAACCACAGTCAAAATTTCCTGTGGAGAAATCTTTTCATTATTGATGACAAAATATAGGAAAGCAAGACTGCACTACTCTTTTGTTTCTTTTATATAAATTTTGACCCTGCCTGTTAATGAAGTAGAAACATATGTTCAGCTTTAAAATGTGTAATCATTAGCTGATTTCAGTTTTGCAGCTGATTTCATTGATACCATATTTAAATAGTCATTGTGAATGACTTTTCCTAAAACTGTAATAGGAAAAACCTCTTTGTTTACTTTGAAAAAAGAGTTTAAGCTTTTATACGTGTGTTTATGCATCTATGTGTACGTGTGTACGTGCAAGTGAGGGAATCTGTAATAAGTGTGATCATTCAGTATACTTCTCTGATTTTACACTGTTGTAATTTTTACAAACAGACAGTTTTCTTGAATTTCTTAGGCAAGATGCTTATCATAGGTGTATATTTTTTAACTAAAAAATTAGAAAAGTGTACAGCTACCTGTAAGAGGGAAGGTTATTCTGGGTTACAAGCTGGTTTTAGTTTTGGTGTCAGTAATCTTTGCTGTAATCCTGACTCACCCACTGATTTGATTCTAAAAGAAGCTGCAAGGGTTACGTGAGTTGTTTCACAGTGGGAATATATGGTATGAAGGTATAGCACAAGTGCCATTTTAGTACTAAATTAAATTAAGAATCGTATGATTTTATTTCTTTGGACAGTGGTTGTGGGTTTTATTATCTGGTTTTGTTATTAAGGGTAGCGATTCACAGTCTGTAGTTAAACATACTGTTTAATGCAGAGTCCACTGAACTTATTAAGAGAGTACTGTTTTGGATTATGTTTTTAGCAGTGCTTATCCATTCAAACAACCCTTATGATTTAATCTTAAGTGTAGAAATGCTGATGTTTGGGGATTTGTTGACAAAGAGTAACAAGAGACTCTAAAGCAAGGGTACCCATTAACCCATTTTAAGAAAATATGTTTAACTGCTTATTCATGTTGTGATGGTGCTTTCAATCCCAGCTAGAGCAGGACATTCCAAAAACAGTTGTGATAAAATTGATTCCACTGAATTCTCAATTTAAATTGTAAGCAAAATACAGGTGAATGATTGCAGAGAAGGTGAAAAGAGAAGACAGTAAGAGATGAGATGAGATTATTTTATAAATTAGCCATGACAGATGTCACAAAAAGACACACTATCATGTAGTAAGCATTATAGTAGTGCACATATTTAATACATGTTAAGATGTTAATTTTCTGTCTTTTATTTGTAAGTTATTTCAAAGCAATAAAGGACAAAATTGGAAGGAAGATACAGGTGTTTATGGGATAAGCAATTGAGTGAGTGTTCATGACTGGGAGTAAAAGGACAGGATGGTAATGCAAAACAAATTACATGGTCAAAATATTTAATTTGGTACAGTAAAGGAAGGAAACCACCACAGAAGAACCAAAGTGAAGAAGAATCTTGGGAAAGAACTGAGTAGAATAAGAAATTAAAGAAATAGAGGCAGCATATAAATGGATGTAAATGCAGCAAAGCTAGAGAATGAAAGCTGAATAAAAAGAGGTGGCTGATTCAGAACTATACCATAAGAATGCAGACTTTCAGAATTACTTTGATTGTATACATTAAGCAGAAAATATTGTGGGTTTGGGATGTTACACAAAAATACTGAAATGTAAATGCAGCCTGGATATGAGACTTAAAGATTTATTCACAGTATTCATTTGCCTAGAAGAGAAGAAAGCAAAAAGCAAGAAGAATTAAATTTCTGTTTTATTTTAATAATGTATCAGTGCACAGTTCTTCAGTTTATAACAACTTCATTTTATAAGGACAGGTGCATCTTTATGTTACAGAAAAATAATTCCAGGAAGCTGAAGATAACATTACAGGAGTCAAACATGACATTAAAAACATAAATTATTCTTATCAAAATGAACTTTTGACTTCCCCCCCCCCCCCTTTTTTTTTTTTTGTTTTCTGGGTTACTATATGTGTAAATGGCAATTGCAATTTAATGTAAGATTAGTTCTTTCATTGTACAAGTGATGGGCTTTTTTTGAACACTTCACCTTTAAAATAATTAACCAAGTATCTTATTCGAAAACTACTAAAGAATCTTTTTTTAAAAAAGACAGCATTGCAGTGGGGGGAGTTGAACTAAGTGGTTTCCACAACCTCAAGCATTCTGTGATTCTGTGTAATATATATGTGTTGTGAAAAACAAAATTTTATTAATAGAAAGAGATGAATTATGAACATCTGATTCTAACACTGTCTTTGGCAGTTACATAGTAATTACTAAGTCCTCTGCATTTTTAATTTTTTGTGGTATTTGTTCTACCTTGGAGATGAAGCTCACACAGCTTTTTTTTTTTTCCAAAATGAGTCACCTTGATTTTAGTGGGAGGACTCATTTGAATAACGTGTACTCCTGTGAGTAAATATTTGAAAGACTGCGGACATTAATTAGTCACTGTATCTCCTTAACAGTATTTTTCCTTCATTGCTAAGAAGCAATGGCATTTCTCCTAGGTTTTACCACAGTTTTGTGCTTCTTCTTTCCATGGTAATTCTTTTTCTTGCAGTGTGCTTCAAAGGAACCAGAGGATTCTTTGAGGTTTTCCATCGTTATTTATTTAATTGTGTGAAAACCTAACTGAAGATACTTTTCTGTCAAAGTTCTCAAATAATTCTCTTAAGTGTAAGTGCAAGTATAGCCTTTAACTATTAAGGCATTATAATTTTATCTTCCTACTTTTTTAGCAATGGTCCAGTTTTTCTACTTATTTCATATTCAATAATTATAATTATTTTATATTCAACGTATTTTTTTAAAATTCTTTATCTACTTATTCTGCAATATTCCTAAATTCATTTTATGGTATCAGGATAACTTAAAATTGTTGACAGTCTGCAAATGTTTGCAGTCATCTCTAGTAATCTGATTTCCCGATAAATCAGGCTAAATGCAATTTTTTCTGCAGTTCCAAAAGACTAATATTCCATCTACTGTTAAGAATCAGACTCATACTCTGTTGAAATTGCATATTCCTAGTGCATCACTGGAATATACCTACAAACCAGAAGTTCTCCTTCTGTGCTATTGCAAGATCTTTCTTGAACAGTTACATTTTATATTTTGAAGTGAGGTTTTTAATGATGTGGTATAGATGAGGTTCACTCCACTCCAAGAATAAACAGAATAATAAATAATTTTTATTGGTTTTTTTCTCTTTCAGGTAGGTGAGACATTGTGTGAGTTCAAGTGGGGCTAGTTAGAAGAGTAATTAACACCTCATCCTTCTGTAGAGAGAAACATAAGGAACACCTAAATTAAAGAACTGAAACTGAGGTTCTTTGTCCCCAGAGGCTTAGTGGTGTGGTTTCATGGTCCTCTGACATTAATTTAAATGTCACTGCCAAAAAGGTAGTCTTGCCCCAAGACATGTATTTCAGTTCTTTCTTTGCATCAGCAATAGCATCTGTCCAGCTTTGCAGTAGGTCTCATCAACTTGCTCATCCATTTGAAAATTATTTTATGGTTTTTTTTAAAGGGAGTTAGGAGGATTAGTTTGCAAGCTGATCACTGAGCTTATCCAATTCATTTTGCAACAACAGGAATACTTGTGCTGGTGTAAAAGAGGTAGCCAAAACACCTGGTATAGGCAGGAGGAAGGAGGTGCATTCGTCACAGAGCTGAACGGGTTACTTACCCACTCTGTCCCTAGCTGCTCCCTGCTGTCTGTCAGCTGGGAAATCCTTTGTTCTCAGAACTATGTCATGCTCTGTAGACCCCACCCCCCTGTAATTGCATGCAATGGAAGATACACTCTGGGTTTCCAGTCTTAAAATTTTCTCTTTTCTTTTCTTTTCTTTTCTTTTCTTTTCTTTTCTTTTCTTTTCTTTTCTTTTCTTTTCTTTTCTTT
>JAOQGH010000040.1:33943862-34011597 GCA_025769975.1 Gallinago jamesoni | reverse complement strand
TTTTCTTTTCTTTTCTTTTCTTTTCTTTTTTCTAACAGAAAATTATAAATTTGAATAGTTAGTAGTTTAAACAGAGGTAACATAGACTTAAAGGCAGAACATGTTAAAAATAAACAAGTAGAAAAGGAACCTAGCTCCTTATTCACTGTGAGATCATAGAGTGGATTTTTTCTGCTTGTTTTGCTTTCCAGTCCTATCATTTCAGGAGCATACCATTCTGGGTCTGAAAAAGAGCAATTACCCTCTCCTAGCAGAAGGTTCCTTCTGAAACGGAGTATAGCAGGCAGGCAATCTTCTCTCCCATTCCAACCGTAACTGTTTCAGGAAAATGTAATATGCCAAACGTGTTAAACTGAAAATTTCCACCATGTATCATTAGGGAGGAATTACAGAAACATGTCTAATAGAGGATACAGAGGCAATACTCATTGGAGGGTATTTTTTAATTCAGGTGGGCAGCATGAAAGTGGAAATATTTTTAAATTTAGTGATACAGCAGAATGATTAAGCCCATAAGGAACAAAATTATCAATTGGAAGCCTGAATTTACACATTTTGCAGCTGTGCATAGGTAGTGCAGTGCCCTGTATTTTAGTTTCTGTGGTAGACGTTAGGATATAAAAGGGAGTGGGATTAGAATCAGGGAAATTGTGCATTTGTTAGTGGGAGACATAGTTAAAATTTATTCCAGAAATTCTGAAAAGCCTAACTTTTTAGTAACATGGGTTCACTTTTCTGGTTTTGAGTTGTGTCGTTTAATTAGTGTAACAATTATTTGCTGTTGCAACCAGTATTAAAATAGCCTGCTACATAAACATGGAAAAGCTGTTGTAAGAAATTTTAACTTGTCTTTTAATTGCATGAAATTAATGTTGTATTAAAATAGTATTTTTTGCAGCAGCAGCTAATTATTAAAGGGAAATGGTTAGAGATTATGGAGTAAATCCATAGATGTGAGAGTTAATAGCAGTATTTATGAATTATTATTTTTTATACTTTAGTTTTTATGTTTTGCTTTATGATTACTTAGGATTAATTCCAGTTGGATTTAACTGCATATAGTCAGGAAAGCACACAATCACCCTGTTTACCAGTTTGTAACAAACTGTGTGGTAACATCTGCTTCTGAAGTTTATTTCTGATCATCCTGGCTTTAACTGCTTGCCTTGGCACAGGAAAAGGGGAAATCTAGGCAGGAAACTGGAACAAAGAACCATAGAGTCACCAAAAATAAAATTCCATTTGAATTCATGTTAGAGGAGGGAGTAGTTTGCTGTGTGTTTTTCTGCAGTTATAGGTGTTTTGAATAAATTAGGCTGTCTGACTTTTTAAGTTAGATTGCACAGACTTTGTGTTGAGAATTTTTTTCATCTGTCATATTGTACCCTTGCCATTTGTATTAAACAACCCTTTTTTTTAAAAAAAATGTGCTCATATAGGTTACCATACCCACCATTTGTAAACATTTCCAAAAGCAAGTTATGTCAGAAGTCAAATCGTCTTAGACCTGTGGCGTGGTCGTCATCGATAACGGTGATAGGGCACTTGGACACTGTGGGAATCCCATTGAGGAGTGGCAGAATTGCCGTGCAGGTGCTGGGAACAGATTAGTGCTTCGTAGGCACAAACAGGAAGCAGGGTTTCAAAAGCAGGAAACGAGTCCTGAGCCGTGATAAACATTAATCGCTGCTTCTCCCAGAGCTGCTGAACTCCCACTTATGCTCGATGGGATGTACATCCCATCTACATTGGGATGGTGTTGAATGTCTGTGGGCTGTGTGCTGAAAAAAAAAATGTGACAGAATAGCTGCATGCATGAAGGTGGCTGCACAGTTTCTTAACACATGAAAGACTAAACAGTTTATTCTTGAAATACTGTATTTGTATTTTTGTAATTTAGAACAAATTTGTGGAAGTATCTTGAAAGTACTGGGTATACAGGGACTTTGTTGCTGTTGTTATACTGGGAGGTGGATTGGAACGGGTGGCATTCAGAAGGTACTATGTGTCTTTTTATTTGGAGAAATTAAACATGCTTTTGAATGAAAAATATTTCTGTGTTAAAATATTTATATGTTTATTCAGTCCAAAAATCTGGCAATCTGAAATTTCAGTTCTGTTTCACATCACAAGAAATTGCCATAATCTGTTACTCTATTTCTTTATGGACCTCGGTCTAAGACAACTTTGACACCTTCTTCTGTTAAAAAAAATTCAGTACAGAGTTCGAACGTCAAGGGGGTTTGGCCAATGCTGAGGATATAACTGTGAGGAGAAGCGAAATATTTCCTAGGGAAAGGTAACCAGTTAATTCTTTTCCTTTTTCTGTATAATCAAAATAAATGTTAAGAGAGCAGCTAACTGTGAATTGTGGCAAACAGACTTCTAGAAATTGAGTTCTGAGTTGAGTTGCTCTCTACTTCTTAAAACCTACATATTATTTGGTAGGTTTTAACATACTGGTTGCATATTTTCCTTTTTTTTTTTTTGTTAAGGAAGATATTAACACATCTGCCTGTGCAGAGGTGGCTATGTTTTTGTGTTGTCTTCATTTCAGATGCAGTTTGCTAATTATGCTCATGAGAGTAAGTCCCCAATTAGATAGATACCTGATAAATGTGAAGACATGCATGAGAAGTTCATTAATTGAGGACATTTTTCACATTTGGTGAAGTTGCATAGAGATGTATGAATAGCAGTAAAATTTAATTGTTGGAATCTTAAACGCAGGTAATTTTCATACTTTAAAGGAACTTTTCCTTAAGTCTGACATGAAAATTCAACGTCAATAAAATTATAAAATTATATCTATTGTTTGAAAAATACTTATTCATTCATAGACTCTTTAAATGCGTTGATACATTAATCCCCTAAATTAAGCTTTAATCTCTGAAAATGGAGCAGTAATGTGAGGATTGTTAGGCCTCTTAAATCATTAATGATGACATTCTCAGATCTTACTTTAGAGCTCAGGCCTGCTTTTAAATACACATGGATTTGGTTATGATAACAGAGACTTGGTGTGCAGCTCTTGCTCCTAAACAAGGGTATGTTTTATGTAATTTCAGGGAATCGTGCTTGGTATGATGATGGTCAGCATTCAGTTTTAATTTACAGACAGCTACTAATGACTACAATTTCAGAAGAGTGTGTATAAGAGGATTCCTTTTTTAATTATGGGTGGAGAAATATCTTGCATTAAGACTTCTCAGCACTGCATGTTTATAGATGCTGCTTTTAGTTGCTAATGGCTTTTCTGACTCTGGCCATAACTAACTTTCAGAAATATCTGCCACCTATGTTTGGTCTTACATTTTTCAGCATTGAAAAAGGGAAAACTAATAAATACCTATACAACCTTTCTTCTTAGCATCTAACATGAACAAACCCAATTGAATTGTAAGCACCTGTTATTTTCCCTTTAAGAATGACTGGTGATATTGATTAAAAACAGTCTTACAACTTACTGTGTTTATTTGACAGGGCTAATCAGCCTTCCTGAGCTGGTATATTAATGCAATCACATTGATAGTTGTACTCAAGTTAGAGCTAAGTGACCTAATTCAAATATATGCCAATGTACAAAGTTCCCATATATGGAGCGTATTCTGGGAAAACAATCCTGTAGGTCTGTCAATTAACTGTTATAGTTAAGTGATCTTCCCAAATTATGTAATCCATATCATTAAGACACTGTGCACAGAGGATTTTCTTGGCATAGCTGCAGTGGTTAAGAATGTGATTTTCTTTATGCTCTTAACTACTGTTTTTATGTAGTTAAAGCTTTGCTTTGGATACTTGACAGTCTTAAAGATATTTAGTTGTTCTTCATGCAAACCATCGAGCTATATGGTTTGTTAATATATCTTAAAAATAGTCACCATCAGAAGGTACTTCTTAATTATCCTCAAAGATTGTATTATCAACTTAATTAGAGTCTTAGAATGAAATTTCATTTCCTATACATACAAGACAAAGTGTATATATTGAAAATTTGCTTTACTTTGTTACAGCCATTTTCTAGAGGGAAAAAACCCAAACAAAACACCCAGCATATAGCTGTTGAGTAAGACGCGTTTCCATTTCAATTACATTTTTAGGAGCAATAAGTACATGTAGAAAATGTTTTCCGTGTTAAAATTTGTCCATTAGAAATCTTATAAAAACTAACTTAACATATGGTCATTAAATATGTGTTACTTTCACTACAAAATTATTAGATTTTTCTGTGATCACACAGCATCACAGGATAGTTGAGGTTGGAAGTGAACTTTCAAGTTCAGATGTTCAATCCTAAGACTACCTGAACAGAAAAGCACATTCTATGTATGAACTTCTATGTACGAACTGAAAAGATTGTTCTCTAGAAGTAGGAGGACAAACTTTATTTTAGACAGCCTTTCTTCTTTTTTTGTCCCAACAATATAGATGATCCAATGATAAAATAAATTTTCTGACCCTTGGTTTACCTGTGTCCTTAGACCATTATAGCTACAGCAAAATACCATTTGCCCTGCAGTGTGTGTTCACGGCTACCAGGAGTCATGGCTACAGAAGTAAGGATCAGGGAGATTCGTTTCCCTCCTCTGAACTGTGATCCTCACCATTAAATCAAGGCTGTATGGGGAAGGAAGAGACTGTATAGAGAGTAAGGCTTATCTGGAGAAGGTGATGTTCAGAATGAGCTGGGGAGCCTGGGACAGTGCATTGGGGGCTGCAGGACTGCAGGGGTTGGGAAGAATTCTGTTATGTGGGAGGAGCAGAGTGAGAATTGACTCAGGTCATGAGTTCAAGACAGTGTGAAACTACACTGTGCACTTCCCAAATTCCAATGGTGAAATACTAAGTTGCTACAGTGGTAGCAAAGAGCTGTGAAGTCCACAGGCAAAGTGTATGCTTCTTACATACCCGTAGATATGAATGGATAATGGTCTACTATCACTAGTAGTGGTGATCAGAGCTCAAGCAATAGATTATAAGCCTCTGAACTTACAAATAAAAAAAATTGGTTTCACATTATCTAGTTTGAAACAAGATAATGTGAAAAGAATGACACAACTAGAACAGGAATTTGAAAAGAAATACAATTATGGAAACTAACAGAGATTTGCATTTTAAACTAGGATTGAGTACTCTCTAATGTTTGCAAAATCAAAATCTTTTCATTGAAATAGCATTAACTGTGCTTGCCTTACCATTCTAAAGGAATAAGTTACTTTGTTAATAAAAATCTTACATCTTCTTAATAATACCCATATTAAAAGTTCAGTAAATAACTTGATATTTTTCAGGAAAATGGACAAAAGAAAGGAAAGCTGTTATATTTGGCTAAAAGTTGTGTATGTACTAGCATGAAAAAGATAGAAAGTATTGGACTTCTAAATTCTTGGGCAACTAAATTCTTGTCCTTAGTGACCAATTAATAACCATTTAACAGCAAGAGTGAGCTTTCTTTTATTTCTCTAAAAATGTATTTTATCTAGTTATGTGCTTAATTATCCAGCAAATTCCACTTAGTTGTGTGGTGCCCTGTTTATTGAATGAAGACACCAAAATATTAGAGAACTGTTTTTCAGGCATTGTATTAATATGATTTAAATCTATTTTTTTCTAATGGCTGTTAAAAATCCTATTTTTAATATACTAATCTTAAAATCATTTCAGCATGTCTTGAAAATAAGTCAAAACATAGCAGTTACATAAAATTACATGAATATAGTATTTTTTGCAAAGGTAATTGCACACTTGAATAAACTTAAAAACTTAGGCATTTGGCTCGTTTAGTAAAGCAGAAAAACATGAAGGATATGAGGAAGCCAAATGTGCCAACTTTATCCTGTTGCAGAAATGAAACAAAAGTCGGGGATTCCACCCTGGAATGTTGGTGCAGGTGAGACAAAATCACGTTGTGTACAGTTACAGTTCTTAGCATAGCTGATTAGGTGAGTTTTCTTTTTATCTACGTTTGAATAGGCATGAGTAATGAGTGAAATTGCTAATTTGGTTGGATGTGTTTGTTTTTTTTTGAGGCTCCTTGAGCAATATTAAAATTACTTCTCAAAATTTTTAGTTTCCCCATACCATAATCCATTCTGCAGCATGACATCACACTAGTATGATCCTTCACTGTGTTGAAAAATGGCTGATAAACTGGAGGAAGTGAAATGAAGTAAAGTACTTTTCTTTTGAGGTGACATGATTTGGCCACTTAGTCTTTTATGACTGACTTATCAGTTGCTGGTTGGAGCTATTCGAGAAGTAATTCACCTGACAGGGCTTTTCCACACGCTCCTCAGCAACCAAAGAAAAGCAGCCTTTATACCTTGATACATTTCCAGATTTGTTCAGTTACATTACCTTTCAAGTTCTTCTGGAAAATTTGACTCCTTTTTTTTCCCCCAGATATCTGTTTTGAAGAACTTAAAGCTCACTAATAGCTTCTTGAGGTGAGGGGGAAATTTTCAGTGTAGCCCAATTAAGTGAGCTCAATTTAATTTTAAACCTCAGGTAAACTTTGTCTATACGCTTTATTAAAACTTTGTGATTTTGAATTCAAATACTAAATTTCAGGTGTTAAATTATTTTTTAAAAGTGCTTTTTATCTTAAAAAAGAATTTAATTTTTAGAAACATATATTATTGATACTATGGACTCTACCTGTTAAGAGTTTGGGAAGGTTAAAGTTTTCTTGTATAATATTCCCTCCATTTTTCACTTCATTCATTGCCATTGGACTCAGAACATCTATGCATTATTCTTCATCATCCAGTGACAGATACATAAAAATAATTTATTTAGGTAATCGTGTTTCTGCTCCTATTCTCTGCCCCAAGTAATACCAAGTACATTAAATTTAGTACTGATAGTTTTTGCTCTTACAGGGTCCATATGAACACTTTGTTTATGTGTATCCCATTGCACTTAAGGAACCATAGAGCTAAATTGTACCAGCTTCATGATTTCGAACAGTTTCTATGGTTTTAGTGGGACGTATCTTTTGATCAAGGAAAAAAAAAAAGGCTCTTGGCCATACTGCTAAATAGAGCCTGATTCTGACCTCCCCTAAAGACATCATGAATAATTGCACTTAAATCCTAAATCAGGGGCAGAAAAATCTTTCCCAGAACCCTAGAATTTTAATAGATGTTAAATTATAGCAGTGATTTATAATTGATCTCTATTCATGTGGAAAAGAGCTCTAGTTTGTCTAGAAAGTAAATAAATTTTAACATTTATGAATAATAAATAATAATAATAATTCACAAAAATTCAGTATGTTTGAGTTCAATAGATATTTTTAGAATGCTGGTATGACTCACTCTACAGTGTACCCTGATGTTGAGGCATAAAGGTTACAAACAATTCAGAAGCCCACTGCTTAAAACCTAAGTCTTATTAATCCAAAATTTTCATGAGTGTGTGATGTTTTCAAAAACAATATAAAGGTTGTCATCTGAGCTCCACTGAGACATCCAAAAATACTACTGATTTCAGTAGAACCATGTCTGTTAAAAACAAAAGAAACTCTACAACCCCACATCTGTAAGGGAGCAATGAGAAAATCCAATTTCCTGATTGTTACCACTTTTTACTGTTTTTTTTTTTTTATTTTCTGGAAGAAAAAAAATAATCACTGTTCCTTTAAAAAGAAATTAATACCTTGGTCCATTCAGGGAAACTAGGGCATGTATGCAGTCTGTGTTCATTGTGAATCACTTGAGCATATTGCACTAATCAGATTGTATTTCTTTAATTTACTGATATGATTTAAAACTACCTGATTGGTTGAATGCCAATAGATAAAGAACTGTAGAATCATACTTCTGTGAAAATGAAGCTATTTTTAGGTGGTTTTAGCTACTGTGTTTTCTTTCTGAGCAGAGCTGCTCAGCTACATTTCTGGAGATCAAGAAGAAAAGCCATCACCATAAATCGGGACAAATTTGTTCCATTAAATATAGGCTTTTATCTATTATTTTAAAACTAAATAGAGTTGTACAAAGTAGTTGGTTGTTTTTTTAAATGAATAAATGATTGTAAGAGTCACTTATTGTTTGTAGGCTATAGATAAGGTTCAACACGAACAAAAGGCAGCACAACAGGAAACATATGCTATAGGAGTTAGTTCACACCTGCCAACTGCTTTGAATAGGCTTGGAGATAGTATCAAACAGGGAATTAATTCATTATTTATACCATTGAAACTCTTTATACAAAATCTGACCCTTTAGAGTTCTTTTGCTGCCAGGGCACTACTTAAATTCATCCTACTTTGAAAAATGACTGTTGCTACGGTCATACTTTTACTTAGTGTATAAGTGTAAACATAGTCTATAGTCACTGGTCCTGATGTTTGTTTCACAAGAACACTTTTGAGGTTTAAAGATTTAAAGACATTTCTCATCCTAACAAAATTCCAATTTCAGATATATTTCTTAGCGTTATCTGAATAAATTAAGGTGCTAGAGTCAATGTTTTCCAAAATTAAAGCAAGAATAAAATAAATAGAAATTAAGAGGTACTTGGTTAAAGGAGGATGGTGAAGTACACAGCAGCAAACTTTGAACAATATTTCTTAATTCAAAGGAATTTTAATAATAGCTTGCATTGTATCTAATGTAACAAAACTGAAAGAGTAGAAAAATAAAAAGACCAAAAAAAAGACTTGAATGGGATTGTGGAGCACTGTTTCTGTAATTTCACTTTTGATTCTGCTTATGTACAGAGCTTTTCCACCACAGTTTTTACTCCCTACTTTCTCAACAAAGTTTTGTCTAATTCTGAATCTCTCTAAAATTGCCATTAGCTCGTTTAATTGATGGAACTAAGCACGTGTCAGGCGATAATTTGGATTTTATATTCTTTTGCAAAAAGTACAAAGCCTTTGTTATCATATACAAATGTGCCAGTCAGTGCTTGTGTTTTGTTGGTGAAATTATGGGTGTTTAAAATTGTGTAAAGAGGGCTCTGATTTACCTACCTTGGCTAGGTAAACAATAGTAAAAGAATATGAAATTAATATTGATCATAATTCATGTATACCTGACTCAAAGTTTCTTTGTGCTTTCTAAATGTTTGACACTAACCGCCTCTTGGAATAGGGTACCAGATTTGGTAAATCACTGATTTTAATCACTATGGCAATTCTTAAATTTTGAGTTTTTATTTTGATTGTATATTTATAATATTTCTCTTGCATTAAGGCTCTGACAGACATGTGACCAGGGATTAAAAATCAGACAGCTGAAGCTGTTACTGCCTACAGCCTACAGCCCTGGTGATTGACTTTGCTGTCCTGAAGACAGGAGCACATGATCCCCTCACAAATCAGCTCCTGAACTGCCACAATTTTCAGCCCAGGTAAACCAGTTCCAATTTTGGTTTATCCTGATATTTCAGGCTGAAAACTGAGGGTTCAAGAGTTCATTTCTAATCTGATCAGGTGTCGCTGTTTTGGGGATAGTAGCATCTGTCAGAAGGGGGTTGTGTGCAACTGGGGTAATAACTGATTTAACTGTCTGATTTTAGTCTCCTTCCACATGTTTTTCAGGACCTTCAAGAATTACTGGATTTTACCATTTAATTATTCATAAACTCACCAATGGCCTGATTATTTTGAGTACTCTGTAAAATGTAAAGCTCTCCTCGGTTTCTGTTTTCATTCACTGCATTACTTTTAAGTAGTAAATACAGATTACCACATTCACAGTGTAACAATCCACTGCTAGCAACCTGTTTGCCAAGAGCTAAGCTATTGTTTGTACTTTATCGGGACAAAAGAATATACTGTTTTATGATGGTATTATGAGGGTAGATTTTCCTCTATTTTGAAATGTAATTCTTTCTAACTTTAACATGTTCAATTTCTAACAGCCTCATGAAATCCTCATTCAAAAACATATTCCTAATCTTAGTTACTTCAGTAAAATGGTTTTGGTGTTTTAATCTAGAAATGCTGGTGTTTTTAGGAGAGAATAGTACCTAGAGGTTAAGATAGATGAAATCCTATGAATTGGTATTGCAAATAAACTGACAAACTAGTCTGCTGTAATTTAATATTGACAAATATGGTATATCATGGCTGAGAACAATAAGCAATATAAATAAAATTAATTGTAGTGTTTCAGAATAAGAGAGCTTTGAAAAGAATCACAACGGAATAGTCTATATATTTCTGGCAAGTACCCTTATGAAAAGGCAGTTACCAAAAGTGAATGATTTTGAAAAAGAATTGTAATTTAACAAACCTGATTAAATTTTTTTAAATGCATTCTGGTAAGAATATTTACTGTATTTCTGAGTATAAGCTATTTCAAAGACAAAAAGAAAAAGAAATATGATGAGAATCATTACTGTTGGTTTTAGTTTACGAAAGACCATTACTCTTTGTCTGCTTATAATGTAATGTACCAAACAAACAAAAATGTAATTGTGTCTCTCTTTGAAAATTACTTTTACTGTAGAAACAGCTTTAGAAACAGCTTTGTAAAAAGCATGGTTGATTAAAAGAAACCCCAAACAAATAACAATTTAAAAACAAACAAACAAACAAAAAACCTTTCATAAACAAGGTGTAAAAGTATTATCAGCATGTAGATGGGATATAAATTTACAGTAAGACTAGGTAAGTGGTATTTGTTCCTGATGTATTAAATTATAAAACTTGAGCTTCATATGGATGCCTACATCTGATGGCAAAGTCAATGAAAATTAAAAACTGCCAATAACTTGAGGAATCAGATTGTATAGTTTTAATTTTTTAAAGTAATTTCATATGATAGGAAAAAATCAGACTTTTGTAAGCCAGCTTGCCTAATCCTTGATGATTAACTGCATTCAGCATGATTACTCTTTCTCTGAGCCGTTTTAATCACTGTTATGAGGAAAACTGAATTGCATCTGTACAAATGTAACTGCTCTTAAAATCCTGTCCCTAGAGTCAGAGGCACCTTGAGAAGAATAGCTCTGCTGAATAAATTGCTCATAGTTGCTGCTTTGTTATTATGTCTTGGGTTTTTTTTCCTGGCTAATTATCTTATTTATTTATTTTAACCTATTGGGTTTATATTTATATAAATGCATATACACTCTTTCCACGCTGGCAAGAAGTTCAATAGCTAAGTTGATGCTAATGCATATTTGCTTATAAAAGAAGTTTAATATATTATTTTGGTTATTTTTAAAATATTTATTATTGTGCTTTTATTTTGTTAATTTTTAGTAAGCACTGATAACTTTATGATTTACTGTTTTTAAATGTAAATGTTTATTGCAGAGAAGGCTTATTGTCATCAACTATTTCCTAAAATTTATAAATAGGTATTTCAAAGGATGTGACCTGGAACAATGTTACTGATACTCATTGCAAAAAATTTTTGTCTGAAATCATAAATCAGTATAGCTTATTTTCTTTCCACCACTCTTTGCATTTGTCTTTGTCAAATGTGATTAGATGATATGTTGTGTATGTAATATTAGATGAGTAACACCATATAAATGTGGACGGTATTATAAAAGGTAGCAGGTAATTAATTCATTGATTTCTGCCTTCTAAAGAGGCATACTCTCAGTGGAAAAATATCTGGGTTTGTAGGGGTTTTAGTAGACTGATTTTAGTGAGTCTAAATCAATAGCAGTTTTTTGAAACCTTTGTTTGTGCATTCAGCCAGACAGCATATGACATCTACGGCTAATCTCACCTGCTGCCATTGCCTGTTCCTTCTCACCTGCTGCTATTGCCTGCTGTTACTTACTTGACTTTCAAAGCAAGTTAAGGTTGGTGGAACACAATTAAGAGAAGCAGGTTTTGATTGATTGATAGATATTTAGTTAGATTCTTTGGTTAAAGCCTTACTTTATTTTGTGAAGTTTGATCTTTATTTTTGAAGAAGCAGCTGGAATTTTTGACTACTAGGGGCTGGTTGTGCTTTCATTTCTGCTAGCATGGACATTGGGCTAATGAAATGAGGTACATTTTTTTTTTTATTAACCATTTTCCTTCCTTTTTCTTCCTTTTCTCCCTTCCTGTGTTTTTTTAATTATTTTTCTTCTGATTATAGCTCGTAGTTGCAGAGCAGTAGGTAGCAGTGGGTGGCAGTCATAAATCCATAGATTTATTGTCACAGATTTCTGTAGCCTGGCCACCTGCTGGTACAATTACCAGCTTAAAATCAACTGCGGAATTTGACAATTTGGAGGAGGTTTTTACGAAAATAAAGTTTTTAAGAAAATATTCTTAGCATTTGTAACTCATTTCTCTAAAAGTCAAGGGGCGGTAGTCTTTGAAAGCATCTGTCAATCTTTTTGATTCAAACTGCATTTAAATAATATTTGAGAGATTGTTTTGATAAGGTAACAAAGCAATTATGTTGAGACAGTAGGTCGTGCACTTGTTGTGCAGTTGAAATCCTGAAGTTTTTAACTGTAAATTACTTTCTTGTCATTACATCAGTTTGCTGCAGATACTAACAAACTGTATACGATAGTACTGATAACATTGGTACTTCAGAATGCAGCACAGACCTTTTTGTGTTTGTATCATCCCAGAATAAGAGACTCTGTTTGTGCAATGACTAAGGTGGGAAGCAGTTTTTCACAAACCTTCCTTGCCCCGCCCATAGCTCTGCTCCTTTTGTGTCTGGCAGCGTACTTGCTTCCATCTTTTCTCTGCTTTTGTTAACTGAGTTTGGCTCTAACTTGTGGCAAACTTGATTATCTTTTCAACCACTGTCTTCTCTATGTTCTTTTTCTTCACAGGAGCATAGAACATGGCTGAGTCAAGGACCTCATGGGCTGTCATTTAACTATGAACTCTGCTTTCTGTCTGGCTTTATTTCAATTTGAGTTGAAAAATTACAAATTGTATTTTAACTTTTCTCCCTTTTGCAACCAGGTCTGGATTTTGTCTGTGTCAAAAGTTCTTAAAATGCCTAGTGTAGGATTGTCTGATATGTGTGCATAATGAGTATATAACACATAGATTGGTATTCTGACAAATCCTGCTGGAGGAAAAGGAAGTAGTAAAGGACTGCCATAGAGAGTTAATGGTAACATAAACTGGTGGAAAATAAAAGTCTTTTGTATCTTTTTTAAGAATAAGTAGTTGAGTACTGGACTACTTGAGAGTACCTGAGAGTGTCTCATACCATTCTTTACAGAATAAAAAAAAGATAAATTCTAGTCCTAGTTATGACATCACTGCTTTAGATTATAAAAATCAGAATATTATTTTGAAGTAGATGTCAAATAATGAAATCTGAATTTTATTTTAATATGATTCTAATAATTAATGTAGCAATCAATAGAGTATACTTTCACAGGGATGATTGATTGAAGTATCCTTTAATTGCAACCTTTAATTAGAATTGATGGCTTACCACCATAGCTCTTGTCTTTATATTAATAATTACAAAATTTATATACTTCCATTTTCATTTTGACCCAGTAGGGAGCTGTGTGGTTCAAATTCACATCCTTGCAAGTGAAGGTGATTTCTTGACAGTGGCAATATGGTATTGCCTCTTGTTTATATGTGTAAAAATATAGGCATGTAAACTATACTCATTAGTGCAATTCTGCTTAATCATGTTCTATTCAATTATTTACTTTAGGCAGAGTAAAGGAACAGTGGTGGTCACTGGGCTGTTTTGCTTCTATATTTGCCATGTTGTTGTTCTGCTAGATACTTCTTAGTCAAAGACCATGACAGTGGAGCTTTATAGTGGCAGTTGCAAAAATGTCTGGTGGTTGATAGAATAAGACATAAAATATTAACAGTATCAAATATGATTTGTTGAGGTTTTTTTCTTCAAGCACTCTGTTCATATGTCTTTTTTCTTATTAGTCCATTCATATTAAAGGTTTAATGTATTTTGGGACAGCAGGTGGGTTTTTTTTGGTTATAAAATACTTTGAGAGGTGTGTATGTATCTATACATATTTATATTAAAATACCTTCCTTCCCCACCAACAAAAGAAAGCCTTACCTTCATCCTTTTTATTTTCGATTGCCCTACTTTCTTTTCAACATCCATTTGCTTTGCTAACCTCCAAGATCTAAAGAATATAGTGTTCTTTTTCTGATGCTGGAAAAAAAAAAAACCAAAAAAACCTGTCTGAATCCTTTGTGGTGGATTTGCTGCAAACTGTAGTTTGCTCTATTTTTCCATGCCCTCCAGGTGACCTGTAGATGAGCTACTGTAGTGTTGATTAGCAAAGCTAGTGTTATCTTGCATTCTGTAAGACATACTGTAAGCAGAAAAGTTACTTCTGAGTCCTTGCTGTCTTAGGCAAGTGATGTCTGATGATTAGAAAATAGTTGAATTTTATAGAAGAAATGTCTCTGTCTTTTGTATTAAAAAGATACAGAACAATTACATTTCCCAGATGAAAAGCTGATCTCATCGGTCATCTTTTTTTAAATTCTAAAGGTTTATCCTGCTGGATTCCTTGAGGGTTGCCATTTTTTTTTTTTATCTTGGCTGTTCAGCCATACCATTACCTTGAACATTTACCATAAACATTGGAATAGCAATTGACCTAGAAGTATTGAGCAATGTGTGGAGAAACCTTGATTATTTCAACTTTGATTTACATGTTCATTTGTAGACCTGGTGAGCAGTGTTAGTAAAGTTAGAGTTTTTTAGTTACTTTTGGATTGGTTATCGCTTCAGAGATCTTAGATGCACATTTTCTTGGAGGTTTGCATGACATTAATTGTGGGCATATATGCATAAAAGAGTTGAGCAAGATTCAGATTCGTACTCAGGAACAATAATCTCTAATCTTCACTTGCACATGAAATTTCTGCATGTTACAATTTCTTGCCAAGTCATTCAATCTGATAATAGTTAGGTGATGTTTGGCAATTTCCCAAATGAGCATCAGTGATGTAGTCATTTACATGCTACTTCTAAAACTACCTTGTAGCAACTGCAGCAGAGAAGTGTCTTGAAGGTCTTCCTGTAGAAGATTTAGAGTAAACTTTGAAAGAAATGCAATTCTAACAGGACACAGTGATAAAATAAATATGAGTAGGGAAAAGAGAATTTACATCACTGTAACAATTCTGGAGCAGACTGGGTTGTATAAATCCGTCTGCAGGATATATGATATTTAAAATTTGGCATCTTTACTTCAATAAAACTAAAATAGTGTTTTTCAGGGTTTATATTCATGTTCTTCTATGTACATGTTAAGTCAGGAGAGGAAAAAGTTAAAGCACAAAATGGAAGGTGAGTTTTCCTTTTGGAGACATGCCATACAAAACAGTCTTTAATAATGTGAGCAATACCTGCCTGCAAGTCATAAAGTAAAAAAAATAATGTATATTGCTAAAATTTTATTGGACAGGTACATCACCTATAATTAACTTTATTCTGACTTGTGTGTGCCAGAGATTGTGACGTAACAAATAAGGAAATCCAGATTTTAGAAGTATCCAGCACCTAATGCCACGTTCATACTTGTAAACCTCCTTTTATGATGCTCATATTTTACTTAGTCAATAGCCAGAAAGCAGTTCTGGTAATGGCTCATCACTGTAAATAAATGTAAAACAAAAAGTGAGGGGGCTTTTCTGTCATATTTCTCTCCAATTTTCACCACCACTGTGGAGAGTTTATGAAGGGAGAAAAATGAGAGATTCATGGCAAACAAACAGAAGTTAGAATTCCTTATATACCTTGCTTCAAAAATTCTCACCTACCTGAGCTTGTGACCTCCATGGGACCCCAAATCATATAGTTTTAAGCATTCCCCTATTAAGATACCGTTTTTCTTCACCAACAGCTTACCCCACACTCTCTTCTTGTCTTTTCACATTTATTTACATTTTACATCTGTCTTGTGCTACTGAAGGAAGTCCCCAGGGTGTCTGCGAGGAAGAGGTGAAACTGCATTTGAAATGAGCCTATGTTTGCTTTGGAAAACTGTAAACTTTTTACTCTAAATTCCTTGAGGATTATTGCTGCTGAGTTTCATGTCACTGGCTAGATCTGGGGCGGGAAGAAAATTAGAACTGCTACTTTGTAGGCAGAACCCAAAACCTGGGTGACAATGTCTTTTGGGAGTCTTGCCCTGCTTTAGGAATTAATACCTTCCAAGGTTAGTTTTTTTATGAAGAGAAAAATTTCACTGGGGAAAAGAGGAGGAATGAAAGGGAAAATACTTCTTGTCTTACAGGTTTTGAGCATTTGTAAAAGACTAATATCTTGTTGCTCGTTATACTGTCCATTGGAGAATAAACTTTTCTGTGGTATGGCTGTACTCAGGATTAAATATTAAGGAGCTACTAGTAATTAAACAATACAACTGCTACACGCACACCAAAACTTATTACCAAAAAACAGAGCCATGGTAATGTGATCCTATTTCTGTCACCCCTCTGAAAACACTACTTTATTAACATTATTTGATCATCTTGACGCTTGCCGACTTTTCTAAAGTCTCACCTGACACATCAGAACTTTGGACTTTACCAGGAAATACAGGAATACAACTTTGGCACTATTTCAGGGAGTTTCTGAATTCTGTCATGATCAGTACTTTGCACCCTGGGTATTATCCTAGTCTTACAAAATAGAGTATCCTATTTAAAAAAAACTTGTAGCACAGGTACACAGCTGTCCTATCATATCAGTGCAAAAATACATTTCATGTGTTGATATCTTTAGATTTCATATGTTGATAAAATCTACAGCTTTGTTTGTTTAGAGCTTTATTGGAAGGCATTTGTATAATACAAGTAAGTAACACTATATTTCTGGGTTTTGATTCACTGATGGAAGAAGTTTCATCTTAATAAATTCTGCTGGCAGTGTTGAGTTGCACCTGAGCCAATGTACAATAAAATGTATAATGCCAACCTCAAAAGACTCTTGATTGGGTCATGGTTGATGATACATTCTAATTATTTATGTGAGAAGCAAACATTACAATAATAATCTAATACTGATATTAATCTGCAATGCAAACCTGATGCAAGCTCAGGTGGAATACTATGTAAAATTGGTTTGATTTTAAACTTGGAAGAAAGTTAATGAGTAAAACTATTTTTAATAAAAAAAATAGCATTGATTCTGTTATAATTTAATCATTTTAAAAGTTCAGGAAAGTGGCTTTTCAAATTTAATCTTATAACTTCTGTAGCTGTGATGATTGCTTATAAATGAACAGCTGCATCTTCATTGCCACAGGCTTAATTTAAAGTCCCAAAGTCCCATAGGTTTTGAATTCCATAGCACGTTAGCAGGAAACCTACAAATATAGAAGGGCTCATATTCTAAGACTAGCACAATCCATGTAATATTCATGATTAGTAAGACAAACAAAATACAGCCTCACACCAAATGCTGCAGTGAAAACTGTTGTAGAAATTAAAAAGTACAAAATAACAAGGCTTGCCTTAATTAACGGAATAGTGTGATATAGTTTAGGCTTATTTTTCATGTAAAAACTTATTTTAGATGAAAATGTATTCCTTTACCTCATTTGTATTTCCCACAATTTAGTAATTCAAATTAAAATTCCTCCCATTGTTTAAGCTGTTGCTTTTCTTCTTTTTTTTTTTTTTTTGTTCAATTTTGCATTGACTTACAAACTCCACATTACTTCTTACCTTTGTACACATATAAACGCCTTGGTTACTCCTTGCTATTTTTTTTTTATCATTTCAATCATTTAATCATATCTAGAACCCTACAATCTGAATTATGGGGTTTTTTTTAGGAGTGTTACAAAAAGCCGTGAAAAATGCAGTGATTGGGAGGAATGATTATGGTCTTATAATTCTTCATCTCTGAATATAACTGTTGTGAATGTCAGAGTGATCTTGGTATCAGAATGTAAGTGTCATGGTACTCGAAAGATTCCTTCATCCTTTCCTCTTTGAGGAGGAACTGCAAATTCAATGCATGGGAATGAGGTAGTCAGACAAACTTCATGTTCTTAGAAGTAAATACAAATTTTCTATGCTTGACACAGTAGTTTAGTCTGCCCAGTATTTATTTCTTTGTCAAAAAGTTCAAATCAGCAAGTAGCCTTAAGGAGGGTTTGAAAGAGTTGGAAGAGTCCCTTTAAAGACACTTGGTTTGTTTTATAACCATGGTTCTAAGCACGCTGTCTGTGAGTATAAGAAAGGTTTATATATTTAATTGAAAGGGAAAGTTCAAAATGTACTAGTCCTAATTTATCAAAAATATACAAAAAGCCTAAATAAACAAATGCATAATAGTTTAATTTGGGGGGTTTTATTAGCATATGCATGCACTGTTGCTTCTGAATAGATCACTGTTCAAGAGGAGTTTGAGCAAGACACTTGATTTATTTGATCAGCCGCAGTGTTACTTCACCCAATGTTTGTGTGAAAGTGTGCTAACATTAAATACATTTGACAAAGAGGTGAACATCTCTCACATAACTGAATTCTTACATACTTTGTAAAGATCTGTGAATTGGATGCTCTGAAGTCCTTCACTAAAGGAAGCTTTGGCTTATGCCTATATTTGCTGTCCCCAGAAAATCGCCTGCTCTGGGAAAAGCTTCAGGTAGAGCCTGCACCTTCTGATCTTAAGCACAAAGATGCAAATCTGTAGGGAAAAAGGCTTTATCAATTCCAGCTTCACAAAATTACTTGGATTTTTTTGCTATTGTTTTTGTCGTGATTCTGATCATGTTTTTTTCTCAGGAGTGGGAATAAAAAAATTATGACCATTTTGTATCATGCAGGAGTAAACAATCCATGGATTTAGATTGGTTGTCTGTGAGAAGATTAAGAAATCTAATTAAGCTGGAAAGTTCTTTTTCAAATAGGCAAAAACTATTTCTGTGACTTAGGGATTTTACTGTATCTGTTTTCTCCCATTCTGGGGTGTATTAGTTTGTTATTAAGTGATTATTCACTTTTCTCTGTGTTTATTTATTGCTAAAATACACTTAAAAATGAATAGGAATTTTACTCTTATTTCAGGCTGGTTTATTGGTTTTGCAGAGAGAAACCTAAAACTAGATTTGGAGGAAAGCAGGTAGATTTTAAAACCTGACTTAATTCTGGTATACTTGGTCAATAGCAGGATTGGGAACAGTCCCCTTACAGCCTCAAAGCTGTGAAAACAGAGGATATGCTATTATTACTGAAGCTTTGTTCAGTTAGTGACTTATTCTGAGTAGGTGCAAATTAAAGTTTCAGAAAAGAATATTACTGTGTGTAGCTGTGAAACATGGTCCAAATCAATGCAAAATATCAGTGGACAGTCTTCCCTTTGTTTATGCTGTTTCTGTCTGTGATTAGAAACCATTACTGCAGTTTTTATTTCTAGAATAAATGCTTCTTGCTAGGCTTTTACCGTAAAGTAGTACACAACACTTCATTTATAATTGTTTGTAGTTAAATCTGTTTCAATTTAAAGGGCTATTTTTAATGTACTTTGCATGTACCTGCTCCCAGAAACATATGCTAGAGACATATTTCAAATACTTATATTAAAAAAGGCATAAAACATGGATATGCCCATATGCAATCAATTTTCTGATTAAAAAAATTGTGATTGAAAAGGTTGACCAGTATTTATTTTGGGGATTAACTATTTTGACTATATGTGAGTCAAAATGATCAAAATGTATTACTGACTAATAGGTGTTCTGCCAGTGGAAATTATTTGAATTGTGCCAGTTCTCCTCCTGCCTTTTCCTCAAATTTTGCTGTTCCCAGTTAATTTCTGTGTTAGATCTTCATCTCAACTTATACTTGAGGTAGCTTATCACCTTTGGTGTTAGGTAATGGTACTTAAGAGTTGTTAAAAGTTTCAACTGCCAGTGCTTTGGATGTCCAAATTTCAAAATTAATCTTCATTCCATTGATTTTAATACAACACTTTTCAGATTAGGAAAATTGTACTTTGTTTAGCTAGTCTTTTCTCTGTTTAGTGACACTTCAAATGTATTCTTGAAAATGCACCTTGTTAGCATTTAAATAACATTCCTAATCTTAGCAAGCCTTCATACTGCACCTTTTCCATAGATTAGAATTTTGTAGATCCTCTCTCCAACATCCAAAGATACATTTTATTTTGCCAAAAAGGGATGTGAGATTCTGGCTAGTGAATAGTGAACTATGAAATCTTAAAGACTCCACAAGTAATTGAGTTTTGAGGGTAAGAAAAAGTCATTATCTTTACGGATGGCAGGGGAAAAAATAGGAGGGGACGGGGTTGTTAGGCATATAAGTACTTTGGAACATTTTCACAGTTATATTCAGCCTAACATATATTCCAGCCTTAGGTTAACTTGGCTTGTTAGTGCATGTGAAAAATTATACTATATCTGGGTTAACGATACCGTCTGAATTTGTCACAACAATATTAAAAATAATATTAAAAAAGCCTATCAGAGGAATACCACCCACTCTGATGCTTTTATTTTTGGGATAAAAGAGATCATAAGGTTTGGGGACTGTAAATGCTCTTTAATAATCCAACTCTTGCTGGCCAGTGTAATCTTGCTGTAGGAGTGCCTGTCCTTAAGGCTCTGAATGCTGTGATGGAAAGTGTAATACCAAGTGGTATGGGAGATGTGGAACGGTGTTGGTATTTGTCTCTTCCCCCAGCAGAATTACTGAGCTCCATCTCCTTTCCTGCAGCAAGAGATTAGTTCTGCAGTTGGAGAGGAAGGAGAGGAGCAGTGGAATAGCTACTGCACCCTTCCTCCTGCCCGTTCCCACCTGCAAAGATCCCCTGCTGCTGCAATAGAGAGGCTATGTGAGCATCCCTGGTTAATGTCAGGGAAGGAAACAGACTTAAGATTGTGGAGAGATGGGTCATTCCTGGTACAGAATTCATTCGGGGAGTTAGTACAGAATAGGTACTGTTCTCAAAGTTCACATTCTTGATTTATAATTCTGCTGCCATCCTATAAAGATAAGCTCTCAGGGAATAGAGAAAGGAGAGAATTTTATATGTATTCATATCATCAGAGAGTCTGATCTTTAGAGGTGAAGTTGTCTCTTCTCCTTGCCTATTCAGGAGAAGAACGGTGAGGTTCTTAATTCTGTGAAGTCTATCTCATGTTACTGCATAGAAGGGCCACGGACGAGTATCTGAGCATCAGCAACTTGTGCAGATTGGCTAGGAATTGCAGCCCACAGGGAGAGCAGGAGTGGAAAAACTCTGCTGCCTTGGAGTCATCCGAGATGCAGATTCCTTCCTAACCACTGACTTCTGAGGAGGTTTTCTGATCATGATGTTCATCTTATGGTTTAACTTGGGGGTAGATTCATCCATTAGGCATTTATAAAGTAGTTTTATTTCAAGTAAATTAATTTATTTCATGTTTTGTAGAGGTTGCTTGTGCATTTGAGTACAAATAACTTCAATTTGCTTTGCAAAGAGAGTATTTCAACAAAGGCAAATATTCACTGTATCTTTCAGGGAAGGTTTTCTAATTGTGCTGTCAATGTGTGATTAGAATTGATCATCCTGCTTTAATGTGGCATCTTTTATTATTTTTCATTACTGGTTGCTTAATAGCCTGACAATCTCCATCAAAGACAGTACCTTGTATGGATTCATGTTAGACATGATCATTCTTCTTTTTAGTTTATTAAGATCTGTCTGATTTGATACACTGGGAGATTAACAGATGTCTGCTTCTGTGGAATTTTGATAACAGAACATGTAAAAAATTATTAAAAAAAAAAGAATTTCAGGAAGATATTTAGCTCATTCATACTGAACTTGCCAAGGCTGTTATATCTACCTTGACTATTTTAAATAGTCCGCCAAATATCAGTGAAACAGGAATTTTTGAGTGCTTAGGAGAAAAGAATATGTAGCTGTGTCATGCATATAAAAACAGAGAAAAGCAGGTGTTGTCCAGTGGAAAAAGCTGTGAAAAAGTTCTATTTAGAAACAGTTCTGCATGCCGAACAGTTTCTTCTCGTTTTTCTTGCAGAATTTTACTTGACAAAATATTTGTGAATTTATATAAATCTGCTGGTGAGTGGAGATGATTCTGACATTTGCTTTTGGAGGGAAATATCTCTTTTTATTAACAGTTCAGTTTATCTCTTAGTGCATCAACATCATTTTACTTTTTGCTTTATTCTTACACAGAGGCAATGCTTTTAATGTTGTTACATAGCATTAATAGTAATTATTTTAGCTTTAGTATTAACAATAATTCAACATTTATGTGGTAGCTGTCTTTAGAAAATAATATTTTGTTATGGGTGTATATATGTGTGTTTATAGGGAACCTTTGAGGAGCTAAGTGTCTAATCTAAGCTAATACTCAAAGCTTGCTGTATAGTTAAGGGTAAGAGATCTTTGTGTATCTTTGTATCCCGTATCTTTGTGAATTGATTCAATGCTAAGGTAGATGTGGTGCATTGCTCATGGAAGTCCCTGTCTTTCTTAAACAGCTACCTTGGAATCAATGCATACATTTTAGAAAGGTAAATTTATAGGGAGATAAATGCCATTGATAGAAAAAAACAACAAGATATTCTCTAAAAGGGAAGTCAGGAAAGAGACAGGAAAATGAACAAAAATAACAGTAGCATACTGAATGCCTGGGCAATAGTCATAAACTCTTCCTACATGCCTCTGCATAAACCCTGGACTAAAAGTCCACTACTGAGAGTAATGGATTTAATTAAACACACATCAGCTAAAATCTACTCTGGGCAGAGCATGGGTTTGGATGAGCATTTAGTAGAGAGGAAGACAGAGGGAGCAAGATATGAAAAGGTGTGTTTGTGTTTGCACGTGTGTTTGTATGTTCCCACTCTGTGTGTGCGTTATAATGACTGGATCAAATTGGAGCTCAACCTGGTTTTGACATGACAGCACTCTCCTAGTCTGAAAATATGAAGTGTATCCATCCTTGACTCTATTTCAAGACCGGGATGTAGAGTAATAGCAAAAAACATTTGCTATAGTGTCTCTCTCTACATTTTGTCTTGAACGCTAGAGATAAAGGCAATTTCTTGGAGGATCATGATGTAAATTAAAAGGCATTCAACAGTTATAAGCATACACTTAAAAATGTTTCCATGATCACTGTCAATGCTTATTTGCAAGTATATAAAAGTATACATATAATTACAAATATTTTAATAAAATCTCTAATCTAAACCTTGAGTATAGCACATTTACCTGAAATTTGGTATTTGCTTCCTCCAAACAGATATGTAGTAATGAATGTATTAAGCGATATGATTTCTTGAGCAACTGGCCTTATCCAGGAGGATTTTCCAAAGCTTTTCACAGGCTTTTAAATTATCGAACTTGAGAAATATTTTTGAGGAGAAAAGCTCCCTTGGTGATTTGAACTGTTATCACTCTAAATTATAAAAGGTATCAGCTCCTAAAATTTCTTAAAGTATATTTTACTGTTAAAATGAGTGGTTTTTTTCCGTTGGTAATTGTATGTGTAGGAGGCACTATTAACAAAGGTTCATATTACTATAGCGTAGCATAAAAGCCGTAATTGCCAACTGAACATTACTTTGCATGCAAAATATTCTTAAGTGCTTTTGTTGATATGAAAATTCATTCCAGATATCTTGAAAAGCACAGTTAATTTTATTTCTTTCTATTCTGTGGTCCTCTTCCAAAAATAAGATCAGCAATTTTTTTCTCCATCAGATTTGCGGTTGTGGTGGTATTGTGCATGCTTGTTTTTTAATGATTTTGAAAGCTTTTACTTCTCATAGACGGTCACATTTCCATCAAACCTGGGTATTGGATTATTATCAGTATGTTTGTTTATTTTTGCATGCTTGCTTTTCACTAATAGGGGAAAAACTAACTATGTGCAGTATTCCAGGCACCTTGGTAACCTTAAAAATATATGAATAAGCAGATTATGATATTACATTATTAGAAAAGATTTATAAGCACCACAATGGCAGGCCCATTTCCTTTTGAAAAAGTCAGTATATGAGTCAGATGGATATTGCTGTCTATCAACCCTGCTATCACTGTTAAGAAAAAAATGAAGTGAAAAATTGAAGCAGATTTCTCTATGTTAGCAGAGAATGTCGTGTAATTTGGGGACCCTAACTCATCTGAATTTTCTAATATATGAAACACCTAAAAGTATTTTTTAAAATCCGATATTTTGTATTCCTGTTGGTTTCTTTCATTATTTTGTTCTTGAGGTCAGACACCTGTAGGAAATGTGTTCACTTTCTGATTTTAATGAAACTGAAGATGAGAAGATGACAATTAGTTTAGCTTATTTAGCAAACAATTTGGAAGGTAGAAACTGTGGTCTATTTTCAGGAAGTTCTTCTCTGATATTTAATAGCAGAAAAATGTAAAAATTCTTGATCCCTTTCTAACTGCTTTTACAGTTAGATGTAAATGTTATGGTGGAGTCAGGTGACTTTTTATTCCATTTGTTTAAACAGTAGTTCATCTGTTAAAGGCCATTTTACAAATAATATATTGATACCCACTCCCCCAAATGAATAAAAATACAGGGCTTCTGTCCATAGTTTGAGGTCTTTCTTATTTCTCGAGCTTTGGGTTTCCAGGAATATGTTGTCCCAAAACATAATTAGGCTGTACTTACTTTCCTTGCAGCCCTTTGTCATTGATTTGTGCACACACTTTCTCTCTGAGTGTTTCTCATCTAAGTAGCAGTCCTTCATAAACCCATAGCAAGAGAAAATCTCTGGCCTTTGTCTTTGGTTTGGGGGATAGTTACCAGCTTTTGCAGTGGAATCTATGGTTTTTTTACAAATCTCTCTTAAAGAAAAATAGTTATAATCCTTGTTTCCTGTCTTACACATAATAATCAGTAATTCCTCATGTCTCTTTATGTAATTTAATTTTTGGGAAATCATCATCAAATCCTTAGCTGATATCCAACAAAACGGGGATTGTTTGCTTTGTAAGATGACTCATCATCCCTGCTAAGCCTTTAATTAAGAGGTTTGGGTTTTTTTCCTTTTATTTAAATCTTTAATTTCCTAGGTTTCTCTCTCACATGAGAATAATCCTTTTCTGCAAACTCATAACTATATTAAACCTGGATTCATGTCATTCACTCTTGTGACCAGATCACAATGGACTGTAAACTTGAAGTTTTCTTATAACTCTGAGAACTCATACAGTTCATACATTTTACGGACTTTTAAAACTTGATTCATTTCTGTGTCTGAATTCTAGTAAAATTGTCACATATTCAACAAAAGTAAAACAAATTGGTATATATGTGGTATATATATATGTATATGCACATACATGTGCATAGCTATTTATATGCCATACCTCAAGACGTGTTATCAGTATGAGTTCATCAGTCAGTTTCTTCTGCTAAAGCTAGTAAAGCTTCCTGTGAACACCTGAGGAGAAAATATTAGACAACTGATCTTAGAGGACCCCAAGTTCTAAGATTTAGTGAGTGATTCTGTGAAATCAGAATCACAGAAACAGTAGAACTCTTACACATTGCATCAGAATCTTTAAGCAAACAATTAAAAGTTTAATGGTAATCATATATAGATGCTTGCCTGTTAAGAATAGAAATAAAAACATTGGAAGCATCAGCATCCCTTATCCTGTTGCATCTTCTAGCATATTTTCTAATGGTTGTTTTAAAATCTGTATCAGTTGTCTAATAAGTAAATAACAACCTTCTCGGAGAAAAAAGCTTGTGGTCTGTCATTTCACAACTGCATTTTAAATGTTCTTGATAAAATTAGTGCAATGTGGTTGCCAAGGATATTTGCCAGAAGTAAAGTTTTAGGTGGTTAAAGAAAGTAGAAGGAAGAATGAATGATTAAAATAAAGTTATTGAATGGTGTTTAGCTTTTAGGCCTAACTAACTTACTTGATTTCAAAACAGGTTTTTAATTACTTGCTTTTAAATCACCCAATGGCTGCTAATGGTTTCATCTTTCCCTCTTCCATGGGACTGCAGAGAAAAAGAGTATTTTATGTCATATAATCATAGAATCATTTAGGTTGGGAAGGATCTTTAAGATCTTCGAGTCCAACCATTGACCTAGCACTGCCAAGTCCACAACAAAACCATGTTCTGAAGTACCACGTCTACAAGTCTTTTAAATACCTCTAGGGATGGTGACTCCACCACTTCTGTGCCATTTGTTTTCAAATTAAAAAACTAGGCCCCCAAAATTTTCCCCTAAAAGCTAAATAAAACAAAACAAAACTACATTCTACTTGCTGAAAAGTAGAGCACATACAAATACTGAAGAATTTGCTTGTGTTCCTTAGAAAGAGTAAACATTAAATGAGTGTAGCAACAGTATTAACACGCATGTAATTAGATAGTGGTTTTCCTGTTTTGCAATCACATGCAAATTTCTGTCATGGACTTTAGTACTATTGAACATAATTAAAAATATTTTTTCTGGTTTTTTGAATGTACAGAGATTATGAGCACCTACTCTACATTTGAATATTTTCTGTGGCGGAATTATTCTTCTCTTGTATGTGTTTTACATCTTTGTATGTAAAAGACAATGTACAATACAGGCCCCTAACTCTTGATTTGAATTGTAAATAATTAAAAAAATAGAATAATTTTATATTGTCTATGTTTGTGCGCACACAAACACACAAAAAGGCACTGATTATTTGGTAATTTGGCTTTCTCTAAGTCCACTATTTCAAAAGCGAGATCTCTATTTTAAATACATATTTTGAAAATCATATGCCAAAACGTATGCTTATAGATGGCTGTGATTTTTTTTTTTCCAAAGAAACGTGAAAAAAGGAGTGGGTACAATTGTTAAACAACTGAAAATGATAAATAATCTGACAGTTTACTTCAGACACTAATGGAGCCTAAAAGCTTCTCAAATGGCAGAAATTTCTCCAACTTCGGTGATTCATAGGCTTATTTTTGGTATACAGGTTGGTCATGTAGCTGGCAGTTTTTCTTTTGTGTGACTCTTGTAAATTGTTGTACTCCGTTACCTGAGTGAAAAGCTATTAGAGTTGTGTGAAGGAGTACGACAACATCACTACAGAAGACTAAAGCAATTCCCAACCCTACTTGTATACAGTTTCTCCACACTTTTTTTTTTTACTTCTTTTTTTTTTTATGTAACCCTCAAAGAAAATGTGCTACTGTTGTGATGCACTTTAAAACTGTATCTTACTCTACTTGAAATGTGCTTTTGCACAATTGCCTTTCTTCGTGGAACAGTGATTTCCATTTACTGAATCCAGGTTTATACTTATTAAAATGTAGTGTGTTTGGTCCGTAGTATGACATCAACCATGTTTTTATTATATTGCACTTTCTAAAATAAGACAGATTGTAGAATACCCTTCACTCACTTAGTGTCATGTCTAATGAAATTCCTATTTAACATCGACTGTTTCCCTTTCGAATGTTTTGACAGTAGTCATCCCTGGTAAGTGCTTTCCCCATTAGGCTCCGGTGGCTGGGAGGTAACCTGAGCCGTGTTTTGTTTCAGTGTGTTGACTGCTGACCTGGAGAACACTTGCATTAGCCGCACTGATCAATCCACATCACATCTCATCATTTAGGAGACAATTAATACGGCAGCATAAAGACTCCCCAGAGCATTTTCTTAGAGCTGGATTGCTTTACACAGAAACCACAGGAGTTGTTTGCAAAAGGGGAAGGAAGCCAAATGGGGAAAAAAAAAAGTGTTAGGAAAGTTTCATCTAGGAAACAAGTTTCATTTTCTGCCATTTCAGACTCCCTTTTTTGATGGGAATGTTTTGGGGAAAAAAAAAAAAAGAATTACTTGTGTTTTGAAGTTGATTTGTTGAAAAGACACTATAACAGGTCACATAAATGCTCTTGGGAAATAGGCATTTGATTGTGATACTTGCCTACCTTGCTGGTAAGAACGTTGTCATTTCAACTTTATATTTGATCTCAAGAATTATTA
This sequence comes from Gallinago jamesoni, assembly GCA_025769975.1. NCBI lineage: Eukaryota > Metazoa > Chordata > Aves > Charadriiformes > Scolopacidae > Gallinago > Gallinago jamesoni. Next base: position 33,983,699 of record JAOQGH010000040.1, on the reverse strand, counting down.
ACCTGGCAGCTTTTGAAAACTGATTGACATGTTTTAATCCTAATTTTAATAATTTTAAAATTAATTTTGAAACATAAAAGAAACCCCAACCATAAAAAAATTACTTTCAAAACATATTTTAATGGAGAAAAATTGTTTGTTTCTCATTCTATCAGTTTTGCTGTAGAGCTTCTGCCACAAAGTTGAATTTCAGTATTGTTTGATACTGTTTCTTAAGAAAAAAGTCTTTGAAAGATTTCAAGAGTACATGAATATGTTAAGTTAATGAGCAGGTACGGCTCTTATTGTGCTGTCTCATCTTTAGATAATGAAATATTTAATCTGTAGAGATCATCCACAGAAGCAGATGAGAAGCATTTACTAATAAAAACCATTTTTTTTTTTCTTGCAGATGACAGGTTACTATACTGGTGAAAGAGTTAAAGCCTGTGTTGCAGTGTTGAAAGGAGCATATCTTAAGATTAGTTGATAACATTAGAGATTACTAAAGATATAAAATTGATAGGAAGGCAATTTTAGGGAGGAGGTTACTTACCTTGCCGGTACATTTCTTTAATCTATGTATTGCATGTCATTCTGTACAGATTGTACAATGGTAATGAGACTACCTAACATGTTGTGAACTTTAGACATCATTGCTAACTTCTAAGTATTTAACACATCATTACACTGTAATTCTCATTTGTTTAGGTAGAGTGAATGAATTTTTCATCAGAAAAGATTGATATGTGATCATGTTATTAATAATTACTAGGAATATGTCAATGACAAAAATTATATTTACTTTTGTGGTAATTTCATGGCTCAAATTTGTGATTTTGCTTCTCCCCCCTGTAATCTTGAAGTAAAATGCACACTGGCATTGAACAGAGATATGTATCTGGCACAACTTTGCATGGCAGTAGTATTATGTTCTCAGGAATACACTGATATTAGGATAATTCATGTTATAATTTTCTTCTATTAGTAGAACTCTTCTACTGGTATTTGAATCTAAAATCATGGTGATGAAAAATCATTAATTTGAGTATGTTGGAAACGTTCAGAATGTATGTGGAAGTATGTACTATCTGAAATTTAAAAGCAATTTTATTTGGACATCTAGGATGTATTATTTTGGTGTGTCTGCAGAACAAAAGTGGAAGTTACAATACTTCCTCTTAAGTTTCATTTTTCCAACTCCTGTTAGCTCCTGTTTTTCAAGTCGAAGCTGATTTTGATATGTGGAACACAGAATGTGGATTGTTTTAGTGCAGTGTCATACTTGTATCCTTAGGATCAATATTGTTGTTTTAATATTCTTCTTTGCCTAGTAAGGATGTAACCTAGTATGTAAAAATAATGACTGGTGTGGTTTTTTGTAACACAAACAGCACAGTTTCCATTTAGAAAAAGGTTATGCTTTGTGTAAGCCTTTTTAGAGAATTAGAGCTAAAGCTATGGTAGTTATTTAATGTTCGTTGGCAATCTGCATAGAATTGCAAATTCTGTGAGGTAAATGTGGTACATCAGACTGTCTTTTCCCAGGCTACAGGGACAGGCAAGTCATCCTAAGAGTCAATGACAGTAAAGGTGAGGGTAAGTAAAGATGATATAAAGGAGGGGGATTGACAGCCAATATAAGAAAAAGAATGTGCTTCAGACTGGAGGAGAGAGTTAAGGAGGAAAAGTAACAGAATAGAATGGTTAAAACTGAAAACCAGACGAAACTGAAATGACAAGAAACAGAGGGTTACAATTTGCTGCAGAGTTGGGGAATGAGGAATATGTTCCAGGCCAGCGTTTTCTTAAGTATATGTCCTATCTTTACAAATGAGTACGGTGGGAAAGTGTCCTCTCCTCTGCTTCATTGCCACCAAAGGCCTAGTATTCTTACAGGTAGAATACAAATATATTTCACCTTTCAGACCTATGTGAGGAGTGTATAGTATTTTCCCACAACCTTATTAGGAGGTAGATACTTAGAAGATAGTCATGTGGAATCTAGATATCCTACATGAATGATATTCAGCATAACTCTAAACAGAAGTTCTTGAAAGGTAATTAGTGGGATATTTACTACTTATTTGGTAGAAGCTTTTGTAATATTCAACTGCTTACTCACATTATAGACATTAAATTCTGTGTATTCAGTAAATAATTGCAGTTATTACAGAGCTGTTGTAAATCAGGATGGTTATAAAAGACAAAGTGGATACTCAGATATATGGGATCAGTTGGCCTTGAAAGGTCTTGCTGTAACAACTTGCAGCGGTTTTAAGAAAAGATCTAGTAATGTCTACACTAAATGAATGTATTCACAGTTGAGTTGTTTATTACAAAAGCTTATTCCAAGAGTGTCTCTGCTACTGACTATTATGTTACCTAAAACATATTGTACAATATTTTAGAATAATCTAGAACAAGACCAAAATAATTTAAAATACATGTATTCCACACACATTTGTTGTGTTTGCAGAAGACTTATGGCCTGACAAAACCTAATGGCTTTGTTCTTTTGTTTTTCTTCTGACTAATATTATTCAGAATGGCTTGGAAATTTATGTTTGTTGGATCTGTAACAAATAGGAGTTGTTTAAAACATCTTCAGATCATCAGTGTCTTATCTGTTGGAAATCTCTGCTTTCTTTTGTATGTTTATGGAGGTATTGCTATTTGATTTTGCAAGGTTGCTTTTGAGTGCCATATTATGGCAAAGCTGAAGCAGTTTATGGGGTTTTGAAGAATCCACTTTATTCAGATCAACTTTTGGTGTTTACAGGTACTACAGAGCGAGTGTGTCTGATCCAGGGAACAGTTGAAGCACTAAATGCAGTTCATGGCTTCATTGCAGAGAAGATTCGAGAAATGCCTCAAAATGTGGCCAAGACAGAGCCTGTCAGCATTCTGCAGCCTCAGACCACTGTTAATCCAGACCGCATCAAACAAGTGAGTTTTTGGTTGGGAATAGAGAGTCACAGCAGCTCCTTAGAAGTCTTAAAATTTTAAGGCTGCAAGGGGTCAAAAGAACATGTTCTTTAAGAAAATGTTATTTTACCCTTTAGTAATTTGCTGGTCCTCTTTTTCATTGTATCTAGGTGTTCCATGTTTCTCAGCAGTTCTTTTAGACAGGGTTTTATAAGTTTGAATTCCATGCTCTAATGTGTTCCCTTCATAAACTTTTGTTTCTGTATAAGGTGATAACACGTCTAGATTTTAGTTGAAGAACACTGAATTTTAATCTTAAATGGTGAACCTCTTTGTAAACCTTTAGCATTACTAAAAATCATAGATTAACTGAATGTTTCCTACTTTTATGTATATAAAATAAAAACTAAAATGTTGATTGTTTTTTTTAGATCCTATATTAGATACTTTAAAATCTTACCTGTAAGAACTTGAAAATATAAAGGTATTTTACTTGGGATGTTTTCTACAGTATACTTTTATGTTATTTGGGGCATCTTTTTTGCCTGTTTTACACTGACTTCTTTCAAAATCCATGGGCAACGTAAAATATATTTGCAAGGTACTATTAGTCCAGTATTCTTTAGTTCATTACATTTTCCAGAATAATTTTAATTTAAAAAAAAATAAAAATTGCCCTCTAAGGAGAAGGTGAAATATGTGTCATACAGAATTTAAAATTATTTTCCATTGTATTGAATAAGAAAAAGATGAAGAAATAGATGTGTGAACATTAGTAAAATTTTCTCTTGTATCTCTATCCTATATAGGACAGATTTTAGTTTCTCACCTGTCCCATATGGGAAAAGATTGTTTCATCCTTCTACACTAGCAAGATTCAGTATCCTATAAAGTAATTTGGTAAATGTATGCAATTACTTTGTGTATAATGACATACACAGAATGCTTATATGAAGATGTGTTTGAACGGTATGAGTTTGGAATGATCAAAGTGCTTTAGATGTATGAAATTGTGCATAAGCCATTGTATATGATTTATAATATTTACTACTATATTATTTTTTCTGTATATGTGATACTTTAACATTAAAAATACTCTAGATAATTTATAAGAAAACACAAACAAGAAATGCCCCAATTTTCTAGTATTAGTTTCTCAATTATTAGACATGAAAATGATTATGCCTGAGATAGAGAGAGAAAAAGCTGAAAAGATCTGGATTTTGAATAGCTTTTCTGCTCGATTAATTTTAGATTTTATGTCAATACTTCTTAACCCAATGGGAAATGGATGTTCTCTATTGCAATTGAAAGTGTTTTTCCTCTTTGCAATGAAATTAAGCTAATTTTTAGGTAAGTCAGTAAGATCCCAAGAAACTAGATTACATAGCTGTTTAGTGACATGCTTAAATACTTCCTGCCTTGTATCTGAAGTTGCTATAGCTTGTCCACAATACTTCTCCGGAAAACTCATTTGTGAAGTTGTTGAGGTTTGTTGTTTGGAGTTTTGGTTGTTTTATTTTTTTTCATTTGTTTAGGGTGTTTTTTTTGTATTTGGGTTTTTTATGTCTATATAGACAGGTCTCTTTTTACTTTGGTTGGTTGGTTTGGGATTTGTTGGGTTTTTTTAAACACAATTCCACGTTTGGAATGTTAAATTAAATTCCAGAGGGATGGCTTAGTGAACAAAGCTGCTGCCAGTGAAGTTAAGAAGCAGACTAAATACAACATGTAACTTACAAGACTGTTACTTAGTGACTAGTTCTACATCTTAAAATATTAATGTATTACCTGTATATACACAGGTGAATAGGAATATGACTGCAAATATTTGGAGATACGTATACTCATATGTTGAGGAGTTTTAAACCCAATGATTCGTTTAACTTTCTTTTAATGAAGCAACATCTATTCATGATAAATTCATATACTATAAATATTGACTCAATAAATATAAAATCCATTATTTTTACGAAGAAGTGAAATTGTTAGCTTAGTTCTTAGATAGAATTTGCAGTGAACTAATCTGTCCTCCATATCTTAATGAAAGACATAATACCTCCATTTAAGAAATTAAAAGGATAGTGTTTTATAACAGGCAGTTGTAATCTAGAACTCCAGTGTTGCTATTTTAATAACAGACAGGTCACAATTTTATTAAAATGATCAGGATAATGTATAATACAAGTCGTTTTGAACTTGGCAAAAAATAAGCATTATGTCTTACGATTTCTTCTTTTACAGAAACTTTTACATGGTTCTACCTGTCCTAGAGTATTACCCAAGAACTATGGCACCCAAAATATCATGCTGCAGGTTGAAGAAAGTAAACTTAGTGTTTGAGATCAAGAGTTGATTTGAAATAATAAATTTTACTTTCCTTAGGACCTTTAAAAGTACTTCTGTTGGTTTTCTAGCTGTTTCTATCAAAAAGCAAAGCTAGTTTTCTCCCTATGAATTAAGGTACCTGGAGTTGAAGCCTTGCAATGCCACCCACGTCTATATGAGCACGCAGCTCTCTATTGTCATTTCTTTGTCCTTGGCTGCTTCTGACACTTACCTCCGGGAAGCAAACTAAGAAAGGAAGTATCTTCTGGCTACAGTTTCAATGAAGACAGACAGTAGGTAAACCCTTTGCTGACTGCTTGAGTTTCAGCATTGTCTGTCTTCAGGAAAGGCATGGCTATACACAGAGCCTCAGTTTGGCCTGGCATTCCCCGTTACTCATGGAAGTCACCATCCACACATTCTGGTCTCTCTAGCTTCAGCTTGTTTACAGATCTTCTCAAGCTGAAAAAGTCTATGTGGTTCCCTTTGAGCCTTCTCCACTGCGTAAGTCCACATCTCCTAATCCTTTTAACTTATTAGTATATGCCAAGTAGTTCTTTCCTCCCAGCAGGTCTGATAGATACTTAATTGACAAACGTTTGTATCTTTTATCTCTATGTAACATGGGCAATCTTTTCTTAGATGTCATCCATCTGCTGTTTCTAGGCATCATTCAACAATAACTACCCGATTCCCATACCCTTTTGATTCCTAGAAACTGCTGTGAGCATCTAACCTCCCTTTTCTCTCTTAGTTAGAAGTGTCACACCAACTCTTTCAGACCATATTGTAACTCAGGGGAAGAGAATACAGTTTTCATTAAGTGATTAGGAGCCTGAACTATTTCAGCTTTATAATTAGCATACAAAGCTTTAAATTTCACCTTTAAATTAATAGCAGTTCCTATGAACAATGGAAAAGGCTGCATAATGTGGTCTTATTATATCACCTTCTTCAGGAACTATTGCAGCTTCTTTGTATGCTAGTTGATTTTTTTTCTTCCAGCCTTTCAGTTGTTTTACAGGTAACAGGTGTTGCAGCAGCCTGTCCAGAAAGCACATGGAATTGGAGAGAGCCATCACAGAACTGTGCATTATATGGAAGGAAAGATGTGTGATCTTATCTCTAACTCAGCTTTAAGCAGGAGTTTGCACGGATTGGCCTTGTGAGATCCCTTCCAACATTAATCATTCTTTGATTCTATGAACTGTTTAGCTATCAAAGCATGGACAAAAGTTTTAGAATTTCTTCCTTGAAAACTAGAGAAAAATTTCACATATAGAACTTCTAGTAATCTTTTAATAGGAATCAGTTTCATTTCTGCTTTTTCAGTAGACAAGTAACCTCCCATAAGTCTTCAACTTCTGTTCATTAATCATAGTTCCAGACATTGTGTTCAAAATTGGCAAAATTGAGTGTCTGAACTCAGATTTGTAAATTTACATTCTTCTAGTGAAAATGACTGCTTTTACTTCAGAAATGCTGATCAACAAAAAACATGAAATGCTCGTAATTTTTCAATAAAACATTTTAATTTGAAGCACTTAAGTAGAACTTAATTTTAATAATATAGATCTGAAAATATTGGCTTAACTGGAGGATTATTTTATTATATTTTTTAACATGAGATGTGAGTTCTACAGACTATAAAGACTCAATAAACTTCATAGAATCATGGAATATTTTGGGTTAGAAGGGACCTTAAAGATCATCTAGTTCCATCCCCCCTGCTGTTGGTAGATACCTTCCACTAGATCAGCTTGCTCAAACCTGTATCAAAAACATGGCCTTGAACAATTTCAAGGAGGGGGGCATCCACAACCTCTCTGGGCAACCTGTTCCACTGTCTCACCACCCTCACAATAAAGAATTTCTTCCTAATATCTAATCTAAATCTCCCCTCTTTCAGTTTAAAACCATTACCCATCATCCTATTGCTACACTGCCTGCTAAAGAGTCCCTACCCATCTTTCCTATAGGCCTCCTTTAAGTACTGTAGGGCTGTATAAGGTCTCCCCAGACCTTCTCTTCACCAGGGTGAATAACCCCAACTCTATCAGCCTGTCTTCATAGGAGAGGTGCTTCATCCCTCTAATCATCTTTGTGGCCCTTATCTGGACTTGCTCCAACAGGTCCATGTCCTTCTCATGCTGGGGGCTCCAGAGCTGGACGCAGTACTCCAGGTGGGGTCTCACCAGAGTATAATAGAGGGGGAGAATCACCTCCCTCGACCTCCTAGACGTGTCTCTTTTGATGCAGGCCAGGAAACAATTGGCTTTCTGGGCTGTGAGCACATATTGCCAGCTCATATTCAGTTTTTCGTCCACCAATATCCCCAAGTTCTTCTTCCTTAGAAATCTTCATTGATTTCTTAACATGCCTTTTCCTTCTGATAAGCTTTTCTTCTTTTGATTATCCATTTAAGGCAACAGTCTGTCACCTACATGATTACTTGATAAACTCTAGAGTATGAGAAAATAATTCTACATTTTTCATTTGAGTTAAATAACAATAAATAGTTTTGTAGATCACTGTGTTTCTTCATCTAGCCAACAATTTGTCATAAACTTTTCTCACTTCACGTAGGCGAAGAATCTCACCAGTTACCATTCTGCAATGAATAGTAAGATATGCAGGTGTGTTTACAAGTCGTGAGGACAAAAAAACCAAATTGCCATTGCTTATTAGAGAGAAAATTCTATACATTAGATTCCATGGCAAAAGTTTAGCACTCCATAAAAATATGTACACTGTATCCTCTTCCTTGTGTGCCCTTGACTTAATTCTGGTGCCAGATCACAGTTTCTTTCTGTTTCTTTTTCCCAGTATTGGATATAGTCTCAATATGTATGTGAAACCATGTTTTATGAACGCAGTTAACTTTGTGGCTGATGATTAACTCTTCATTGTATGTGCCTCAAAAGTAGAATGCGAATAGAGGATTTTCTTGGGGGATGAACAGCAGCATTCAATATTGCAGAAATTTTCAGCATTGTTCTGATTCTTAAGAAAATTATCTCACACTTTCTGATGGCTTTGTAGTTTTGGTGGTATATTTCCAAATACCAAAGTAGCTGAGAATCAAAAGATGACATTTTCTTTCCTCCTAGGACTTGGGTTTTTTTGACACAAATCTTAGACCCATATCTTCTTACGTGTTCTGATTTCTGTGTCTGGTTACTTAACTTGAGGTTTCTGGTATTTCTGAATAAATTTCTGCACCAGATCTTGTAACAGTTCTGTGTTTCTGTTACAGGTTTTGAGGAAAGAGGCGGTTCTGATTCTTCTTCTTCCATTTTACTGTATCTTTATCTTAAATCATTCCCTCCGTCCAGAGTTGCTCTGATTATGATCCAAATGGCACTTGCTGGTTTGCTTTGAGCTCATTACTCCTTGTCCCCAGACAGAACATGAGATAATCTTTCTTTTCCATCATACTTACCACACATTTTTCCTTTTTCAAGGACAACTCTCCAAGAGTTCATAAATGCAGATAAATTACCTCTATAAACACCTATAACTAAGCATTCCATCTATATACACTAGCTTTCTTAGTCTTTTTGTATTGCCCTATGCCTTGTGTATTCTTTTACACAAAAGCAAAACCAAATGCAAAGAAGATAAAATATCATCAGAACGTATTTCATTTGTTCTTTACAGAAGTGAAGATGTAGCAAGTAAAATTAGATCACTAGAGTCATAAAGTAGCCTTTTTACAATTTGGATTGTACATAAATTATTAACCCTTGATTATTTATTTTTTTCCAAATTTTGTTTTTGAAATGTGTTATGTATTTATACATTTATTGCTGAGATGAGAATCATTTGTCAAAGTTGCAGATTAAAGGTGTTCACAGCAGACGAAAAGAAGACTCAATATGTTTAACAAAGCAAGTGGTCTCTTTAGAAAGGCTCATCTCTAATACTTTTGCAGTGCTGTTTCTCATTTTAGCTGCAGAAAGTATTCAACTATTGAATAAAATTTTAAAAAGATGCCACCTTTTCTTGAAGTGCATTAAAATATTGGCTTAAGCAAATTAGTTTTATCATTGCATTAATTTCAGTGGTTTAAAAGCACCGATATTAATATATGCAAGACTGAAACTCAGTATTAGCTTAGTATTAATAGTAATTTAATGTGGGTAATGTTATTACCAAGATTTCCTTTGTTTGGCAAGCGTTCTAGTGAGAAACTAGAAATTGGTAAGCTGTAAATGCAGTTTCATCTTTACATTTTAATGATGTCCTTTTTATATGCTTTCATGTCTCTAACCCTGTTTTCAAATGGTATTTCATTTTCTGTCTACTCTTCTATATATAAATATATTAATAGTTACTGAGAATTAAGTTAACCGTCTCAGTACAATATTTGGTATCTAGAGTGTAAGTATTGAAATTGTGTTAGTAGATATATAAGAGTATGACTTTTGTCATTTATACATAGCTCTGCATTAGGCAATTCATGAAGTCATTGAAAGACGGTTCAGAGACCTTGTGGAACACTGTACAGATGGAGTATATGTATTTTATACTGCCAAGATACAGCTTTATCTTCACTCTGTTACTCAAAAATCTGAAGCATGGAAATGTGATGCTTTGACCCTCTTTCTGTACCCTGAGAGCAGTCTGTCACAGAATAGTCAATTATTGTAAGCAACACAAGGAAGAAGTGCTTTCTTGGAGTGTCAGAAAATACCGCAACTCAAATATGGCTTAAACAGATTTTTTTTTCTAAAATTAAGTTGGTTTTTTTTTATTACTTAAAATCTGTTCTCTTAAACATCTGCTCTAGAAGCTTAAAATAAAAACAAACAGCACTGTCTTACCTGTAGGTTTAGTCTCATAATTAATAGGAAAGGGTATAATATGTGAGAAAACAGAGAAGACTAATTTCACCACGGCTTGGACTATACTATTCAAGATATAGCTTAAAAAAAATCCTGTGAGTCTTAGAAATGGTGTGTGGTAGAAATTCTGACTGGCTTTTTTCCATAACCTTGCCAACAGTCAACCTGCAATTTCAGGAAAGCTTCAATTATAGTACACGTTTCAGTCTCAAAAATTGAAACTCTGTAATGTAAATTCATCTTGTGATTTCTAATCACTTTATACATCTCATTCCCAGAAGCCTAATAACTACTAAATTCAAGTGCTTGCCTAATGCAAAACACTTGCCAAATTTTTTAAAAAATTACTCTATGCTGCATAATAAATCAGAATTATTGAGCTCTGTCCAACTTTCTTTAAGAAGTAATTTTCCCTAAAAGTTCTTGCAAGGCAATTGAGAGTGTATCGATAAATTACTTATCAGCCAGTAGAAATTCAATACAAAATCCAAATGCCTGTGCTTCTTTTTGTTATTTTTGAAAAATTACTTTGTGTTACTTTAATATTGAAGAAATAAATAGATGTGTTTGCATAAATTACTGTCTCCAGAATTATACAAAAGTGTGAAAAGGAATTAATTTTTTTAAAATGCAGTTTTTTCTTTTATATAAAATGTCATATACTTTTATATATATATATATATGTGTGTATATATATATGAAAATAGAACCAGTTATGTCAGTAAGAGAGATTAATCCTCAAACACAAACAACCTGATATAGAAAGAAAAAATACCAAATATACAAAATAAAAACCCTCATTGCTATTTTCAGTATTTTGTCATTGATATGTATATTTGAAAAAAAGTTATACCCATACATGATTCTTGTTGATTAATACAGTTGTTTTGCTTTTAAATGTTTTTTTAATTGTATTTTAAACAAGCTTTTGGCTAAAATGGAATAGTGAAATGCTTCTGCTAAATAGAAGTTACAATTCAACAATCACCTGAAATGATTATCGTCACTCCTTTTTCATCACAGTCATACATTTCTGTGCTTTAGGAAGATGGATAGGGATTGAAATCTGAGATACTTCCAGTTTCTTAAACTACTTGTGGTATCAGTGATTAGGTCATTTTTCAGTGTTGAAGTTTTCTACATGTTTTCTTATAAATCCACTAGTTAGATTTAGTAACACCTTCGAAGAACAAACTTTCCTTTTATTTTTTAGCCTAGCATACCAAAACAATATACAATAGAGTATGCCCTAGTTAGCAGTGGTGTTGATCACAGAAACTATCAGATGTCTGAAAAACTTCAAAATATATTTTCAGAGTTTTGCTGGAGATCAGTAACAATTTTTTTTTATTTTTATTTTTAATTCAGGATGAGAGTTTAATTTATAGCTATAATAATGAAAACCTATGGGGATAAGTTACAGTCCTCCATTCTGTTTGGTCAGGGGTTTTTTTGTGGGTTTTTTGTTGTTGTTTGGGGTTTTTTCCCCATTAGTTTTAGTTTAAATGATGGAAATTGGTTCATTGCAATTTCAGATATGGTGAGAGAGGTACTGCAACCCCCCACTAAAATCAGAAGTATAATTCTATAATTGAATATGGTTACTCTACACTATAATGGAATCTGACATTTCTTTTTTTTTTAAATAGTTGTAGCCCCTTGCAAATGAACCCATGTTCTGTACAGAAAGACATGGGAGATTCCTTTATAATTGTCTTGATTTCCACAATGTATAAAATCTGCTGACCAATCATATTTTGCCAAGGTACAATATTTTTTATAATGCCCTATACATGGTAGTATTTTTTGCTTAAGCCTCTTGAAAGAGTGCCAGTTGATGCTTAAGTTGTATATGTCTTCTTTTTATTGTTTTATAACATGAGTTACAAGTTGGAAACACAAAATAAGGATCTGTTCCTTAAGATAAGTTTTTTTCCTGCTTTGGCTGCTTGTTTATGTACAAACTATGAAAAAATTGATCTTCATATTTCTTAACATACATCTAAAATATTTGTGTGTGCATATGTACAAGCCCATATTTTGCTAATACACAACTTTATGCATTCACAGTGACCCAGCTTTCTCATATGCATTAAGAGTTTTAGTGCAAAAGTATGTATACCTATTTTATGAGGGACTGTCATTGATTGTAAGTAACAGAACTGCTGAAAGTGTGAAATTTTGTTTCATTTATTTCTAAATAGTTTTGGTTAGTAATGATATGACCATATGATAAATCACATTGTATAGCGTTTTAACATCTTATTTCTTAAAGTAAAATTAGTGTAAATTTGGATTTTTTATAATATTTATATATTGCAAAGATGTCAAAAACATGCTTTGATTTTGTATGTTATGTTTTGAAAATTGGAATTTTACATTTTCATTACATTTATAAAAGGAAAGTTATTCTGTTAGGATCTAGTACTTTAAAAAGAGAAATGTGTATATCAAAATTTTAAACAGAGCAGTGCTTTTTTGATATGTTCAAGAATTAATGTTAAGTATATGTATATTATTTAGAAAACATGATCAATAAATATGACTCTTAATTCTTTTTTGTGTTTATTTTGAACACAGACCTGATGATAAGTTATTAACCTTTGCTCAACTAAATGAACGTTTTAATGCTAATCAGAAATATATTGTATAATTTGTTCTCAAGGTATTAGTTGCATGTTCATCCATCATGAGATTAATGTTTATATTTTTCCACCTGCCTCTTGATTAAAAAAAATCAATGAATATTTTAGCAGTTAGTATATTGCTAAAAACTCAGTAGCTTCAGTGTAATTCTTGTAAGGTATGGAACACAGTTTGCTGGCTATAGTCCGTGTTATAGAATGGTGCATTATAAAGTGCTGAAGTAAATGTCTTTTAACTTCTTTCAGAGGTTGGCCCTTTTTGTTTGTAGACTGATAACTGTTTCTAGTGTGCTCATTGAACTTGCTGGAATTTTTGTTTACTATAGTCTTCATTTTCCCCAAGAGGAGGAGAGAGGAAAGAATATATTCCTCATGTGGTCAGCATATTTTTGAGTATTTTTGTGACTTCACCATCTTGATTTCAAGTCATGAATTTGTTTTTACATGCATAAGCATGCATATTTACATGCATTATTTATTCAATTGACTTTAAATTCCATTAAGTTCCAATGAGTAGGAGAAAGATTTTTGTCTTAGGCATTTTTTATTTATTTTAATTTTCTAGTTATGTTACTTTTGTTGGTTTATTTATTTTTTTAACTGTTCAGTCTAAGGCTTGTAAAGGTTGATTTGCTCCTGAACTGCTTTGTTCCCAGACATTGCCATCTTCCCCAACTACCACCAAGTCCTCTCCATCTGATCCCATGACCACCTCCAGAGCCAATCAGGTACAGTATCATCCTACCATCTACACCATACTTTTCACGGGTGACAGCTTGCAAACTGGAGAAAAAGATATGGTGGGTTAAGGATTTATTCGTTCATTCACATATATACACCCATAACCATAGAAATCTAACTCTTGTTAGAAATTGGTAAATTGAATAGAAAACATTTTTCTTCTTTTAATTTGTTTTGTTGTCTTTTTTAAATCTCTGATGAAAGTAAAGTATCTTGTAAAATAGTCTTTTTAAAATTTGTTTTGATTACTAAATAGCAAGGCTACATGCTGGTGAGTTTGTAGACAGTAACTCTTGGTATATGTATGTTTATGTATATATGCACACACGTATTTACTTCCTGGATCTTTTATAAATTATGATGGAGTTACCCCTAAAAATGTGCTTAATTAGCTGGATATCAACCTAGGAATTGTAAACAGAGAACTTTATTTATTTATTTAATTTAAGAATTTTGAAATGTGTTTGTGGACAGTAACATTAGGGGTGTTATTTAAATAGTGCATATAATAAAACAATAGATTTGAAATGAAAAATTATTGATGAAGAATAAGGTAAATGAAGTCTCTCTAAAAACATACTAAAGACATCTAAGTAATTTTAATTCATGTCTTATTTTTAAATGCATAAACTGTTCTTTTAGCAGTATTTTAATTACACTCATTTATTTCTCTTTTAACTGGAAAAAAAATGTCCAGTTGATTATGTCCACAAATCATCATACTGTGTATCTTTTTGCCTTCCTTATGGAAGTTGTTAAAGTTACTTCATACCATGCTTTTTAGAACTGATTCATGCATAATAAACACCTTATTTTTTTAATATACTGCTAAACTTAATGTACTTTTTGTTCAAATAATGTAAGTATTCAGTATGTGCTAACAGTTTTTAACACACAATCTGTTTATTTTATTTAAGTTACCTGAATGTTTCTGTCAGATCTCACACAAAATTAGATCCAATACCAAAGAAGTTTTCCTCACAACAAGTTAATTTTCCCTGGAATTTAACAATGCTATTAATTACCGTTCCTCTGATATTTTGTGAACTGCTTAGAACTTGCTGGCTGTATGAGCAACCAATTTAACATACAACAGAACACAAGCATATTTGAGCAATATATCTTTGATCAGCACGTGACTATCTGTTGAAAGGGACATCTGATGCAGAAAGTAATGAAATTTAGAGAGAAATGGTACAGATAGAAGAGCTACTGAGAAAAATATCCCTCACATCAATTTGAAAGCCTTCTTCATCAGCCTGCTTCCATTCCAGCAACAGTTATTTGGCTTCATCATCATTAAATGACAAAGATAAAATCTTTGCCAACAGCTAGGAATATTTTATGAACACTCTGTTCAGCCTTTATTCTCTCATTTAATTTTAGTATTTTGTGTATTTTAATTAGAAGGTTTTGAAAAAGTTGAGCACGCAGAGCCTTTTAAAAAAGTGTTTTGTTCTTTCCTGTGTTTTCTTTTCCACCATTTCCACTATTTTTTTTTTAAATGGGTATACCCTGGTGATCATTATTTGGAGAAAAAGGAAGAGGTGCTTTCATTTACAGGAAATACTATTTGAGCATGCTGTTTAATTAGCATCAGAGAAGGACTTACTTTGCATCCAAACAAAATTATAATGTGTATAAGCTTTAGATGACTTTTCAATAGCTAAAAATACTTACTTTGATATAAAGTTGTTCTATAAGAATATTGTCAAATGGTGTGGCTGAATACACAAACAAAGGGAAATGTATGCTTTGTGTCCTACCTGTATCCTACATTACATCTTTTAATGCATTTTATTTATAAGCTGTGTTCAATTCAGTTTTCATACCAATAATCAAGATCTCTTTTGAACAGCATTAAAATTGTATCTATGAAGAAGAGTAATGAGTTCCTTAAGTGACGTTTGGAACTGTTTTTATCCTTAACTCTCTAAATTCCTACCAGTTTATAATCATTTTATCCCTCCTAGTAATTCCTAGTGGTTTCTAGCCATTCCAGCAGGAAGCACAAAGCACATGATAAGACAATTAAGGCCTTTCTGTTCATTCTAGTGATAAGTGACGTAGCTGGCAATTGTTCCCACACTGTGGTAGTGATTAATATTCAGCACCAGTGTATCAACAAGTATCTGCACTGCGGCTGTCACATGAAAATAGGTTCCAACACAGCAATTTCAAACCTGTCAGTAGTCGTGTAAGTACCCAATAGGAGACCGTTAGAGAACAACAAATATTTGTTTTGATATATGGCTGTGTAAGATGATTCTCAATAGAAAATAACCATTCAGGTATAGGTTTTCTCACACGATGTTATATTAAGATAACAGTAAAGAGCTTATTTGACTGGACAGAAGTGAGGAAATACAGTGTTAAGGTGTAAGAAAAATGCACAGCACACTCTGTTGTGTGGATGTAGTAACATATCAGGCTTCAGATCATTTAATTTTTGATAATATTTTAATTGTGCAAGACATTATATTAAAGATTAGTAAGGTGATTAAGCAAGGTTTAAGCAATGCTCAGTACTGGGTTGCTGTGGGAGTGAGATTTATAAATTGGGCTGGGCTCATTGCAATTAGAGAATGTCAAGCATGTGTGTTGATGAGTGTACCTGATGTGATCCTTCCCGCTGTTTGAGCATGTCAGTTGTAGTCTCCGGACAGGGCTCGCCTAGTGGGCAGAACAACTTCTAGGCACACTTTTTACCGCAAGAGGAAAATAGCTTTGCCAACAGAGGTCAAAGGAAGCTAGGCAGGAAATCTGGCTTGTATTATGTCTTCCTTTTAATGACTCACTTTTCCTCCATTCAGATGAGATCATAACTTCTTTTGTATGGCAATTTCCGCTTTTGTTGAATTGTTTTTTTAAAAATCCAGCGTTCATGAAACTACTCGTTTTATGATTCTCAAGAAGAGGACGGTCTCTAAAATCTCTCGGATACTGGAGAAAACAGTTCTTTCAGAACTGTCATGTTATACTGAATTGCTATGGACACAAAAGAAACCTCTGTGATGGAACTGTTTTTTTCTTTAGTTCTTTGTTCCAGGAAGATATACATCTGTCAGTATTATTGTTGCAAATGTAGTGTTTATTTTTTCAGTAGAACTTCCTTGGGCCTTTTTTCACATTAAAAATTCATGCACTGCAAACTTCCCAAGGAATAAAGGACCAAAGAGCCAATAGATTAAGGAACATTTCAAATAATTTTAATTTTTTTTCTCTCCTGTCTGCCTATCACTGAAAAGACTTCAATCCTTCTGTACTTTTAGACTGAGAACTTCTGTGTTACCCCCTCATGAACTTTGTCAGCTTTGTTTATAACAGAACACTGACAGACATATAGCTACAGTAGGGAAACTGTTCTGCTGATCCCCCTGGAGCTGACAGAATATAGCTTTACTTCTATTTACCAGAAGGAGGAAATTAATTTTACTTTTCCACAGTACACTTCAAGTGGGAATTTCATCTCAAAAATGATTAACATCGTATAAGACATGGATGCTTTTTCTCTGTAGTACCTTTAAAGGTACGAGTTTTAGTACTTATTTGAACAGTTAAGTGACCTGAAATAGACAAGTGTTTCTATAATTAACCTGTTTAGATATTTTCTTTTGTTTACAATATTATTTTTTTTCTTCTTATATGCCTACTTCACTGATGTTACTGTTATTTTAGAGGGAGAAACATGAGTGATATAGTCTAGGATTTGTATTTCTCCTGTCTATTTGATGTACACTGATAAAAGCAGTTGCAAACCCTTGCATCTTTCCTTCTCCTATCCTTCCTTTGGCCATAAGATTGATACCACTGCAGACGTTTACTGTTGGCTGTAAGAGAATAAAAGGCCAAAGCACATGTTCCCTTTTACAAGTGAGTCTGGAGAGTGGTGGCTAGGAATCCTTTCCCCTTCACTTATAATTTAGATAGGCTTATGATCAGTAATGTAATAGGATTTATCATCGCAAACTTGATGTCATTAACTTAGTATACTAACTTCTTTTATTTTTTCTTTTTTAAATGCACTGTTGTTTTTTTCCCCATAGCATTTGCATTTTTTTACAGTTATACCTTCTGTATTGCTTCTTTGTTACTGTTGCACCCAAAACTCTTCTTTTATCATTTAATATAGTGTAATAGAAATATAGAGTGCAGATAGGTGTAGGATTTATCCTTTCAGTCCTCAAGTCTACAGTTTTTTGGAGCATATCCACATCATCTCATTACTGCAAAATTTGTAATAAATAATACTTTTCAACCCTTTTACATGATGGAACTGAACCAGTTTCCTTGGTACTGCCTGTACCCAGCAGGTACAGCACAAGCGTGAGGCTGTTGCAATCTTGGTAGCAGGAATTTGCACTTTTGTATTATAGTCTCTTTATTTTATGCAAAATCAATGCAATGGTATATAATAGTACACCAGTAACTAGGCAATGAATGATTAATTGGTATCTCTAAATTGTAATGATTGATCTAGATGGTCTCCCTCTTCCTGACTTTAAAGAACAGTCCTACCCCTGTCTGCAAAATGACTTGAAGAAGTATAATCTTTTCATTCCTGACAGAGAAGTAAAATATGAAAATAGAGGCTGTTTGTAAAGCATACTGACAACTTTTAAAGAGTTGATGAACTCATATCACTTATTTAGCATATAATTTGTTGTGGGACGTGGAAGAGAAAATATGAAAGAAAGCTTTTATTTAGTCTTCTGTTATCATTAGGACATGAAATTTTAAAATAAGTATAATGTCCAATTTTATATGATAAAGTAGATTAATGTTACAGTACAATTACTGAGTTTTAATGATACTAGATAGCTATCATAGGCCATTCAGATACCATCTCTATTTGGCTTTGAAAATTTGATATGAGGAGATGAATATGAATACGAAGGAAGTATTTTGTCTCTGTTATTTTAACTGCAATATTCATCTAATTTTAATTCTGTAATTTCAGTGTTATTTCTTCCAGTGATATTGAGAAAATCCGTTTTCTTTTTAGGTCTGTCACAGATTGACTGATGCTGGATGTATCTCTTGATCTTTCTAAATATCAGTACTGTGTATTTAAAAGCAAAGTCAATATAAAATTATTTTGCATTCTAATAAAAGGTGCTGTAGAATTAAAAAAATGTTAGTACTTTATTTTGATTGGTCAGAATATTTGCCATGGTAGTTCTCTGTGAGTTAATAATGTAACCTTTTTTCAACCTGTGAGGTTGGTCATTGATAAATACAACCGTTTTATTTACATCCAGAAGATGATATCTCAGTTCCATGTGCAAAAATAAGATGATGTTTGAAAAACACTTCAGCTAGTAGACAGTGTTTCATATGGACGCACCACTAAAGAATTTAGTGCACCAGATTCTAAAATCACAAATACATTAAGACCACCAATTATTAATATATTAAACAAATACATTTCACCAATTATTAATATATTAAACAAATATATTCTTCTAATTATGGCATCAAACCACTTTTTATTCACAAGTAGATGTGTGAGAAAGAAATCAGGTTTGGTGTGGCAGTAGCGTTCAAAACTATATGATAAATGTTAAGAACCTCATCATGATATTTGGAGGAACAGAGTTGAAGAAATACACCCTGTACTTTGCTGACTCTTTCTGGAAGGTCCTCAAACTTATGGTATACCTTTGCTGCCTACAGGAGAATTCTTCACATAATTTCTCAATGTAGCATATCCTTTTGGTTAAGTCTCAGCAAGGACTGTCATCTCCAGTTTTAATACTTATTCAGCTTCACATGCAGAGTTCTTTTCTGCATAGGTCTTGCTATTTCTATCATAGTCTTAGCCAGTAATAATTTTGAGTCCCCATCGAACATTGTAAAGTGCCTACATTAATTAGAAAAACACTTCTCTTTCTAGTGTGAGAAAACCCTTACGTTTCACATTTGTAGGTAATTTTACCAATTGGAAATTCATAACTCTATAAAGTCACTTTTCGTTTCAATTTAAGAAGAAGACAGAGTTCTTTTCTTTTAACTACAAGTTACCTGTGGCATTCTGCAGACAACATGTAATAAATGTTTTATATAACATATCTAGAAGGGTATAGGAAGAATTATTCCCCTGGTCAAGTGAGGACTCCAGTAGAGGCTCCAGTGCTTCAGAGGCAATCCTTCCCACTGCTCTTCAGCTGAAATGCTTCATTTCATGTCCTGACTCTAAGCAGAATTAACCTATGCTCCATAGACTACCTGTAGACATTTTTTTCTGGTTCTCAGGTTAATACATTACTTTTATTATATTTCTCCTGGTCTTTGATAGCTTTTTCCCAATATTTTGCAGTATCTGAGCTCAGTGCTTTTGTTTGCATCTACTCCTTAAAATGTATTTCTTTTAGATACTATAAAGATTTTTAAATAACAGTTTTAAAAAAATGTATGTGCAAATCATTTAGGTTTTTTTATTCTTTCTTATTGTCTGTTTCAATTTTTCCCCTTTTTGACAACTATGTAAGCATCTATTTCTGTTCCTGTTCCTTTATATAGATTTGTTTGTTTTCTTTTTCCTCCTCTGTCCCACCAAACAGCATTTTTAGGCTTCACTGTCTATTGTTACTTTCTTAAACATAAGGGAAATGTTGTCAGGAGATTCATGAGACATGGGGAAAGATGTAGCTTCTCACTACTAAGTCTCTTAATAGTACTGGCATATCATTCATAGGATGTCATGAATGATCTGCCAGTTGTAGCCCTGAAAGTAAAAACATGATTCCATGTTCATGTATTTTGTTTTCATTTTATGCTTAAAAATAATTAGAATCAGTTAGCTTCCTATTTCATCCCCTCTTCAAAAAGATACACTTTCTCAGTGTAATGGACAGCACTACTATTCCTTTTCTATTAAAATAAATGTCTTAAATAAAGTTTCTCCTCATGTTTTGAAATCTACATGGTTGTTAATTTTTTTGTTGTTTTTCCCCCCATAGATAAAAATCAGGAGGAAAAATAACAACAAAAAAAAAGCACATAAAAGTAAAGCTTGAAAAAAAATGAGAAAACAAAGGGACAAACTAATTTCTTTTTTTCTTGTAAGAAAACAGCTTTTAACAAGATATTACCTTGCGCTCCTTTTGTGCATTCATGAAGACTTAGCCTTTCATCAGTTTTAATCCTTAGTTTAGTCATTAGTTCTAAAACTTTTTAAAGGAAGTGAATAATGGTAGAATTTTGGAAACATACATAATTTAGAAAATGTATACTGTAGTGTGATTTAATGAAGCCTGCTTTTGATCTCATTAATTTATTTTTAAATCAATATTACTTCTGTGAACATGCTGAGATTTGGAAGAAAAGTTGTCATTACACAGTTTCCTGTACACTTATGAATTGTGTGGTGTTTATTCACTTTAAAATATTTTGGAGTGAACATGTGAAAATATAAGGTTTTTTGAATTCAATAGATTTGGCTTTAGACTCACATGGATATCTTATTCAGGTTGTTTAAGAGTTAAAAAAAATAATCTTACACTGTAATTGAAGATCTTGTTCTTTCATTTAAGGATGTTTGTAGATATGGTATGTAGGTTTTGGAATTTGTCCATGTCTTTGTACTAAGAAAAGGTTCTATCTTCTTACAAAAAAGGATCCTTAAACCCATGAAAACTGGGTTCTTCTTTTTGCCAAAATATGGTAAGGGTCCTCAAATGTCTGGTGCAATGGGGTGTTTAAGTTTTGTCATTTTCTTTGTTCCAACTGTTTTAAATGTACTTCATTTTTCAATACAAAATGAAAATAAATAGGATGTTAGAAAGTGCCAGATATTTCTGTGTTTGAGTTCCATCCCATGTAAGGTAGAGTGAAAGTTGGCAGCATGTAACTCTGGTCTAACCGATTGTATCTTTGACTTCAAGTCCTTAATACTCAGGTTTGGTGACATACTGTTTCATTCAGAACAAACACTGGGAGAAAGCCAACCATATTCTGAGGTATACAGGCAAAGAGTCCCTTAATACACTTGTTGCTCTTATAACAACCCAGAGAAAACAGAATGTCAGAGCAATGCAAATCTGGATGACTTTATTGCTTTTTTTTTTTTCCTTCTGCTGCTTATTGTATCAGTCACACAAAGGTTAGACTCTAAGTTCTGAACTAGTCAGAATTTAATTTAGCAACTCTTAGGGAGTTCAGAAAGTATACGATCAAGAGTTGCATGAGAAGGTGGAAAGCAACATTGAGGTTACAGAGTCTACTGTCCCACCAGGACAGCTTCTGTACAGCACAGACTGTAAAGGTAGAAAAGGCAATATCATGTTTTTCTGACATGTCAGAGGTAAGTTGATCCTGCTTTGGCCATGTGTTAGTTAATATTTTATTTGAGCCATCTGAAACATTATCCCTTTTTATAGGAGTACTGCAGCAATGCACTGCACTTTCCTGCAGGCTTTATGCTAGATGCATCGTTTGCCTTTTGCATACTTTGAGAATTCATCAGATGGTGAGAAATCATAGATAGATGTGAGAGAAATGCACCTTTTTTTTTTTTTTTTAGTAGGCCTGATTTGAGTGAAAAAGGAGTGTTCTGTGTGTACAAATCATAGAAAGAAGTTGGTTGATTTATTGCACTATAGGGAATAAGAGACGGGAGGTTTTTCTTCTTCCAGAGGTAAGGTTGTTGAGATCTTTGCCCGTAGCATGGCATCCCACACTTAATATAGTCAATACCTTTACCCTGCGGTCAAAACAGTACGTAACTGCATCCTCTTCAGAAGCAGTATTTCCCCTTAGTTGTATGCCTGTAGTTATTTTCATACTGGCTGGTTTGGTTTTTTTGGTTAATTTTGATTGTGGTTTGTTTTTGTTTTTTTCCTTCTGAAAATTAAAGACTTCTTACAAATAATAACAGTTATTCAGAGGCATAGTCTACAAGCTGTGGATTAGTGGGAAGATCATAAGCATCCTGAGAAATGCCCAGGGCATGAGTGTACTGGTCTTGTTACGTACCAGTGATTTATGTTTGAATGTGTTTGCAGTTTGTAGCCTTGAAGAGTATTTGTCTGGGGGTACAGAGTGACTGCTGACTGTTCAACCTTCTGTTTTCCCCTGTTTCTCAAGCAGCACCTCAGCAAATGCAGCCTTTGAGATCAGTCTTTTTTTTTTTTCTTCTTTTCCTTCACATTATTCAGCAATAATGAACTTCTACATGACAACTTATTCATTCAGTTGAACTTGGCACCTGTGATTTGGATGGGGTTAGAAAAGTATATTTTAAATTTCTATTTCTTTAAAGTTTCTTAAAGCCTGCATTTTGGCATCTCTACTGCATTGTAAATTCTTTCATGTTTCTAGTAACCTAATACATGATCTCCACGCTTCTCGGCTTTTTATGTTTGTTTTTTCTTTTATTATTATTTACTTGACCAAAACATAATTGTAGTGAGAATATTTTGATATTTTGATATTTTGATTCTCCTAATAATAATTGTAAAAGCATGATAATAAATTAAGAGCTGCCCCCTACCCATGAGATACTGAAATGCAGTCTCCTTGTAAGCTCTTTTAAAGTATCACTGCTTTATGGAATAAAACTGGTTTATGAAATAGATTAAACTGTGATTAAGACTATTCTTTAGTAAAACAGTACTAAAGCAAAATGCAACTCCTCCAGACCTTCTGCAGACCCATGTTCATGTATAACTATGCAATGTAGAAAAAGAGAAATCAAGTCAAAAGATTAGCAGATCTTTGCAGAATATTTATTGATCATAATAAATTTAAAATTGTTAGTAAAATATCTATGAAAAGATTATCTAGAACCAGTATTATCGTATTCAGTTTTAGAAACAGAAGGAGATATCAGATAGCTGTTTGTTAAAGATATTTCCCAGGTTGTATTTCACTTGTATTTGAGCATTTGAGAGGCTGCTTTATATAATTTCTTGTTTTAATCATATCAAAAGTAGTTAGATAATTAATGCTACACTTTACATTAACATTTACAATAGAGGCTGGTTGGCTGTACACAATGTGTATGCATATATTGAGAGGTATCTTTACTGCATGTAATTTCTAAGTAAATTATAAGTTAAGCCTACCTTACATTAACAGGAACACACGTAAATGAGGAGAATAAAAGGGGGAGATTACAGCTTTGATGAAATGAAAGTTATCTGTTGAAATCTGAATGTAAGAATTTAATTTAGAAATTACTAATGCCAATAATCCATGTATGTTTATCATAAAAATGTTTTCGAATATTAGGATACCTTTTTGCTAGGTTTATTTTTATGAAAGAGTCTAGCTACAAAAGATCAAATGCAAAATGCCTGAACTAAAAATGTTGTCATTACAGCAGATATTTCATAAAGGTAATCATATTCTATAGCCTATTGCACTATTCAGTACTTGTTACTCAAACCAAAATGGAATTACGTAAATATAATAGGATAATGAAAAGAAATTAACTGAATAAATGGCTTATGAAATACAAAATTTTTATTATACTATTTATTGTCCTGCTAGTTACACTACAAATACAGAAAGGTTTTCTTTTTTATTTATCTGAATTTTAATTTAAATCAATAAAAGTTAAAGAAAAGATTGTAAACTTGTCAATTTGAATGTCAGAGGACTCAGAAAAATTAGGCTTTTTAACATCATCAAGAGCATTTTTTCATTTCAAAATTAATAAAAGAATATTTTTTTTTGAAATATAATTTATGTTTTACTGTTGAAATAGTAAAATAAAACTCATTGTTAGCAATAATCTTGCTCAGTTATGTTAGTAAAAAAAGCAATTCAAATTATGTGCAGTTTTATGTAAAATTTCTGAGATTATGGTAATTTAGGATTCATTTCTTGAGCTCTGACTTAAGAGTCTTTCCTGTAACAAGCTTCACAGTGAAAATGTGTTAAAGGAATAAGGGAAATTCATATTATGAAATCAAAACTTATTAGTAAATCTGTTGATTTCCTCACCTTTCTCTCATTTTGAGACATCTTTCATTTTTTAATTTTTATTTTTGTATTTGTCAGTAACTGTTCTCTCAAAATAAATATAAATTGTAATCCGTGGAAGGTGAAGAATATCAATATAGTTTGCATATGCATTGAGACCAGGGCAAAAGTTAAATGCAAATTCTTTTTCAGTGTATCTTTAAAAAGAGCGATTTAATCCAACCTATGAGGATGCTGACTCCAAATTTATTCTTTGAAATGTATTTTTCCAAGTTAATGCATACACAATTACCCCTATGTAATGTAGGTATAAAAACATGTGATATATCTGTGTAAATACAAGCATGTATAACATTTGTGCCTCTCAGCCTTATTGTGCATAAGGAGTCTTTTTTTTTTTCCATCTGAACGTTTATGTCAGGCGATTATCTAGCCAAAATTATTAACGTGTACTGTATTCAAGTATTGCCTCTGCCTAACTTTTGTAATGCTTAGTTAAACCTTAAAAGTTCCTAAGTCTGTTGTTGTTGTTTTTGCTTACTTATAGATAATTTTCCTTAATGAAATTTGGCTCCACAGATTCCCATTGAAGGAGAATATAACCCAAAATACAGATGTATGAAGACAATTGGATTTGCAAATATGTGGTTTAATAACACATATATATATTATTCCCCACTGTGCTAAACTTGGTATGATCCACATCCAGGATTTTCACATTTAACAAGGAGGATGCTGTTGTAACTTCAGTTGTCTCTTGTCGTTATAGCTTTCTTTGATAAGATAGGTTGACTTTCATAACTGGCCTGTGTTATCACCTGTCAATCTTTTTGCTTCTGTTAACTGAAATAATTGCTAATTTCTGTCATTGTGTCCTCCTATTCCAATGTTCTTTTTCCCTTCCAGCACTAGTTACTATTCCCTTGTGGGTATCTTGGTTAAAAATGCATAACTACAAGCTTTAAAAAGAGTAAACCAGAAAGTAGATAAATGTACATATAAATTAAACATATACATATAAATTGATGGGTGAATGTTAAGTTCTAACCCAGTCACTTAACCTAGTTGTAGTTATTGGTATAATTCCCAAGGCCAGCACATTGATATTACCTTGTTCTGTTGTCCTTTCTTTGTCAGCGATGTATTGTCAAGCTCTGAGAGGAAGGTTTTGAATTGTCTTGCCAGAAGACTCTATTAGCATTAGAGGTCTATGAAGTCCCATAGCAGTAGTTATTACATTTGAAGACATTCACCCATTAATAAAGCTATGTCCTCTTTCTAGTAAAAGTTTCTGGTAATTACTACTTTTTATGATCTAGAGAGATATCATTATTTAAATGCTTTCTCTAGCTGTCCTTTACTTCCTTTCTCATTGGAAAACAAATTATGGCTATAAGAGAGCCTCCCAGAGAATTTCATTGAGTAGTTCTTGCTACACAAAATTCTTTTTTAATAGTTAAGCAACAGTCAATAAAGAAGGGGTCAAACCTCTGCTGCTGGTCATCTTTTGCAAAGCCAGGGTGGAAAGCGGCCATAGCTCTTGATACCACTAATCTAGGTCATTCGTCTAGATAGACCAGATGCGTTTTTCCTAAGCCACATTTCTTGCTGGTTTTCACCGTGGTACTATACAGAAAAATCTATACTCCAGAACATGAATAAAAATACTCTAATTTTCACTGAGCTGAGACATTAATGGGGTTACCACAAGGATTTTAACTCAAATGTCTCTCCTCCTCTTGCTGAGAAGAATGGAGAACAGAATAATTACCTCAGGATTTTAATTACAAATAATGTAGAAGGGGATGTTAGAGTTTATTTTTATTTTATGGCCATGAAAACTCAAAGGTGTTCATTTGAACACTGTACATTCATCTATCATCTTTATCGGTTGCTGTTTGCCATGTTCATTAGTTATAAATATAGCTAGTGATTTATCATTCCACCATGTTTATTTGATGTGTGTAGGCTGATGACATTATAAGCTTTATCTTTCATTTTACCTTAGAATTTTGTGATCTGCAAGTAAAGTTCATGTGCAAAACTGGTGCCAGGTTAGGTCAAGATGTACCATTAAAAATGCCCTGTTCTGTCTTGTCTTATTTCTGTATGTGTAACTAAATATAGACTGAATATAAAAGATATCTCTCAGTTAAAAGAGATATTATTAAAATTACTTACTATTGTTAAGAAGTGAAATTTGGTTTCAAAGGAAGGTTGCAGAATCTCTCAAAATAATTCTGTAACATTGTGGATTTTTTATTCCATTATCTTGTAGTGTGGAGAGCTTTCATTTGGTTTTGTGCGTAAGCACACTCCCATCTGATGTGATCGCAGCTGTGAGATTCTAAGACATGATGGGCTTGGGTGTAAGGGATGGCTCCACTCATTGTGTCTGTATAGAGTAAGAATATGTTCATGTCTTCCATATGGACTTGTTTGCTTTTGTTTTTCCTTATTGCTTTTCAAATCAGCTGAATTGTCAACAAATGATTTAAAGAGGTACTGCTGAATAAATGGCTTCTCTAGCTGAGCTGGAGCTGTTGGCTAGAAACTAAATGCAATAGGACTGTTTCTCCTTAAAAGTAATCAAGTATTATGGAGTCACATATAGAAGTGTGTGTGTATATATATAAAAGTATATATTGGGGTGATATCTTCAGGCGGTTTGGGACTTACTTCCTGTATTTACATTTCTCTAAGCTTTTGCATCAAATCTTACATCAGTGGGAATGGTAAGAAGGACTTTTCTTGGTTTGTTCTGGGTTTTTTTCTTCTGTTTTTTTTTGTGTTTTTGTTTGTTTGTTTGTTTGTTTTGGGTTTTTTTTTTTTAATTGTGTGCCTAGCTAGATGTTCTGAGTGTTTAAATTCTTCCTCCTTTTAAAATCTGTATGGCTCTACCATCTTATTATGTGTTTACATCTGAAGGAAAACTTAAAATTACTAAATCAAATGAAGAACTCATGAGAAAATTTATATTTATATTACTCTTAGGAAAACATTTTGTCTTTACAGTTTAGTGACTAGAACCAGCAAGGTACCTTCCACTCTTCATTTTCATGTTACAATAGTTTACATAATGGACTTTGCTGAAAAGGAGTAAGTTTTTACACAGAGTAATTATAACCCTGATCAGTGATTCACAAATTCTTCGTTACAAGATTATTAAGGAAACAGTCAAGAAAAGGGACATGGGCATGCACCCATAAATTAAAATTGGCAAAGAATATAATCACTAGGAGTTTCTTAAATCAGAACTTGAATTTAGGATTTTTTAAATCCTCTAAACAAATGGTTTGGCTCTAGGGTTTGCCAAACATGCAAAATATACAATTTTTTTTGGATAAGATGCCAAATAAGCATTTAGGAGTCTAAGTGTGCATTTTTGTAAATTATTATTCATTTTCTGTTTCATAGAAAATAATTCTAGAGTCCTGAGAAGTCCTTGAAAGGAAGGTACATTTTTTCCATTACTTGCTATCCCCTTCTGTCCATAAATTTATTTCTTTTGAAACAAGTGTCCTGGTTAATTGAAAATCTAGTTCTAGATGTCAAGCACTATACCAATAATAGTTTTCCATGCCAGTGAGCCATTTGTGTACTGAGAGACCAAGTCCTTCCGCTGACCAGTGTTAGTCAATATGTGCGGGTTATTTCATGAGTCTCATCTATGTCTAAATTGATATCTGCCATATTATAGCTACTAATATAGAGATACTGGTATCCGCTGTATGTAATAGTTAAAAAAAATCCTGATATTATCTGTGTACAGTAAAGGAAAAGTGAACTTAGATAAATTAATTATATACATTAATATATATATTAATTAATATTATATATAAATTATATAATTGTATATGTTTTTTATGGTGCAGAGTAGAAATTGAAATGCTTGATAAATAATAGAAGTTCTAGGCACCAAAAATAGAACCCCTAATTTTTCTAAACCACAAGTAAATCTGATTGGTGTCCAGTAAAAAAGTGATGAGATTGAGTTGGATCAGTAATTCCAAACTCTTGTTTAGTATTTTAACATCATTGTCTGGCTGACCCTTTACCTTTGCCACGTGCTTTTCCAGCAGTGGTGGTGTGGTGTATTGCATCTGGAGTATATTCACTTCTCTCTCTGTTTTCCACTAATTGTTCTCCTCCATCCCATCTTGGGCTGCATTTTTTTATCACAGAGACTGTCTTCCTAGTATATGGGGTTCCATTTCACAACTTTTAAACAGTTACTATCAAAACAGCCTTACTTAATAATTTCCTGCAAGTATCTCTCTCTCAAAGGAATAATTGTTGCGATCAGTTAAAAGTTGAATTAATGGAACTCTTCAATGTTAAAAAAAAAAAATCATGAAAGCGTAGGATTTCTTAATTGCTATTAGAGAAAAAACTGATGAATGGCTATATACTTATATCTACTGTTAAATCTTAACAATATTCTTTTATCCCTATGTGTACAAAGTCCAAACAAGGATTGAAAGAAACAACTGGTGCATGATTCTAAAATCTTTCAGTAGCTGTGATGAACTGAAGTGGTTGAAAACTATACGTTTACTATCAGCAAACATTCAAAAACAAAGTGTGTTTATATATGGTGATAAATTCTGCTAACACAGAAAATGACTAAAAATTTGCTGCATTTCTATGTGACAACTGTTGGTAAATGTTGAAGGGGGATTTATATTGCCATAGTTCTTTTGAAATAGAAATTTGATATTTTTATGTTAATGTACATCCCCTTCTGATCTTTAGCGTATTGTTTCTGTACCTTTTCTTGTATTCTTGGACTCTGCCTTTTTTCTCAGTTCAGAATAACAAGATGTTTCAGATTCTAGGTAAAATCTAGTTGCACTTTCTTTTTCCTTCTTTCAATTTTTACCATTTTTTTTTAAGTCTCACAGCTTGTCACTTAAAACTTCAATTTTCAAATTATCAAAATATGATAGCTGTGATAGAGAAATTGTTGGATGTTTGTGAGTGTAGAAACATTAAAATATGGAAATCAACAGTGTATTTTAAGAAAGGGAAATAACAGCTGTCATATCTCCTGAGCACTTTACCCTATTCCTTTGGAAATCACAAATCATAGAATGGTTAGAGTTGGAAGGGACCTTAAAGATCATTGTCTTCCAACACCCCTGCCATGGACAGGGACACCTCCCACTAGACCAGGTTGCTCAAAGCCCTATCCAGCCCACTCCTGAACCTCTTTGAATCTGTTTATACAAGTGACCATAAAGTTCCTATTGCTAATCATCAAACTCTTTCTTTTGACCTCCTACAATAGGATCTCAAGAGCAAGAAAGTAATTGACTTTTTTAGGGGACCTTAAAAATCCTTCTTTTCCATACCATAGAATTGAAATGCTTCTGCTGGATCACCTTATTTCCACAGCTTTCAAAAAAAGAGAGACCTCCTGCAGATGGTATAGAGCTGAGAACTTAAATTTTGTTCTGCATTACCAAATGAACACTTAATACATGTGCTACGTAGCTTGTAGAAATCAACTGTGGCAAAGATAATGTGAAAACAAATTAGAAGTGATAGCTTCCTTTTGTCCTATCAGTCCTATAAATAGACAGATTCTTTTTAAAATGTAGTTTTCAAAGATTGATTTTGAGTATTCTTACTTGGAATGCTGAAACGGGATTTTGATTTTAGATTTGGATTTAAATCCTAAATTAATTTGGATGAAGTTTAGTATGTTGTTAAAATAATGCTGTAATCTGGCCAGCAATGTCAGAGGATGAATATCTCAATGCATTTCTAGTTTCCGATATTAAGCTTTCAAGTTCTAGTCAGCTTCATTGAAAAATGTCATTGACACAGTAATGGCAGGTCCCTTTGCACATTTCTATTGGCTGTCCTTTCCTCTGAAATTAAGTGACGTTACTACACCATATCATTTTGTTTGCATTGATTTGTTTTAGAAGTACATCATTGTGTATTTTAGCCACGTTTATCAAAGCTTATACTGAAAATTTGACACTGTTGAGTAGCTGTGAGGTTCTGTAATGTTAACATTGCATGTTAATCTTGAAAAATTCTACTCCAGTCAGATCCATATTAGGCTTCTCTTGGACTTGCAGGTCCACAAGCATATTAAAAAGTAAAAAATAAAAAAAAATTTGAAAGCCTCAGTCTCTTTGAAATCAATGGAAAATGGGTTCCTAAGTGTCTGTGATTATAGGCCATCCAAATTTTACTGTTAACATTTTATCAGACCGTAGGATTTCTCCTAGTAATTGTTTTCATCAAGTATAAGATTTCTTGTTAAAATATAGCATAACATTCAGAACAGGTTTATAGCTGATCTGCTAATGTAAAGCTAATGGAAGCAACTTTTTAGGGATTCTCTTGAGAAGTGCAGAAATATTCTAGTCATTTATCTTCTTTCGTCTGAAGATTTTTCAGGGCAACAACCAGTGCAATGCTTCTTTGGACTATGAGTTAATAGCCATGAGGAGCAAAAGTAACCTCCATAGGTTTTGTGACTGAGAACACACAAAAAAAGAGATACACCACCTTCACCCCAGTTTCTGTCAGGAAGATCAATTCACTTTGAAATCTGGAGTGGATTTTATGAGTTTATAAATGAGATCCTGTCTAATGCAAAACAGTGGGGGTGTTCTTGATACCATCAGTGAGACATATTTGGTTTTAAAATAACATATATTATCTAATTTTTTTCAGAGATTCTTTTGTATTGAGAAGTGTCTTTTCAGCAATACCAATAGTGAAATTATAATTATATTGTGTCTTTCAGTCAGAGGCATCCCAGATTACTATACTCACTAGTACTGTAAATAGTCACACTTCTGTGAAACCCATCCTTGATTCTGGAATGTTGGCAAGTATTCATAGAACATCATGCAACAAATTAGATGAGGAAAGGGAAAAAGGGGAGATTTTAGATAAGGGGAGGGGGAATTGTTTTGAATTTAGCAGGAGGGATAAGGTTAGCATTCTACTGTCGCTCAAAGTGCCATTCAGACTTACTGGCCAGAGTGGTTAGTGTCCCTGCTTTCTGTCTTCTTAAAATATGTTTCATCTGAAAAATGGTGCAGTCAATATAGATGTCTAATTTTCTATGTATACTACATACTTTGCAATTGAGTGAAAAATCTATGATTTTTTGCTCGTGTATAATTCCACATGTAACCAGCTCATTTTTTTCTTCTTTTAAATATTTATAAAAGTGAAAAGTATAAATGAAACTACTCAAAATACATTACACTTCTCTGCAAATGTAATTTGAAACTCATGAAATATTAATGCATAAAATGTGGAAAGTTGTTTTTATGCTACACAGAAAAAATTAAAAAAGTTAAGTTTCTTCTCTATGTTATTAAAACCGTGTATCATAGAGAATTCATGGAGTATTTGGTTTCTTCCATTCCCACACTTTTGAATCATGTTTTTACGAGGGATATTCATGAAACTACTCAGACTTTTGTGTGTGCATTTGTGTATAAATCTTTAATAATATTTTGTTCAGAACTAGATAATCACGTAAAATAAACATCTCTATAACCAACATTGGTTTAATAATGATTCTCTCCCCATACACTACTTGCGTGTGCACACATTTAGTAAAAACTGCTTTTGATAGAAGCAGCCTTTCTATTTAGGAGTTAGAGCCTATGCACACACTGGTAGCAAAATGCAAAAGCAGAGACCAGAGAATTTGTTTGTTTGTTTGTTTTTATAAATGTGATTTACTGATTCCATGCTGTGAGAAGTTTGCATTTCAAATTACATCTTTATTTAAAAGCATAGAGAAAAATCTTAATGTTCATACTTTAGAGTGGGCAGAAGTGTAATTAAGTAGTAACTGAAAGAAGTGAGAGGTATTTTTTTCAGTCCCTCAAAGAGTCAAGTTTTAATATAAAATACTAATTGAAAAATGGTCTAGATTTAAGCCAAAGCAGTGAATTGGGCGGGGCGGGGAGAAGAGTAAAAAACAAACAAACAAAAACCAAAAAAAGCAACCCCAAACCTTATATATTCTTTCCTCTAATAAATCTTTCCTCAGTTTGGTTCCAAAGTTCTAAGCCTCATGATTTCAGATGTAAATTATTCCCAAGCATTTAAGCTGAATTTAGGTTTCTATTACATGATAGTTTTTAGGATTAAAATGAAATAATATCCTTGAGAAATGCAGCTTCAGCTGAGAGGAGGTTTGAGAACTGGAACAAAATAGACACTTGTGATAAACAGTAGAGTGGAAATTGTCCCAGACTCCTGCTGCAACGTACTGACAGATAGAAATAAATGTTTTAGAATATCTGTTTGCATTGTTATTTTAATTTATTCTATGTGTAATGATCTAGTATTATTTTAACTTTAGAAAGACCTCTTACTTGCAATACAATTCTTTTTCAATGTATTAATTTAACTTTGAATTGACTTGAAAGAAACAGTAGTTATGAGGGCAGAAATACCAAAATAAGCAGCATAAATAGCAAAATTACATTAATCTTGCAGGTAAAATATATGAAGGAAATACTACAAGTATATGTGCTGCTTTTGATGAGAAGAAAATCTCAGGACCACAAACGTGATTAGAAAAAAAAAAAGATGTGGAATATGTTGAAGAACAAAGTAGCAGCTAATCTCTTCCTGTAATCTACTCCACTTCTTCACAGAATATTTCAGTTCTAGATATCCTTTTATAGAAAGAGAATTTGAATTAGAATGACATTCACAAATTTAAACATACTCAGGAAAGGTGAAGACTAATTTATGATCTAGGTTTATTTATATTATTTGCCTTATGATCTAGCTAAATTTACAAAAAACTGCTTCTCTTTTTATGGATATTTGCTTCATTTTGTAAATAAATATCAAACAGACCATTAGAAAGATGTTTCTATCTCTTTGAAGGGATTTCTAAAAAGAAAATGTATACTCTTGGACTAAGTAACCAGAAATTTGTTCAGTGCATGACACCTCTGAAAAAGTAAATGCGCGTTTCACCACATGTACGTAGGAAACCTAATCCAGAGCTGTTGAAGTTACTGCTAGAAATTCAACTAGCTTTCTTTGAGGATATGTGTGTGCAATCAGTAGAGATTTGCTGTGCGAACCTACTGTTGGAGACTGAGCCTGAGTCTGATGTGAATTAACACCTGTCCAGACCAGCCTAGTATTTCTGCCTGCTGATACCCATAGGATGACTCATGACCTTTTGGTAGGTTGTACTGCCTTGAACTTGTGGTTGGCATTGGGTATGTAGCCAGGGACTTTCTAAGAGTTGCCTGATACAATGGTTTGTGGCTGTAAATTCTAAGTGCATGCAGGCATCATCTTGGCTGTAACATAATTAGTTGTTTTTCTTCTTGATTCCAGTAGACCTTCTTTTGTTGATTCTGATTTTCCTCCCAGATTTTCATTATACTGCCACTTTTGTTTAACGATGGATGACACAGGACTACTTGCACCAATACAAGCCCACTGTAGCAGTGTGTTTAGCCTGCCACACAGAGAAGTAATAGATGGCTCTTACTCTTCATTGTCTGGTCTCCACAGGAACTTGTGCTTTCCGAATACCCTCTTATCAACTCCAACTCTATAGTCAAATGAGCAGCTAAAATAGCGTTAAATTTTCATAGGTATAAAATCCAGAGTCCAGATAGATTTTTAAAGAGTTTAAAGTAATTGATGAGCAATGAAGGCAGAAAAAGAGATAAAATGGAAGATAGTAGTTTAAATACAGTTTTAAGGGAATACAATGATTTGCTTTAAGGAGACTAAAATGTAGAATTGTGCCAGATTAGGACGAATTTGTTAGATTAGATGGAAACTTTTTTGTAAAGGTGTTTCTCTGTTAAGAGAAGATAAAATAAGATTACACAACTGGTTGAAAGGTTTGATAGGAGGAAAAAAAAACCACCAACTATTACAGAAGATTCATGGCATGAGTTATAATTAAACTTGTGAAAATAAAAGAAGAAAAAGGAAAGCTGAATTACAGATAAAAAAGCTTCATTCATTAATCTCTGTGCAATCTCTTCAGAAACTATTCTGTGAGGTGGAATAAGCAGAGGATGATGCAATTAAATGCTTCTACTGTCAAATTATTTGGTTTGTTTTTTCTAAGATTTTGTATAATCAGTGAGGCTTTTTCGTTTCTGGTGTAATGTAGTGCAGGCTGTTACACTGCCATGTGAAGCTTTAAACAAAAAGCCATGGTTCTTGGCCTCCTTACGTTCAGTTACTCTCATCAGCATAACAGCCACATCAAGTGCTAATTCATGCTCTTTAGCCAGTCAGCATCCCCCACTACATTTGTCAGGTAAATGTTTTGTATTAGCTGGGTGGCACATTGGGTGGTTACCATTCCCCCACCTCCAAAGTCTGAGAAGTGAGAATATAACCAGAGTACGTGTCATCAGAGAGAGGGAGGCCAAGGAAATAAGGTAATAGAAAAGTGAAAGTCTTGGGAACCTTGCCATTGGTAGTTGGTGGTGTTTGCACAAGAGGAGTGGGAATGATGACTGGGGAGGCAGGACATGAGGTGGTAGCGTGGGTGGCAACGAAGGTTTGGTTATGGTCCTGCTTCCCATGAGGATATTTTTCATGTGTTTATATACACTCAGACCTGCTCAGTGGAGATTATCTCCTTGCAGCATATGAGCGGGATCAGTAGCGGCATAGCATAATCACCGAGCATCTGGCATCCACAGTAGATGTAATTCAGCTCCCAGAGCAGAGCCAGGGCTTTCAGAAAGTTTGGTAAATCAGAGGACTTTTAGGTGATGCTGACGTGATAGGTGAGAGCAGCATGGGGTTATGCAAGTGGATGGTCAATAAATGGAAAAGGATTAGGGAATTAGCTGATAGAGAGTTTAGGAGCCTTGGATTTTGCAGCATGCAAGGGTGAATATGAGGCTCTAATGCTAAGTTAAAGCTATTTGAATTGTGTCCTCTGGACATAGTGGCTGAGATCCCTCAAGTACTGAGAATCCTCCTCTGAAGTGCAGAGTATTGAATCTCTGCTGGCTTCCTTGGGAACTGAGGGCAACAAACTGCTCTCCAGTTTGAGCCCTTATTAAGCAGCACAGTTTCTTGGACTGTTGCACCTTTGTCAAGGCTTTTAAAGATGTAATGATGTATTAGTGAAAACGTATGCAGTGAAATTACTTTGTTTCTTTTGTTTTTGTTATAGTTAGATTCCTTTTCAGGGGAGATGTATTATACTCACTGAGGCCAATTTTGAACTTGCTTATGCTAACAAAAATAGGTTGAGAGTGATGCCTGTGGAAATAATTAATTTGCTTTGTGAGTAAGCAAATGTCATAATTGCAATCCTTATTTTTTATAAAATCTATTTGGTGTGAAATACGAGTTCCTTGTTTTTTTTCTTCCTATAGTATTTGAAAAAAAATTAAATTGCATATATATTTTAAGTTTATGTTCATAATTGCTTTAGATACTCTTCTTTTTGCAGCACAAATTTCAATATAGTAAGGAGCATACACACACACTGGAAAACCTAACCTTCCTGCATTGTCAAAGATGCCTTTATTGGATAGCTCAGAACACTTATTTTGGGTGGTAGTTAGGTTTCTCACTTCTGCATCCAAATCACTTTCCAAACTTTTTATCTGTAAGAGAGAAGAGCATTGTGCAATTTCCCTGACAGACAGGGCGTTAAGTACTAAAAAATGGTGGTGGTGCAGGTAACAAAACCAAATAGATAATCTTTGTTTTTTAAGTATCTGTTTCTATAACTGGAGTTGAGACCAAGAACGTTATACCTTGTAACTTAGTGACCTTGTGGGTTTTAGGATTCAATAGAAAACAAATATGTATATATTTGTATTATTTCATTTGAACTAGCACCTAGAGGGCTATGGCCTAATATGTTAGATACTGTATTAATATACAGCACAACAAATGTTTGCTGTAAAGAGTTGATATTCCAATACATAAAACAGGGAAAATCAGGTGAATGCAGGGAACAGAGGGAGAATTCCAATGTGGTAGCAAGATTAATATGACCTAAATAAATAAAAAAAATCCTAAATATGTTTTGCTTTTTAAAGCAATTAGCTCAATTTTTAAATAAGATTTTCGATAAGTTGTCACAAATACAGGAATGTTTCAGTTGGCAACTTCAAAATATTGCAAATGTTGCCATGCATTGCAGGAAGAGCAGGATTTTACTTATGTTTTATGCAAAATACATACAGATTTATTTATGTTCTGTTAAAAATGAATTTTGATTGGAATATAATGTTTTCTATGATATCTTAGTATAAAATAGATTGTGCATATCACGTAATTATTTTATGCAGGTATATTTTTAAAGAATGTTCTCTATATTAATAGATGAAATATTTAACCTGGCAGGGGTTGTGTTTGAAAGGATATTAGTGGTATATTCCTATACTAAAACAATTTAATTGTTGTTGTTAAAACAACAATTGTTTTAATTGTTGTTTAGTTAAAACACACAATCTGATGTTTCTAAAATAGATATTTAGAAAAGTATTTTTATTTATCTCAGAGAGAAACAAACATATAACATATTCGTCCAGCAAGTCCAAGATTTATTTTCCAAAATGCATCATAATTTGTATGTTGGTTTTTTTTGGCTAAGTACAACAGCAGTTCTGGACAAGGTGGGCTTGGATGGGTATGGAGGAGATCTTTATTTTTCATCTGACTAGACAGAAAAATTTTTCAAACAACCAGAACTGTTAGTGGCGAACTACGTGAACTTTTGTGATGTCAATTGAGAAAAGTGGTACTTTCATATTGAGAAAATATTTCTTGTTGCATACAGGAGGCTTCCTTGTTAATTTTGTGGCTGAATGAAACCATTATTGTATTTTACTCCACCAATCCTTTAGAGTAATCCTAGCCATATTACAGTAACCTAGATCCTCCTGTGCTGCATGTGTAGCTATGGTATTACACGTGCTACAATGCTGCCCTAAAATTAAGTATTCTAATTACTTCTGCAGTCACGTGTATGATTATAAAAGTGTATTTTCATACCTTCTTAGGTTCTTCTTTAAAATTTACAGAAGTATTTTTGCATAACTTGGTCAGAACTGTGCACGTTGTTTACGAAACCAAGCAGGGTTGGGCAAATCACACTTGTCAAAATCTCCAAAAGAAGCTCTTAGTATGTCTTAAATCAATGGAGTCAGGTATATGTTTTCTATAGTATCAGGCACAAAACCTAGTCATGAAACCTGTGCTATGTGAGAAAAGATTTGCGCTTTTATTGAGTTTTCCTGGGTGACTCTGTTTTTATACAACTTTGCATTTTTGAAGGAGTAATTAAAATAAATTTAAAAAACCCAAAACAACAAAAAGAGTAAGTTAGCACCTAATAATTTTTTTACTTATTCTATAGAACACCTTTTGTTCTGATGTCAGTGAATGTGAGTGAAATTCAAATAAATTTAAAAATCTGTATATGCTATAAAACAATTCATTGCAAAATATGATACGTTATGGTATGTTGCAATTTTAATGTATATATTGTATAAGTGGAAAACATAAATGTTTCTCAACTTTATAGTATGCTGAATTTTCAAAGATTTTATTTTAATGCTCTCATAAAAACGGGAAATATCTAAAATGGGTAAGACTAGAAAGAGTTTATTTATAGGGCATGCATTTTTATTAGTAATTAGCTTGACTTTATAATGAGACAGTAAAATGAGAATGTTGCTAATAAAATTTTCATTGTATTTTGTATTGACTTGTTGCTGCGATTTTTAAATAGCGTTTTGGTGAAAGGATTGACAAATTGAAGTGTTACTCCTACCTTTGTGCTTCACAAAACCTGGATGAATGGATATCAGTAGCCTAATAAAAATGTCTTTTTGTAAGATAAAACATCATATTAATTCAATACCATGAAACAGATGGTACATTAACACTTAGAGACACATTTGTAAAATGTATATGGAAAACAAAAGCTATGAAAAATTTATAAATATTGAATTTTTATCTTGGGTGTCATTCTTCACTCATAGCATTAATTCAATGAGAAATGAATATTTTTACATTAATGAGGTTGTATAAGTTTAACACTTGTTTAAACAGGGAGAAAGGTAGGATTTATTGGCAAATACCCTTTGTTTGAAGACATTTTGATAAACTTTTTAAGATGTACAAATGCCATATTTTATTCTTTCAGAATCTTCGGCATTTAGATACTCTCTCCTGCACTTCATTTCCATAGGCTGAATAATAATACAGTGCAACAGATAATGGGTTTCAGTGTACTGATGTGGATGACAGGTTAAACAGTCGAGATCATATCCTGTTCAAGACCAACTATTTTATCTGTCCATGCTATATCATATTTGCTTTAACCAAGTGGGCTTTTTAAATTATTGTTACTTATAGGTGTTTTAAGGGAAGGTAAAGAATTTCAGACACGTATAAGAAGTTGTTTTGCTACATTATCCTGGAAAGAAAGGAATCAGATGAAAACATTCACTTTGATACTACCTAAGACAGTCTTTCCATATGAGCATAATACCTGCATTTGCTTAATCTTTTGGTCTGAATTGTGCTATGCTGAAAGTGGTATATTCTGTGGGAGAATGATAAATATGATTTCCTGTTATTTTACCTTTAATTCTTTGCATTGTACATTTTAAACAGATGCAAGGCGTTAAAAATCGTGATGAGCTGTATTTCTTTTCAATATTTTTTAACCTTTTCTTCTAAAAACATGGTAACTAACTTGCTTCCTTCTTTTCCTTCCTTTTATAGGGTAGCAAAATATTATAGTGTTTATGCACAAAGCAGAAGTATTATTTATATATATTTTTTTTAATTACAGGTAAAGATTATAGTTCCCAACAGCACAGCAGGTCTGATAATAGGGAAGGGAGGTGCTACAGTGAAGGCTATAATGGAGCAGTCAGGGGCTTGGGTGCAGCTTTCCCAGAAACCTGATGGGATCAACTTGCAAGAGAGGGTTGTCACTGTGAGTGGAGAACCTGAACAAAACCGAAAAGCTGTTGAACTTATCATCCAGAAGATACAAGAAGATCCACAGAGTGGCAGCTGTCTCAATATCAGTTATGCCAATGTCACAGGTCCAGTGGCCAATTCCAATCCAACCGGATCTCCTTATGCAAACACTGCTGAAGTGTTACCAACTGCTGCAGCTGCTGCAGGGCTATTAGGACATGCTAACCTTGCTGGAGTGGCAGCCTTTCCAGCAGTTTTATCTGGCTTTACAGGCAATGACCTGGTGGCCATCACCTCTGCACTTAATACGTTAGCCAGCTATGGATATAATCTCAATACATTAGGTTTAGGCCTAAG
Source organism: Gallinago jamesoni (assembly GCA_025769975.1). NCBI lineage: Eukaryota > Metazoa > Chordata > Aves > Charadriiformes > Scolopacidae > Gallinago > Gallinago jamesoni. Next base: position 33,943,990 of record JAOQGH010000040.1, on the reverse strand, counting down.
TCAGGCAGCAGCTACAGGGGCTTTGGCTGCAGCAGCTGCCAGTGCCAACCCAGCAGCAGCAGCAGCCAATTTGTTGGCCACCTATGCGAGTGAAGCCTCAGCCAGTGGCAGCACTGCTGGTGGTACGG
>JAOQGH010000040.1:33858862-33938862 GCA_025769975.1 Gallinago jamesoni | reverse complement strand
ATTGTTTAAACTGAAAGCATTTGGTATTTTGCTTACAATATTTTTTTAGGGATAATTTAAAATGTGTAGCTTTAAAGAATAAAGTTTTACAGAATTATAGCGGGTGAGCAGCTGTTTCCACATCATTGTTAGGGCACAGAAGGTAGAGTTGCGATTGCCACATTAATCAGAAAGAATTGATACTACGAAATCAATTTCATTTAATCTCATTATTGAATAAACAGCTCTGTAGTGATGCCTATTTGTACTTGTTTCTCTAATAAAAATGCAACTGTAGCTCTCAACACAAATTAGTTTTAATTATTTAAATGATATGAATTTGTCAAACGTAAATAATCTAACACCTGTTTTGCCTTTTCATTTTATGAAAAAATGTTTTGTGAAAACTCATAGAGGATGATAGTGGGGAATAACAAAGGTAGGTCTATGTATTTATTACCATTCTATTAATTCAAAAAAATGCAAGTATGAGTTGATTACTATCTAGCCAGATGAAGAAACAGTCCATTTTATTGCTATGCCAGGACACAACAGAAAACAGCGAAATAGAGAGATGCCTCACATACATTGGGTCAATGCAACTCACTTGTCCTATACTCATCTCTGAGATTTGGTGACAGTGATTTATAGTCTAGTAGTTCATCATCTGAATACAATGATAACATTACAAATCAATGAGTGGTTGAGACACTTAATCAAGGCACCAAAAGCTGCCATGACAGTCACCAATATATGTGAAACAAACCTTCCCAGGCAAAGAAATAGACAAACCTTAGTTTCCCTGCTTTGTATCTGGTTTAGTAACAACTTTTCAGGAGATCTGCCTGACCATACATGAAGAGTACCCTAAGTGTCAGAATGGTATAATGTGGTATAAAAACAAATCGGTAGTTAACTCTGAAAATGGAGATCTGTTTACTCCACAGAACAGTATAATCATAATTGTTGTTTTTGTTTCATGCTACATTTTGTTTAAGAGATTTGCAATTTATAATAGTTGATACCTTAGATTTGCTATTTATAATACTGGATTTCTTAACACACTGCCCGAATTCATTTATCATTTGGTTGAGGAGGGAAATTAAACACGTCCTGGTTGGTGGTGGTGGCCTCATATGGCATTTCAAGCAGTGATAATTTGTATGACTTTCTGTATATTAAACTATACTTTAATATTGATTCTGTTTGTGGTGTATTAACTGTTATCTTTTCTTGGTAAAGGAAATGTGCTAAGCAGATAGTTACTGCTCTAAATCAACAAGGCCATTTTAGAGTCACACAAAGCTGTTGAAACCTACCACTCAGTAGTTTGTCTGCCAGATTAATCATCTTTATTGTCCCTTCTGGAGGTGTCTCTCTTCCTTTGTACAAAATATTTGCAGCAGGCAGGCTTATCGTGAAAACTTATGGCACTCCAAGGATATCGCTATGTGACCATCACAGTTAATATTGTGCCCTACATATCAATAATATAACCCAGGGTGTGGGAGCTGTCTTTTCTTAAAAAAAATATGCAAATTACAGAAAATGTTTTCTAAAGCATTTTATTTCAGAGTACATTTTCTCTCAAAATTCTTCTATGATTTATTGTATCAGCTGCACTCCCTTCTCAGTGCAGCTACTTTAAAACACTTGTACTCAAATTTTTGCATCTTGGCCTCTTTTTTAGACCCTTTGTTTGCAACATTTAATTATCGTTAAATAATCAGTAAATATATTATAGAAAAGGTACTTTTGGGCTACTGATATTGTTTTGATGTTATTGAAATTCAACTAAAAGTCAGTAGTTAGAATAAAATTATGTTTCTAGTGTTGCAAAGACTACAGCATATGTCTGCAAGAAAAATCTGGATTTGATTTATTGTTATTTTTTATAATAATTTTAATAAATTTATAACTTGAAACTATAAGAAATATAAACTGAAATGTCATTTGAAAGGAAATAAAATGCATATGCAAGAATGCAGGATGTTTTCAAAACTTCCACTATAAACTAGAGGACACCTTCCTGTTCTGGCACTTTTGATGTTGTAGAAAGGGCTAGTAACTGTTTTTAAGCCTCCAGAAATGTTTTGGTTTTGATCTGAGATTTGGCCCGAAAAATAGTCTTTTTTGAGAAAAATTTCCTATGCATTTATATATTAGAGTGGAACTTTGGTTTTCATCTTTAATGAGCTGCTCTAAAAACATAGAACTATTTTGCAACCTAGTTACCTAGCTTGTAATCTAGATACATAAATTAATATAAGTAAAATGATAGCATTTTTGCTGATGTTGCATTTAATGCTGCATTCAATCTCAAGAAGTCTTCATGTTACTAAGCATGTTATGAAGGCAATTAAGCAAGTACATTAGGATAATCAGGTTCAGTATTAGTATTTTCAAAACAATATCAAGTTGTATTTCAGTTCTTAAGTATATTTCCCTAAATAAGTGGAGTTCTTTTTTACTTAATCTGAGCTGTTAGTAAAGGAGAGAAAAAGTAACACTCATATTTTTAAACTAATGTATTGACACAGAGTAATCATGACTCTAGAATGAATTGCTTGCTTTCTCTTCTAAAAGCTCACTTGACAATTTATCACATTCTAGACTTCTTTGAAGCCCAGTGAAATTTTGTAATAGTGTTACCTGGCATCAGCTATTCCTGGCACAACGTATTATATCTCTTTCAGCACCTAGAGGATGTAAGACACACCATTGAAACCTTTTAATTTCTGCTGTGCATGCCAATTGTTAATTCAGATTGGAGCTTTGAGTATTATTTAGCTTGAAAACAGAAAATGTAAGCAAAAAAGGGCCATGTTTGAGAACCTCTTTTTACATGACAGTTTATTTGTCTGTTTATGTGAATGTTTTAATTGTACACATCTGTAAGCCAATATAGCTAGAATTACTAAATAATTTGCATCAAAATTGTATAAATTGATCTAATTTACAATTTTCCTTCATTTGAGCTAAAATAGCCAATGTCTTGACATATTCTCTTCACACTTAGTATAACTGGACATCAGCAGTTGCAGACTGAGTTGTGGAGGATAAGAATGAAAAAGCAGTACCAGTGTGATTTTATAAAAGCCACAAGACTGCAAAAGTATGTCATACAGTTAGGTTTATGAAAAGAAGTAACCATTTTATCTTTGATTATAATGGCTCAAAGAACAAGCGTATTTTCACTGAATATTTATTCATAACCTGTCAGTAAACTCAAATCTCAGAGAAATTTATTCTGTTTAACACAAAACAATCATAATTAACTTCCCCTCTGCAATTGAGTTCTTTTTAATCCCAATGAATGGACATCTTTTGCTGTACAGTGAAAAGAAGAGGAAATTTTGAAAAGAAGGGTGTTCCTAATAAAGCTGCATTACTTACTGGGAGCCAATTTGATTGCATGTGACTAATGCATTAATTTTTATCATTATTGTAGGTTATCAAGACAAGCAATGGAGTATCATCAGTGAGAGTAATATTAAGTCAGAAATTTGCTTGTGTTTTGCTCCCAGCTTCAGTGAGACTAGTAGGGTTCATGGCATCTCTGGGTTCAGTTGTCTGCTCATTTGCTATGAGTGTTTGACTACAATAAGTTCAAGCAGAACTCCTCATGAAAAACACTAATTCCAATTGTAACTGAGCATGCATATTTCTATATAGAAATATAAGAAAATAAATCTTCAATTAATGTATTTAAACAAAGCACAAACGGCTTTATAGAAGGACTCAGCAGTGAATCACTAGTCCAAATTTGCCCACAAATAGGAAGGCATATTACTTCTATCTACAGATTTACATATTAGTCAATAGTATTATACTTGGACTAACTATAAGTTTCAGACAAGTGACTTGTGGTTTGGTGGAGAATATCAGTTTTGAAGGTGCTAAACTACTCTGTAGTGGTGACCAAAATTAATGAAGGAACCAGTAACAGTTGAAGTGATTGATTCCAGCCTAGGTGATTGACTCTGTAAATATAAAATCTAACTGAAATACCTATGGTAGGCTCATTTTCCCGGACTGAACACTTTTTTCTTAGAGGGAGGAAAAAAATGTATTACAGAAAAATTGTCCAAGTGAGCTAGGAGTTTTTGAAGTGCCCATCTTTGACTTAATGTGGCCTCCAGTGAAATCAATGGGAATTTTTTGCTCTAGTGAAAGTACTGGCAAGAAAAGAATGACTTCTAGGAATGGTGAGATTTTATTTTGTTAAATTGAACCTATATGGTTGAAGTAGCAATCTACTTTCATTGATACTTAAAATGGAGGGTACTAATTTAGAATACATACTTTGGAATTATTTACTGTGTCAACCAATCCTGTTCAAAGTTCAGTGTTAATAGATGGACATTCCTCACTAAGGTTAACCTTAGATAGAGATACCAACGATAAGACGTCAAAAGAGTTTACTTTGTTTCTGTAGGAGGGCACGCTCCAGAAAAGAAATATTTTCCACAAGCAAGAACTACAGAACTAATAATAATATGGTTACTAGCCTTTTTGTTAAAAGCAATTGAAAATCAATTGCCATTTCTGTTTAGATGTGTGTATCCTAAATACTGTGCATATAAAAATCACTGAGCAAAACCTGGTGATTTTTCTTCTATAAAACTCCACTTCTAGCTCTTCCAAAGATAGTTATTAAGTCATCAACAGCAGTAAAGGACATATGCAGTCATGTTTTTAATATATATTCTTCTAGTAAGCAGTTTTTCTGTACTGTATTTTATATTTTTCTCATTCAAAATAAAGAAAAATTAATGAGTGTGCCCTAAGAATGCTTCTATAAATGTTGTTAAAGCATTGAACTCATACAGCATATGTAGTCCTAGTACTTTGTTGTTCTGGAATGACATCATCCCAATGTTTCTTAGCTTTAATGTGAGTTAAATTGATTGACCTAATATGTGTTTTCCACTTTCAACATCTGTAACAGAAAAGAAAGAACTTATTTAATATGATGAAGGTGAGTTTGCAAGGTTGTATCACTATAAAGAATGTTTTGTAGGAAATAAAATGACCTGGTTGGTTAATATTTACCTTTTTAAGAAATACAGTTGTGTGTGTCTTCAGACTGCCCGTCTCTTTCAGCCCATTCTCAAGATAATTTGCTTAATATCATATTAAGATTAATAAAATTTAATTTTAAATTAATATTAATAAAAGGAAGCAGAAAGTGAAGGAAAAAATCAAATACGTCCTGTTTTGCTAAATTTTGATAGACAGGGTTATCTATCTTGTCTGATAGACAGTATAAACACACTTAGACCAATAAAATACCACATGGGTTGTGAGCTGTAGAGCAGGTAAAAAAAAAAAGAGGTAGCAGTTGTTTTCAGTGTGTGTTTATATATATATATATTTACAGTTTCAGCAGAGAAGAGTTCTCTGGACTCTACCTCATTAAATCAAAGCCAAAATGTTCCCCCCCCCAAATATTTCAAATTTAATGAATTTTAATTTTGACAGAAAAAAGCTCTTTTTTTATCAGAATTTTTCTCTCCATTAAAAAAATTATGCAATTTCTGCAGAAGTATTCAGAAAACCGCACTGACTCAGGGTTAGTTAGCATCTCCCATATCCTACCTCAGAGAAGCAGCAGAGAGGTCATTCTGGTTACACATAATCTGGTCTTTGTATAGAACTATATTATAAGACTAGTTGTAAATAAGTTTAAATTCAGTGTTTCTGAACATAATTGAATAATATTTTAATTGCAAGGTACACTACTACACGAAAAGTCTTGATTTTGAAAAAGTTGTAACATCATGTAATCGCTGATTTTTACAAATGATCCTGACTACTGAATGACTTGGTGCATTTTATTGCAGTGTCATAGCCTTTGTGCTATCTAGACTAGAGACAGGCAGGCAAAGTCAAGCAAGTTAACTAAAACCCATTGTGTCTGAGGATTCATTCTACTATCTGCTGGAAAAAATACTCATGTAGCTGGCAATGATTTTCGTGGAACTAGAAATTAACTTCTAGGAGATGAGTCCAGCAGTTTATTTCTCCTTGGAGTCTTCCCCATTCATTGTTTTCTCCACATGGACATAGTACCAGACAAGTTTCATCAACACAAAGTCCAGGAGTGAAGCTTTGTAAGACATACCTGTTTTGAAGGTGGATTTTACAAGACTTGAAACTAATGGCCACTTGGACCTATGGTCTGCGTAAGCATGGCTTTTTTTCAGGTTCACATATTTTATGGCTAAAAAGCAGTAATGGCTATTTTATAATTTTATGCCTAAAAAGCAGCTTTTGAAGGATATATACATATCCTACAAATATATTACACCTAGGCTTCCCCTTGCAGGGCCATCTCCAGTTACTAGATTCTTATGACTAAAGGGCTTTATCTAGTGCCATTTTTTTTTTTTTTTGTCAGTATGATAGCATACATAACTGGAAATCCTTTCATATTGAGAGACTGAGCATGGTTTGTCTTGAACATGGCTGTCTTTGAACTTCAACAGAAGGTGCTGCCAGTAATTTCTGCATATAGTCTTGTTTGACCTATAGTAAATACATTTTGGAAATGTAACTTCTTTAAGTAAAAGACAATTCCATAGACAGCCATAATATGTGAGCTAAGTACCCAGGCTTGATCTTTTCCATTGTTCTACATATGTCCATAATTAGTAGGTTATCCCTTTTCCCTTAAAATTTTTGAGAGAAATCTCAGCTGTGCTAAAAGTCAGTGAAAAGATTTCTGTGAAGCCAAGATTTTAACTGTGAACATGACCTTCTACTGGATTTTTTTTTAATTATTTCAGACTTTTAAATAGAAATTGGAAAATCTTGACATGACACTATTCATTTCATGCAACCTGTATTCTGTAAGACTATATATCTGTTATGATGGTAAGGGCTAATGTTGGATATCATCATCTGTTTTTTCTACTCCTTCCTTTTGTGTGCACCCATGCTATCTATGACAGACTTACAGGGAAGTCTACACAGGCTGTCACATCTTTCCTTGACCTACCTGTACAGTCCACATGCTTTGTTACAAGTAATTGCAGCCACATTGCTGTCCAACTACTCCCATTCTAAATTCCAGCTCTTTATTTTCTCTTCCCTGGCCAAATTTAAAATCCATATAATGATTGTAGGAAAGTAAAAACCGTAAAAAACTACAATGTTAGAATACCAGCAGTTTATACTCTACAGTTGTTTTCTCTTGACCTGGTGCAAAAGGAGAGCACGTGCATGAAAAGCTTTCTCCCACAGTCACCAGAGATTAGTCTGAACTAATTCATTGCTGTAAGACTTTAACTGTATAGGCCATGATGCTTATTATAACACAGGCTACACAAACCTATTAGTAATATCAAACATTAGTATTTTTTGAAAGGTTAAGAAAAATTAGGAAATTTGAAAGTACAAGTGCTGTATGGAAGAAGATGTGTATTCTAGAAGGTGCAGGTCAACTATTATTACATTGCTAATACAATGTTAGAGAATACCATCATAGTTACATAGCAGCTATTCCATATAAAGAAGCATTTGCTGTAATGTAGCTATCAGTAACTGCCCTCTTTGGAAATGGTGTGGTTTAGGAAGAAACAAAATTTCTGGAGGTAAGATCTGAAGAAAATGAAGAACTTCCATGTATAAGTCCCTCCTCAAGGAATATGAAACTATTATTACTGTTCAAGCCAATGATTATTTTTTTTTATCATGTAATGGTATTATTAAGTAGACTCTAATGAAGTGAATATTAATGGATTGACTTAACTTGTTAAGCAGTGCAAAAAAAGCTCTTTGTTTACAGCAGTACTCTAAGTCTCAACAAATACTGATCTACTTGCATAAGTCAGTTCTACTGAGGTTAAAACAGCCTCTGTGTATGCATTAGTATAATTTATCCCTACATGGGGAAAACTGAAAATCATAACAGTTTTGCAGTAGTCCCCATATTGTGTAATATGCTCTGCACACACATAAACCATTATAGTCTGGAACTTGTCTCAATAAGGTGAGTGGAGTTTGCCATTCAGTGAGACCCTTAAGAGATCAAAGCAAAGGAGAAAGGCATGTGTAGAAGACATATGAAAGAAAATATCACTTGAGTGCCACATTATTCCTTCTAGACCATATTCCATAATCAATTTGAATAAGTTAATTGATGTAGATACAGTTCAGCCTGAAAGAGATGATAATCTTAATTAGGAAAAATGGTCACACTACAGGGAAATAGGCTGCAACTGGAGCTGCACTCGGAAGAGAGATCTGATGTTTTCAGTTATGGAAATTATTTCTAGCTCCTACTTATAAGGCTCATTTATCAAAACCCCAAACGTTGTGACATTTTGCATTGAACAAGTAGCCTATATAAAGGCAATACTCCAATACCTTTTACAGGAAATACTGTTCTTCCTGTCTGTATGCTTTCCCATGCAGCAAACAAGTCTAAAACTTAACCCTCGTACCTGCCCCCCAGGCTCTGGTATATAAGATGTCTATATTAAGTGTCTCTGTAAGTGTATCAAGTTTATTTGAATTAAAATAGTGTATCTCTTATATTTAGGCACCATCAGGTAGTTTGGTGTGACAGTCTATCACTGTTGTTTGGAGATTTCATAAAATTTCTTTCCGCGCATCATTAGTACTAAAGCTACTCACTTTTCCATTTTCACTATGCAGCAATAGAAATAATTCATAATATGGTAGTTCTCACCCTTCTCATCAGGACCATTGTATTCTATCGTACTCACCATATTTTTACAATAGATCTATTGTAAAACTACAAATTTTTAATGATTTAAAGAATCATTAAGAGAATTCAAGAGCTAAAAAATTTCTGAATAAATGTCACTGGTGTGATATAACACCATCAAAAAGTGTTGTTTAAAAATGAGCTCCCAGTTTTGAGTACCTCCAGTAAGGCTGTAGACTGAAAATCACTCTCATTGGCATTTATGTAATTCTGCATTCTACATTTACATGAATCACCACTGTCACTGTGTTGGTGAAGCATGGTGACCTGGTAAAGTATGAGCAGTTTTCCACTTCAGATGGATTCATAGTCATGTTGTTTAAATTCCCCTTGCACTCCTTTCTGCCAAAGAAAAAAAATTTAAAAATATTCTCCCAAGATGGTCCTATCCAGAACTGCTAGGAAGGCACTTAGAACATTTCCATTGGTTAACCAGCTACTGGAAAGTCATACACCAGGCAGGAAAATGATTATACCAGATGCAGAGAAATCAGGGAGCAAATACAAAAGCTGAGTAAAAAACCCCAAAAATCTATTGTTTGCAGTACTCCTAGCAGCATAGCAGTAAACTCTGAGAGGATGGTAGTACACATAATGGCATTGATACAGTCTAAGTAACAGGTAAAATCCAGCTGTTTATAGTTATAGCAGAATTATATGAAATCAATTGGGAAAAAAACCCAAAACCACCCAAAGCAAAGGAAGCAAAATCACATTAATTTTGCTTCCAAACAGAATTTCTAAAATGCATTAAGAACTTCTGAACTATAACACAATCATAAAATTTTAAGTGCTTGATGGAATAATAATTTCTTGGAAGAGAGGTATGAAGCATATTGGAGTGCAGTAATGTGAAGAAATAACTTGTCTTATACTAGAAAAATTGAGTCAGTATTCCCTTCCATTTTACATTCAGTAATGTTATACGTAATGTGGCATAGTTGCCAAGAAAAAGATCTTCCCTGGAACTTTTAGGTTGCTGAATTTTTATCAGTCATATAGATGGGATCCTATTCAATAACTGCCTTTGAAGATTTTGCTTTAGTAAGCTAACAGGAAACTTGCATTTCAGAACATGGAATGAAGACTGCTGTTTCTTTTTTTTTGTTAGCTCCTGGACCTGAGGAATTACCAAACATATCTAGGTCTGAACCCTGCAGTTAAATTTGTGGTTGCTTCTTGTGCTTTTCACTACTTACAATGCTTTAGGTTATATTACTTTAAGCTAAAATAAATTATAAACCTTCAAATTCATGAGCACTTTGAGAGATATAAAGATGTATGTTAAAAGGCCAAATCAGCTTATCAACTTTTTTAGTCTTTTCCTCTTTTCTCTCTCCTTTTTTTTTTTTTTTCCTTTCTGAATCCTGAAGGTAGAAAATCATCCAATTTTGCGGTCTTTTGGACTTGGCACCAACTCGTTTAATGATAGAACAAATTACATGGTTTCTCAGGCTATATACAAAATACGATATATGCAGGACAAATATAAGTTAAATCAAACTTAGCCATAGGACACCAAGGGTAAAATAAGTTGTAGAGTCCACGTATAGCTTTCTCCCACAGCTAGCATGATAACAGAGGCAAGTGTTTTTGTCCAGTGCTAGAAATCCAATTGTCATTGGGTGCCCTGTTTAATTCTAAACCACATCAGCCCACAGCTGCTATTTAGACTTCCCAGTCAGAATACCTTAGTGTACAGTCCTGCTACAGCCACATTTACAGTCTGAAGAGGAAACGGCACTGAAGGCGTGCCATACCAGTAATGGAAGCAATGCTGCCATTTAAGAAATACCATTAATTGAGGAGACTAGACTCTAAGAATTTGTTACCCTCCATCTTCCAAACCACTACACAGAGTTCTTTTGTTTCCCTCTTTCTCTCCATGGTCATGCATTTTGTATTTTTCATTTTTACTTTGAAAAAAGAATTTTCCACCCAGTGGAAGAGTGCTGGTGATTCAGATGTTCTAGAAAATACAGGCTTAAACTCTTAGCTTTACTGACTTCATGGACAAATGTGTTATATAATCTTATAATATAAATGATGACTATCAATATTATTACCCCACCACATTCTCTAATTAAGTTTTTTAATGTGTGAATTTGCTAACCCCGAGGCTCTATGGCCAAGAGTACCTTTCAAGGCAATGGTAGTGTGCCTTGCTGTAAACCTCGTAGCCTGCCTAGGTTCTCTGCTTCATTATCTAATGCAGACATGCTAATGGCTAATTTTTTCAACTGAAATTTGCACATCTCTAGATTAAGACCCCTCATTACTTCCTCTGGGAGGCCTTCCCTTAAGTCTTCTCATCAGTCTTTTTTCATGATACCCATTCTTAATTTTTCTTGTTGATTTCATTTAACTCCTCCAAATTTTATAGCTTGTTCTCTCATTGACTACTTAAATATAGACAAGAAAGTGAACAGATGCTATCAGATTGCAGTTACTAAACAATTGGAAGTGAATGAAGGTTCAGTGATTGGGAGGGAAGAGGGGGAAGGAGAAGAAATTATCTGTTTCCTTATTCCTATGCATGAATAATTCCCATTGGTTGTTAATAAGAACTTCAAGAAATCATACAACAAACCGAGGAAACTTGCATTAAGCCATGTATGTGAACTGATTACAGCTCAGTTTCAGCTGAATAGAAGGCGGCTTTGTCCCTCAGAGATCATGCATGAATTTGGGAAAATAAGAATACAAAAAAATAAAAAAAATACAAAGCTTGTACTCTAAGAATATTTTCCTTTGTGCACATGCAATTCCCTGAGATTGTTTATGATTAAAAACGTCTAAATACTTCTGTAATCACAAGTAGCCTTCCTTATGCCTCTAGCATGTGTAAAGGATCAGTTAGGACAGACACAAGTCACTAGATTTAGAGTTAGCGTAAAGAAAACAGCATTGCTGGCTCATACTTACACCCAAAATTTTATTGGCTTAATCAAGCAAGTTTTACAAGCTAGTTAAAACTAGCCAAAATTTATCTGGAAGAGGACATGCCAAATTTTTACTGATTCTTTCCTGGTTCATAGCTGGATTTAGGACCGTCCACATAAGAGACAACAGATGTGTATATTTTACATTCATTTTTTACACTAAATAGTTTAGCCAATGTAAAACTAATGTTTCTGCTTTTTCTGTCCGAGGTCTACAAACCATCTCAAGGGATGGAAGATTCCAGACTTGCTATGAGTGTAAGGAGGAGCAATAACCTGACTTGGGAACAAGAAGTGCTTCTTGTTTTGTGAGCCAGTTTTCACAGTCTTGGAGTCTAGTTTGAAAAGTACCTAGGCAATTACAGGTTGGAGTATGCTCTTCATTTTTGGAAATATCCACTAAAATCATTATGCTTAATACCCTGAGCTCACTCTAGGCAACCATCTACATCTTCAGACACCTAAATACTCTTTACAAATCCAGCCTTTAGGCTGGTGTTTCATGAATGTTTAATGATAAAGCTAATTTAGAGTCCCTCTCCCCCAGACACCTATTCCTCTTCTCATCCTAAGTTTACAGCCCCTCCCATCTTACAATATGGCTATTTAGAGGCATTGTTTCCAAAATGACTGGGAATTTTTGTTTAAAAAAAACACCAAGATGTCCAAACACAGCAAGTAAGAAAGGCAGTATTTTGACAGAGATGGTTTCAGTGCATGGTTTGCCCTCAGACAGCTTTATCATCACAAGGGAGGTTGCAAGCTACACCACACAACAGGAATTTCTCTTGGGACCAAATTGCTTATTCATTAGTTTTCAGTTTGTAAAAGAGGTAAAAACATCTTCATCACATCCAACATAACTATTTTGTAATTACCAAGACTCCTGATAATGTGATTTCTTTCATTGATTTTACAAAGTAAAAAGCTATACAAAGTAGATCTTATCTGTCCATAACATTTCTAAATGTTTATTTGTAGATTTTATTTGCTGCCTGTTGTTATTCAAAAGGGACCTGATTCAAGTCAATAGATGTGAAGGATATCGATGAACTTTGGAATATCACCTTATAAATTAAGTAACACCATTTTCTAGAGCTATGACTAGTCAGTCTTCCTTTCTAGGGAGCTCTTTCAAAGACTTTCACAAGTGATTTTTTTTTATTTTTTTTTTACGGCCCTTTTCTAAGAGTATCAGCTTGGGACATGATCTCTTCTAAATACAGCATGGTACCTAGCCCTCAGAGGCATTTGCTTATTGCATTCCTCTGAGGGGCCAGACACTTAATAACAGTCTTATCAACATCAGTAAAAATAAATGCAGAACATACCTCATCAAATCGAGAATCACGGAATTCTTGAGTTTGGAAGGGATATCTTGAGAACACCTTGTGCAATCCCACTGCTCAAGTGGAGTCAACTAAAGCAGGTTGCCTTTGTTGAACTTTACGGGATTCCTGTCTGCTCAGTTCTCCAGCCTCTTCATGTCTCTGTGAATGGTAGCACACCCATCTGGTGTATTTTAGCCATTCCTCACAGTTTTGTATCCAACCAATCAGCATGAGCCCTTCTCCATTACCCAGGTGATTAACAAAGATGTATTGGTGCCAGTATTTGACCCCTTAGGTATGCTGCTAGAGACTTCAAGTGGACTTCAGACCACTGATCACAACCATTTAAGCCCAGCTGTTCAGTTTTTAATGCATCTCACTGCCCACTTATCTCATCTACATTTCATCAGCTTGTGTATAAGGTTAAAATGGGAGACAGTGTCAAAAGCCTTACTAAAGTCAAGGTAAACAATATTCACTGCTTTCCTCTCGTGTATCAAGCTAGTCACATCATAGTAGAAGGCTATTGGGTTGTCAGCCATGCTGACTACTCCAATCATTCTCTTTTCCTTCATGTGTCTGGAAATGGTTTCCAGAATTAATTACTCCACCACCTTCCCAGGGACTGAGGTGAAGCAGATCTGCCTCTAGATCTCCAGATCCTTCTGCTTGAAGATTTGCCCTCCTCCAGTCTTTTAAGAACATTTCTCAGTCCTCATGAACTTTCAAAGGTAAGTGGCCCTGCAGTGGCATCAGCCAGCTTCCTTAACTTATGGGTGAATTGCATCAGTCCCCATGGACTTGTTTATTTCCAGTTTGTGTAAGAGTTCCCAACATGATCCTCCTCCACTGAGGGAAAGTCTGCCTTGCTCCACATATTCCCTCTGATCTCAAGGACTTGAGATTCCCAAAGACCAATCTTACTTGTAAGATTGAGCTAAAGGCATTGAGTAGCCAAGCCTTTTCTGTGTCCTTCGTCCCAGAGCCCCTGCCTCATTTGTCAGTGGACACACATTTTTTTCCTAGTCTACCTTTTGCTGTTTGTATCAGGTCCATTTGAATGCATCTCCTTGTTGAATTCTGGATCACCTGTGTCAGGAAGCTGTTATCAATGCAGTCCAGAAGCCTCTAGTTTGTTTTTGCCTTGAAATGTTGCTTTTCCAGCAGATGTCAGAGTCTACCATAAGAACCAGGGTCTGGGAATGTGAGGCTTCTTCCCATTGCCTGAAGAAGTCTTCAACTACTTCTTCCTTATTAGGAGTGACTCATGTTGATCTGCCCACCAATTCCAAACCCATCAGCTCTCAGCTGGCTCATCACCATCACGAGGCAAAGCTTCATACATTCCAGCTGGTCTCTCAGATATAGGGCAACTCCTTCTTGCATTCCCAACCCCTCCTTCCTAAGGGGCCTGTGTTTCTCCATTGCAGCACTCTGGTTACGTGAGCTATCCCACCACATCTCCATTATTCCAATGAGGTCCTAATCCTGTAACTGCACAGACTTCTGATTTCTCCTGTTTGTTTTCCAGGCTGTGTGCATTCATGTAAGGCATTTCAGAGGGCACCCAGGTGTGCTGATTCCCCAGGCTGTTGCCTGTGAGGAAATAAGGAACAAACACTTCATTATTTACATGCCTATGCTTCTGGTGATCCCACTTCAGCCTTTTTTTGCTATGTCCTTTCTGTTCACAGTGCCTCAGCTCCTTTGCCTGCCTACCCTATCTGCCACTTGGTATTATGGAGGAAAGGACCAGCAAAAATTTGATGTGCCTACTTCCAGATATATTTTGACTAGTTAAACTGAATTGTACAGGGGACAGCCTAAAAGACATAGATATGTCCCAATTACACCATTACCCATATTCTCAGATACTAAAAGGAATGTAATATCTTACCACCACCACAAATATGAGATATTTTCTTTCTCAACCTACTGTCAACAGATGTGGATCTGAGGGGAAAGACTGAGAAAAGAAATTTGGAAACCAGTCAGGCTAAAGGCTCCATTCTTTAGTATCTGAAATGCTAATTGGCAATACTTGCTGGAAAATAGGAAATGACTGCAAACCAGATCATCCAAATGGTCAACAGGTCAGCTGGTGTTATTTACTGATGTAAATAACTTCACACATTTCAGGAAATATTCATAGTCCACCTGTTTCAATTCTTGGTCCTTTTCAGTTTTGTTTGTATTACTTATCTTTTTCCTATCATAAGAAAGCGTATTACAATTTAATGATAGCAACAAAATGTAATTCCAGTAAAATTTGACATAACAGGGAAGATTAAAACCATATAAAAAGTTAAAACTGTGGTCTCTGGAAAAGCAATCTGAAAGGCAGAAGGACCTGCACACTTGTTGCTTGAACAAACTTCATTTTGCATTATTTTGTGGAACAAATGTTTATAGTTTAGTTCCTCTCCCCATGCCTATTGGTGATCTTTTTTTAAAGACATAGATGACTGCTTTGTACTGCCCAAATAAGCAGCCCGGTTTAAGCCGGTTGGCTTTAGAATACCCAAATTTTGGTCTGATTTTCCTTCCTTCTCACTTTTATCCCTTAATTTTTAATCACATGTACACGTTGGTTAGCTTTCTTGTCAGCCATTTTCTCCTCTCCTTTGTTTTAAAATGCACATTGTATATGGATGAACTCCTTTAACATTTCTCCCTTTTAAGAAGGGCATAACCCCATTCAGCTTTGTCTAGCTGTGATTCTTTGCAACCAGCTTTTGAGGGTTTGAGATTAAATCTGTTCGCATGCAACTCTCAATACTGGTCAGTATTGTTTCTCTAAGACAAGAATAGGATAAGAAGCAGTTTTACAAAACGTAAATGACAGGCATATCATGCTGTTTGATTCCAACCTCCTGAAAAAATAGGAAAATTGGCAGAAAATTCAATTTCTAATAAAGCGTTTGACTTATTTCTATAAATTTGGCACACATACAACATTACTTCATTGTTCTTCTTTAGCAGAAATATTCAGAGGCTTGAACAGTTCAGTATTGCTAGAGTTATTAGTCTTTGATTGTTCTCAAACAATTCTTTCAGGAAAACCATGGGTTTGGTCAGGTCTGGGTTTGTGTTGTGTGCCTGAAGGGGCATTTTGCTTCAATATGTAATGCAGTATTTGACTTACTTAACTATACATTTTCAGTCTTGCATTGGATTCTGACATGTTTGATGGCCAAAGCTGATTGATGTAGTTTCCCATTAATGAAGTATAAGCTTTCATTCTTCTTTATTTATTATCTTAGTTAAACTCCTGCCAAATACCACTGTACCCTTTTCTTCAGTAATGTGTTGAGATAAAACATTTCATGATACAGTTTTCTTCCCAAGAGATGATTTCACCTCTTAGTATTGTAATTCATTATCTCTGCAGTTATATTATCTTTTTTGGTATACGTTTTGCAATATCTAAATTTGATGGGCTGTAGTCATTTAATTCTAATTATTTTTCTAGGAATAATAATGGAAATTCTGTAGCAAAAAATATTTTGAAGTGTAAAGACAAAAAAAAATCCATTTAAAATAACATATTTAATATCAGGCTTACTTGTTTCTTTTTTGTGTGTTTTATAAGCAGAATTATAAAAGGTTGACTCTGACAGTGTATACAGAAACTCAGATTTACAAGGAAATTAAAATGTCCTTGATAAGAAATTGCAGTAATAATAAGAAATTAGTATTTTCTGTAGATTAAATGTTCTTTATCTTAGTAATAATGACTATAGAATTGTTTAACAGTTTTGCTTAGAACTCAGAAAGACAGTGTGTGTTATAGTCCATGTTGGACTTTGCAGTTGTGAAATGTTACCTGAATGTTTTATGGGTTTTTTGGTTTTGCTTTTTTTTTCCTTGAAAAGGAAACAAGTTCCATTTAATCTTAACCGTTTTAAAGGCAGGTTTCCAGTAGATAGGTGGCCAGCATTTTCTGGAGAAGGGAGTGGAAAGAAGCACAACTAATTAAATACAACTCAAATATCTTTAAAAGCTCACAGTAGTAGCTGTTTCTTTAAAGATATTTGACTGTGTGCTGTGGAAATTACCAGCATAATTCAAGCCACACGATACAAAGGAAGAAGCAGTCCTCTGATACTTTATTTGTCTTCTACGTTACAATGTAGCTGTTTTCTGAACTTTGGTGGCCTGAAGTTAAATCTCTAGTTTCTATTTACAGTACAAATCTAGCTATTTCAGAAAAAATCTGCAGAAATTAGCATACATGTCAGTAGCACGTTTAGGTTAGCCAGAACGAGAGCCCAAATGGAAGACCATATTTTTAGTGTCACAGTGTTCAGTTCCCCAACTTTAGGCCCTGAATGTACCATAATTTCAAATCCTTCCAGAAGCTATCCACTTGTCATGATCTTGTCTCACAGAGCTCTCAAGAAATATAACACCTACTTTCTTATACTCCTATTTTCTTATTCGGTAACATAGGGATTACAACACTTGTTTCAGTACCTGCTGGGATCTGGGATTTGAAACTTCTTCAGCTTTCTAAGCAAATATTATTAAATATCAGGATAGCAAGTATTCTAGGATAGGAACTTCCCTGCTGTATTTAGTGTTTAAAGTAATTATGCAGGTGACACTAAAATTCAGTTCTTATTACTCTCCCTAGTGGTTGCCTTAATTACTCTTTTTTCCCCCCATTTACCCAGCAAGCATTTAATTAGACTGTGCAAAGAAGAGAAGTCTAAGAAGAAATCTAAATACCTTTCACTAGTAGCTTTTGCTATAGCTTGTTGACTAATACAGTCACCTGAAAAAAAAGAGGAGGCAGAGTATAAAACAGAACCTAGATCTTTTACATTTGGTTTTACACTTGTATGAGTCCATTAACTGTTGAGTTAATTGATAAAAGAAGGAATAAATTTAGTCCCACTTCCTGCTCCCTTTTTGGGCAGAAAGAGTTGTGTTTTCATGATGCAATTTTTAGATGAGTTCGGTACATGAGATATGGAAAGATATTACTCAACTGATATGAGCTACACATTAGAGAGCAAGCAAACTTCTGTGGTGTACACCTGGATGCATAAATATGGACACCTGAGCAAGTGTTGGCCAAAATAAAAAAATCTAGATGTCTACAGAACCTAAAAATTAAAGTAAACAAAATGTAGACATCTTCAGAAATTAAAGAATCACAGATACATAGAATGGTAGGGGTTGGAATGAACCTCTGGAGATTATTTACTCCAGTACCCCTCCAAAGCAGGTTCACCTTGAGCATGCTGGACAGGAACACATTCAAGCAGGTTTTGAATATTTCCAGAGAAGAAGACTCCACAACCTCTTTGGGCAGCCTGTTCCAGTGCTCTGACACCCTCGAGGTAAAGAAGTTATCCCTCATGTTGAGAAGGAACTGAAAGATGTCTTTGCATGCACATTTTGTGATGGCATATATGAGACAGACATTCAAAAAAAGTTAGTGTGAAAATACTAGCTTAGAGGTGTCTGAGGTCAACCACACAAACCAGACCTCCAAGATAATCATCTGCTTTTGAGAACATGTCATCATACATTAATATGCAGCTGCTTCTTGAATGCACAGCAAGAAGCTGGAGAGGAGTAGGGGTGAGAGAAATTGGTCTCTGGAAAGAATGAAAAAACAGATATTTTACCCAGACTTATGAAGGCAAAAGAAAGAATGATAACTTTCAAACTAAGTCACCCATGGTTTTTTGTTTTGTTTTGTTTTGTTTTATTTTTTTAATTTATTTTCTCTGAGATGAAGGAAAGATTGTTTATGACACTAGTATTTTTAGTTTTATGGTCATTTCTTTGGGACTAACAAGCCTGAATTTGCAAGGGTTTACTCTTTTCTTTGTCTCAGGAATTACATTTTAGGAAGCTCTCAGATATATTTTCACAGTTTAAAGTGCATTAGCATCTGACTCAGGGATCTATATGCCAATACTGCCCTGTAAAAAGCCATTGTCAAAGAGGAACATGTGTGTTTCAGTGCCACATTGAAGAGTGATGCAAATAACCATAATCACAGAAAAGCTATCTAAATCACCATCACTCTTAAAAGGTTATAAAATACATGAAAAGCTTGAATATTTTCTCATTATGAACAGGAATTCAACCACCACTCCACTAAAGCCGCTTTCCCTTGGTATTGTGACTACAGGCAGTCACAGCATTAAAATATCCAGCACGTCAAAGCTGACACATCTGCCAAGATGTCTCCATGTTGTGCTGAATCAATTTGTATAAATGTGTTTATTTATAATGAGACAAGTGTACTGTGCATAGTTTAGGCTTAATAACCTGTCACTATGATGAAAGTTTTTGCATGTGTGTGCACCATATTTTTGTCAATTATTTCTATTGTCATGTATGCCCTTATCATAAGCAGAAGCCTGTTGTGCACAATACAGCATGTACATCAAGACAAAAGCTGATCAAAATAGCTATAGTCAACAAATGTGAAGTTTCTTTAGCAATAAAACTTTTGTATTTTATGCTAAAGAATCTAAATTAAAAAAAAAAGTAAAAAGAGGGAAAGCAGGAAGGGAGATGATTAAAGACTTATGATTTTCATTAAAAGATAAATCTGATGCAGGACTAGAAACAAATAAAAGTCATGAGAACTGTAAAGCAGACTGATGAATCCTTTCCCTCACCTGCTTCCTGAAAACATGCAAGAAATGGGTGACTATGA
Organism: Gallinago jamesoni; assembly: GCA_025769975.1. Lineage (NCBI taxonomy): Eukaryota > Metazoa > Chordata > Aves > Charadriiformes > Scolopacidae > Gallinago > Gallinago jamesoni. The sequence goes on along the minus strand of JAOQGH010000040.1, from coordinate 33,919,188 downwards.
CCTATGACGAATGGAGTAATGGGAATAGAATGAAATGTACAGTATCCCTGATCGTGAACAGTAAGAGTTATACCAAGAATTTATCACAAACTGGAAGATCATTAGCTGGAAGCAGATGAAAAAGAAGGTGATCTTACTAGTGGATCAGAAGATGACACTAAGTTACCAGTAGAAAACTCTGGGAGAGAGGTAAATGTGATTCTAGATTGTGCAGGAAGAAATGCTTCCGATAGAAAACCTGAAATATTAGTATCATTCTGCACAACACTTCTCTGGAATATGGTGCATTACTCTGATTAAAAAGAGAAAAAAAATATTATTCAATCTACGTGGGTAAAGGTAAGTGCTACTGGGATAACCAAAGGAATAAAAAGTCTTAAGAGAAGAATGTTATTTGAAATACAAAAGTGAGTTAAACAGAAGGGGGAAAGATTTATTTAAGCCAAAGAATAAATGATTACAAACTGCTCATGAATACACTGAGTCTGAACACTGAAATGCTTTCATGTGTCGGAGTAGTAGTTGAACAGCCTTTCGTTACAGCTAGCAGGGAAAAAAACCAGCTATAAGATGGTTGCTATTTCAGTCAAGATCATTGAAAGTAACATTGAGTTGTTTCCAAACAAGGAAATAAACTCAGTGGTTGGGGAAACTGACTCCTATGCAAAGTTGTGCATTTCTTGGGCCTTCAGACAAAATACTGCTTTGATCCAGTCTTGAATAGATTTCTCTGTCGCGATCCCTGAAAGGGCAAAATAGCTTTCCTGATCACTGCACGCCCTTCAGTGCTTTGAACACCTTTCTTCAGGAAATCCTTTCCTTTTTTTCAGACCAGAATATTTAGAAACTCCTTGTTCATATTCTCTTGAAATGCTTTCCACCTCTTATTTCAGTAGTATAATATGTCGAGATAATACACTCAGGTCAGCAGGGTTCTCTGAAACATCACGTACATTTATGATGCTGTGGGAAGGTATTGACCAAATGAGATAAATGAGAAGATATGATGGGACATTGGAAAGTGCATGTTCTTAGAAAATGAGAGACCTGAGTATTTAACTAGCAAAATAAACATCCAAATTTATACTTCAATGATTAGAACTAGCTCAGAGAAACACAGCACTTATAGCAAGCCTCTAGTAGTAGAAAGATTTCTAAACCAAAAATATCCCAGATAAAAAAGGTCTACAAATCTACAAGGTCATCTCGTTTGTGAAAATAGCATTTGACCATGCAGGGAGTAAAAAGACAAACACAGAATAATGTATTTCTATTAATTTCACTTTTGAATTATTCATTTCTGAATTTTTTTGGCATCTCATTTTAGAAGCACATTTATAATTGATAGGAAAAGTTTGATTATTTTCCTGTGCTATCATACACTTTAAAATAATTGAGCCTAGAGGTGCAGAAGGAAGCTGCATTCTTCCTAATTGGGTTCATCTGAACTTTTTACAATCTACTCTGAGAAAATTTAATTGATAATTAACAGCACTTCAGATCATCTACTTGTGAGACTTTAAAAATACATGAAAAGCTGACAACTCATTGACTGAATGAAAAACAGTGTACACAATTAAATATAAAGAAAATCTTGATTGCCTAAATCAAAGCTTACTGTGTTGCACAGATGAATGAAATCTGTTACATGAAGACTCCTTTTAATGTCCAAATTGGTTTTTAAATAGCAAATATATTAACCCTCAAAGTCTTCAGTGGCGCAGCACGTCTCACTTTCAGAGGCCAAAAGAGAGCAGGCAGTCCATTACAGCAGGTCAGAGTTGTCATCTTCTGTGAATCACAACTTTCAGCTGCTGAAAGCACAACTTTTCAACTGCAGTAGGAAGTAGGAATTTATAGATGTTAACCACACATTTTCCTGACAAAGGCCAGACAGAGATTCTTCAAGGAATGCATCCCCTGTTCACCAGATCCAACAAACTGGAGATTTCCCAATATACTTTGCATCTAAGTAGTTAGTGGATACATTCCAATGTTGATAATGCCACATGCATCTGTTGCCTTGATGCTGAAGACAGAAAGTAACCGTGCACACCCAAGAGGCAAGTTCAGCAACCTTTCATTTCAATTTCCTACCTCAATAATCTGAGGTACAGGAAAACTGCAACACACTTTTGCTCCAGTCAGCATCTGAACTGGGACCAGCAGTAAATGGATACTGAATCCTAGGTTAAAGTTTAGACTAGACTTCATATGTTTTCTTTAAGCACCAAAAGAAAAGAAGCACACAACAATGTTAAACACATAGAGGAAACGCGGTGTGTATGTGTGTGGATATATAAATATATATATCATAAAGAATGAAAAAGGAACTAAATATATGTGCTCCACTGGTTCATCTACAGGGAAGATGAGGATAATTTTATATAACCTTGTGCCACTCAGGAGACTTTTTCAAAACAGTTAGTTTTCTCTCACCATAATAAATAAACTCCAAAGGTAGAAGGCTATTGGTAAGAGACAGTAGCTGACTGAAAAATTCCAACCAGCCGTAGATGGGATAAAATAATAAACAAAGGTCCATGTTTAACAGATGTTGAATAATTTTTACTTCAGTAGGAAACGGTTCAACACAAGAAAGACCTTAAAGTATTTGACACCTCTGAATACCATCAGACAAACACAGAGGCAAGCGAGCCATAAATCCTGTAGTGAAGAGATACAAAGTTCCCATATTCTTGTTAAAAGAGAGTAAATATTAAGCCCTGAAAAAGAAATTGTATTTCTTCATTCCAGTGGGGTTGCCAGGTCTTCTCTGACTCCTTTTGTACGAGACTCTAATTTTTTAGAAATACAGGTGAGCCCTTTAGGACAGCCACAAGATTGGCAGGAGTATCAGCCTCTCAGTAAATATACTCTTATGAGCCTGGTTCCCAGGTGCCAATTCTCCAGAACAAGTTAAATTACATGAAGGAGAAATACCATCATCATGAACAGATTGGTAAAGTTACCATAGAATTTCTTCCCCTTTCCTTCTTCCTTAGCATAACTTCACTGCATATTTTTTTTAACGTGGAAAAATGCAAATCAGCTATAAATACAAATCATTTATAAAAACGGAGCATGGAACAGTGAATTACACAAGCAAAATAATATATATAAGGCTCAAAAAGTGTAATCCTCATCTGTTTCCTGGAAGCAAGTTACAATAAAACACTTGCTAAAACTTTACTTGAATTATACAAGGGCTTTGAGGCCATTCCTGCACCTACATCTGACATACATCTTATTGTGACTTCTAAGGATATCCATCATGAAGATTCAGTGTGGTCAACTTCTTCAGTGTCAGACCCTGGTCTTAAATCTCAAATCAATATGGAAATTTTTAGCCTGAATAATCAGGACTTGTGTCTGCAACTGCATCCTTTTTTTCCGAAAGAACAAGACATAATGCTGAGGATGATAAAAGAAGGTGAGAGATTTAGAGCATGCTCTAGATTCCCTCTCTGTTTTCACCAGTGCTAGTGAGTTGTGGATCAGATTTTACCAGGTAGTGAGCTTGAATACAACTGTAAATGAAGGCTTAAATTAATTTTACAACTGTAAATGAACACTGATAAGCTTGAAACAAATAGTGGACTACTCAAAAATTATGACATAAGATAGAAGTCTTCTTATGAACTACTTGCATAAAGCAACTTCAGAGTCTGGCTAGTACTAGTAATTAATTTTACTGGGATTGGCAAAAATTCTATATTGAATAAGGGATTAAGTATATGAGAATTGTTTCAATAATGCCCTTGATTCTTATTTTCAAGTTTCATTATTCTGTCAGAGGCAGATATGAAAAATAGGAAAATACGCTTTTAATATTACTCATTCGAATTCCTTTTAGAATAGGAACACTTGTTTTTGTGTTCTTTTGTGTGCAGTGTTCTTTTTCCTTACTTCAGGGAGATGATATCAGTGAGAAAATGATGAATTAGATTCTTTTTGTGTAATTTATTGATCTTCCCAGCCAGACAAACCAAAGCTACTTCAGATACCCAGAGGAAAATCAGAGATTTTTAAAAGACACAAGGCAAATTAGTTATTCATCTTATAGTGAATTTCAGCACTATGCTCATAATGAAGAGACTTTTCCGTCTCTTAATCTCTTACAGAAGTGTGTGTGCATGTCTGTGTCTATCTGTTATGGGTATATATGAGAAAAAAATATATTTCTAACAATTTAAAATCAGGATTAAGGACAAAAGCAGTTTCTATGTCTCACAACAAACCGATTAGATGCTAAATATTTAGCAGAATAACAAAATGATTGAAATGAACAGCTCTTTCAAAAGAAGGGTAAATAATACTCTCTCTGATTATAGACAGTGTAGTTGAGCAAGGATAAGAGATGTAAATCCATTAGTGAAGCGCTGCTTGCCTTCATTTGTGTTTCATATTTCTTAAAGCTATAAAATTGTATTATGTTAATGTAATGTACAGTCCAAGTGATAAAGGCAGCTAATGTGATTACCACTCACTGTGCTATAAACCTTTCAGCAAAGCTGCAGACAAATCGGTATTCAACTGTTTCTCATGATGACGGTGTTACACAGAGCAAATCATATGTTGAAAGCCTCATCTGGTTGTTGGGACATTCTTGTATGCCAAAACATTCAACTAGACACTAGAACTGAAGTTCCAAGCACTACCCTCACTTCTCATTTCCTAGCAAACCAGAGGTCCTTATTTAAACTACATATGCAAAGCACAAACCTAGCATGATGTCTCTATTGTGACTATACACATGCAGAACAACCTTCACAAATCAGATCAGAGACACGAATTTCAGTTTTGCTGGTATTACTACTCTCCTCTTCATTTTGCTTCCAAAATAAGCACCAGTTTACTGAAAATGCTGGAGAATCTTTCTCAGTTTTCTTTGGATCGCATGACAGTTATGCTTTTCAGTTATTCCCCTTTCATCATTCTGAAGTGAAAACTTTACCTTATCTGTTCAACTTTATATTATAAATTAATTCTGTAATTCTATTAGAGAATTTTAATTTGCAATAAAATTCTAGTTCACAAACAGAGGCACTAAGTTGAGAAGAGCTAGAGCAAAATTCTAAATCTGTGGTCAAGGCATTAACTCTTATTGGAGGTGGAATCCAAAACCAGGTCTTTTCTGGTAGGACATTTACACATTCCCTTCCAGGAAACTTGAACTGGATAAGAACAGATGGAAAGATTATCTACCCAAGACAGTCAGCTAGACAGTCTATTAAAGGCTCCATTAAAACCTCCATTTGACATGGCCTTTCGTTTTCATTATTTTGTTGCAATAGTCACTGCAACCTCTGCCCACGCATATCTCTTCCCATGGCTATTCTTTTCTCTTTCAACAGCATTTCTGAAAGATGGAAGAGTCTTTTTGTGTGTTCAGAAATCCTAGAATCATAGACTAGAATCATAGAATCTTTTAGGTTGGAAAAGAGCTTTAGGATCATCAAGTCCACCTGTTAACCTCGCACTGCTAAGTCTACCATTAAACCCTGTCCCTACGGACCACCTCTACACATCTTTTAAATACCTCCAGGGATGGTGACTCAACCAATTCCCAGAAAAGCCCAGAAAATTCCCAGAAATTTTTCCTAATTTCTAATCTAAACTTCTCCTGGCACAACTTGAGGCTGTTTCCTCTTGTCCTATCACTTGTTTCTTGGGAGAAGAGACCAACACCCACCACTCTACAACCTCCTTTCAAGTAGTTGTAGAGAGTGATAAGATCTCCTTTCAGCTTCCTGGCTTTTCTCCAGACTAATCAACCCCAGTTCCTTCTCATAAGACTTGTGCTGCAGACCCTTCACCAACTTTGTTGCTCTTCGTTACACATGCTCCAGCCCTTCAATGGTGCATAAGCACCAACTTCCCTATTGTTCATTTATAAAAGTCTGATTTGTGTTTGCTGCTTAGAGTTAACTCATTCTACATGAAAATATCAGCAAAGCAGGACTAGGCAAACTACTGCATATCTTCAAACACATCCACAAACTGTCTTTATTCATTTGAATGGAATCCATGCTTGGAGACATTAACCCAGTTTTTCTGAAGCCAGCAAGTTGAATGGGTGACAAGAGTAACTGAGAAGGGATAGGAAGTAAATTGATGAAAACATGTTGATAAAGAAAAAATAGAGGTGGAGGAATTAGACTTGTTCAGCCCTGAGAAGAGGAGGTGTCAGGTGGCATTTTACAGCAGCCTCACAATACCTATGAGAAGGTTATCAAGAAGTCTGAGTCAGTGTCTTCCCAGTGATTTATTGCAGGGGGATAAGTGGATTTAAGGAAAACCTTTTTCTTTTGAAAACTGAGCAGCATAGCAGATTGCCCATAGAGGCTGTGAAGTGTCCAGCCTTGAACATTTTCAAAACCCAACTGGATAAAGTACTGAAAAACTTGATCTGATCTCACTGCTGGCTTAACTTTGGCAGGACCTACTAAGGTTCCTCGCAGCCTGTCTTGTTTTGTGGTACTGTGATTCTACAATATCAGCATGCCACAACATTATCTAGTACTGAGATGTCAGAGAATAGCAGTGGGGTAGCAGAGATAAAAAAATTAGAGGGAAATAAACGCAGAGTTATGTGCAATTTTTTAGGAAACAAATTCTACAGACATTTAAATTTTTAGAAACTTATCTTTGACTATCCTATGATTTTGCAAAGATACCTCAGATAAGAATTTAGGAAATAACATTAACTTGCATTGACCACCGGAAAGGAAACCTGTACTACATGACTTTATGAAATATTACAGACCAGTTTCTGCATTTTACTTATGGAAGGAAGAATAACTCAAAGAAGCACATGTTTTCCACACCTCTATCTTCTTCTCTTCCCCACTGTGTAACCTCTGAATTTTAATACTTTATTCATACATTCATACCAGCTTGTATGTATCCAAACAAACTTATGAAGATATATAGCTCCTTTCTGCCCTCTGACTCAAGGGAGTGGCTAAAAGCTACTAGAAAACATAAACCGATTAAAAACAAATTAAGAACTCAAAAGAGCATGAATAATAAGTATCACTTTCAAAGAGAGATGGGAGCAAAATTCCCAGTCTAGTTTCAGATGTAGACTCCTCCCAATACCCCCCAAATCCTTGAATATAGGGGTTTAGCTGTGGGTTCATATCTAATGTCATGAAACCTAGCAGTATATTAAAGCTTAAAAAGTCAGGGTAACACATTTAAATATCTTTCTAATGATGATTAATTCCTTTTGTATTCATTTGAGTAACATTAATCAGAATGAATTCATTTAGTGTGAATGTGGATAGAACATTTAATTTCTTCTGCATTTCAAGAGAGCCTATTTAAATGAATAATTGTATAAAAATGAATAGCCATAAATCATACAATAAAATAATGTAAATCTGAGTGATTTATTTGTTCAAGTTTAATAAGTAACATATTCACTGCATGTATATATAGCATAAGAAATATATAGTCCTGTGCCATGGGAAACTTACAAAAATAAAGCTGGTTTATATCCTCACACGTGCTGTTACATTATTTCAGCAGTAACAATCAATAAGAACTTCAGAGAAACATCACAAAAACCTAAGAAATCTGCCATTTCTTGTTTAAAATTGATGAGTTGCCATTGATGAGTTGCTGCCAATATGCAGCAACTGTTACATAAGAAAATCTTAATACTTTAGAGCCTATCCTGACAGAGTTCTTCTGAGAATTTTTTTATAACTATCTAATCACTTAGGAATTGTCACCTTCTTCCCTTTGCCTATTTTTTTGTGTGTTTTGTTTTCATTTTTTTTTGTGGTTGATTATTTCCCCCCCTCCCCAGCTTCTGTCTTCTACTGATCATCTTAGCCTAACCAACATATGAGATTTTAAAGCAGTTTCTGAAATCCTTACTTGCACACAAAAGTATCTTATTTTTAAGTAGACCTTCTGAAGATATTTGGACTAAACTTCACACAAACTGTTTGCCAGAATTGCAAAGGTATGACACCCAAAGCCTTGTAAAACACATCCCTGTGTGGATGTTTAGTATTGCCTGGAATTCAATGACTGACTTAGTCACAGATGAACTAGCTTCCTAAAGTTTCAAGCTACAACTCCAGAAACTTTATACCAAAAGCCAAGCATCCAGATGTTACCAAATGCTGAAATTTATATGTTAATCTATAAAGTGAAATTTTTTTTGTAGAAGCAGTTTCACACAGGAAATGTAAATAAAGGATTAGCAAATCTAGTTCCTAAAACTAACAGCAGGGAATAAAATTTATTTAACTATGGAATTTCTTGTATTCCTAAATTGTATAAATTGGGTGGAGCTACCTTACCCAGCTCTAAGTTACTAATGACCAGGTGTCTCACCTTTCCTGTGTCTGAAGAGCAATAGATAAGATGTAGAATATGTTCTTCCCTCTACTGACAAAAGGCAAAAAGCTTTTAAGTGGTCAAAGTGAGTTAACATTATAAGTTCACCTTGAAATGCCATTCAACAAGTACAACTGTGCTAGGGATTTCCACATTTTCATATTAATCACATTATATAATTTATGTCCTTAATCCTGATATGTAGCCAATATTTTTGGCTTCAGCTGTGGAGGACTGTCCATATTATCACTATTCTGGATCATGTAAATTCTTTCAATAAATTTGGGGCTAAGAAAACAGCTGCCAGATTAAGACTTATCTTTTGACATATATTATATCACTATTTCTGTAGTTTTTAAGATAGGAGAATTTATAGCAGAAAAACTCAAATATTGTGACAGCCTTCTGGATTTAGAAAGAAGTTCTGTAATTCATGACAGCTTTTAACAAGTCATTCCAAATCTCTGTGGATTTGGAAGAAGTGTAACATATACATTGTTGAGCCATTCAGCATATTGCTTGTAGCCTACAGTGATGATTTTCTTAAACTTGGTTTCAAGTGTGATGGATTGCAACCATAATGATGTCATAAGTTCAGTTTCACATGCTTTTAGACAGAAAAATAATGTGGATTTGTAAGCAAGCTGAATATCACTCGGAACTTTGGTGGTACAAAATGTCATATTTCAGTGAACAAAAAGAAAGTAAAATTTTTCAATGAAATGCAAACAAAGGCTTCTTACCCCCTTCTCCATGAAATACATAGCTAAGGAGAGCAAAAACATATTTTTAAAGCAGATATTTTGCAGCGCTGATAACTTATTGCTCGTTTGTATTCAGAATAGTGAATAATGAAGACAAAAATTCTAACACTATAACACACTTTATTTCCTATTCACCCTGATGACACAAGGACGTGTTTAATAAACTGTTGAAAGAGAATGGAATCAGGAGCTGACTTACCTGGGAAACAAAGTGTGAAGGCATATACTTGGTTGCCCAATCAAAGAAGAAAGATGAAGGATATTCTACCCTCAAGTGAGAACAAGAAATTGGGTAGATTCATTACTGATGTCCTTACTACCATCTCTTGTTGCCTACTCACACAGTTTACAAATCTTGAGTAATCTGACAATATCTGATTTGAGGTGTAGTTGCCCGAGTTTTGTAAATAATCTTAGTGGGGTGTAAGGGGGCAGGAAAGGGAAATTAAGACTCTGAAGGTCAGCTTCTCAGATGGCAGCTTGAAATGACAGTTTAGATTTTCTGGTGGTGTGAAAGAATTATATACAGTGACTGTATGAATCGCTCACTTTCCTCCAAGGATTACATATTTTTTAAAGTGTCATAAATACAAAGCTGTGGAAAGAATTGCCAGGTAGGAAAATATGAAATTCTATTTTATTTCCCTTGCAACTTATTTGCATAATGTAATCTGGAGGGTTGTGTTTATCAGTGGTGGGAAGGCAGTTTAAACAAATGTTCAACATATGTATATCATCAGCAGCAAAAGGTCATTGTCTTAGCAGGCAGCTAAAAAAAGTAAACAAAGGCCAGCATGTCTGCATTCTCCCTGCATCATATTGACAGCAAATAATAGGTCCCTAACAGAATATCTGTCATCTTGGAAACATTTACTGAGCATTTTGTTCTGGCTGATAGAGGCTGTTCAAGTGAGTCATTATACTGGGAGGCAGCTACTGCCATTTGAAAAAGTATCTTGAGACTACAGCAATTCCATATCACTGTAATTTAACAGCAACTAACTAACTAACTGAGTGCTACAGAGTCCATCCAGTATTACTGTTTCTATGGCAATTGGATCTTGGGCATTTTATTGAAATCCACAAGTTAAAATCTGTTTGCCAGCCACTGTTAAGGACTAGGCAGCCCTTTCCTTTCTACTGCTTGACCAGTAGGCACACTGAATAATTAACTTTCATGATTTCCAGATTCATAGTATATGACTATTCACACCACAAAAGTAGGTTGATAGATTGGTTTTTTGACTCTCTCTGTTCCATGCATTCAGTGTCTACTGAAACATATTCTACTTAATCTCCTCCCTCCTTAGATTAACACGCACCAGTTAAACTGAAAACACATAGGATCTCATACAGGGAGTTATTTCACCTCTCATACTGGCCAATGCATCTGTTGAAAGATTTCATGAAGAATTTCAAAGCCAGCATCTTCCCACAAAGAAGGTTTATCTGAAATCTCTGTTATCTTTTGTCAACCTGCTCTGATTTCTGGGTGTAAATCAACTCTAGTTCATGGGAACATTTACAAGATGAGCCATAGCCATGTTAAGGATGAAGCAGGGAACAGGACAAGGGGAGGAAGGCATGAACTGTCTACTTGCTTTGGTAAACTGAAAACAAGTGTTACAACAATTACTTTCTGTGCCTGTTCTTACTCAGCCTTTCTTCTAAATGATCTATTTATAAGCCAGAAAACAAAACAAAACAAAAAAAACAGGTCCTGGTTTTAATCTCATATTCCATCTGCTTCTGGAATTACTACTAAGGCCAGGTGGCAAATCGGTTCTTTCTAATTTTCCAATCTTATCCATGGGACAAATTCTGCTTTCTTGTTCAGGCTGAGTAGTTCTCTACCAGCCCCTGGGAAAGAGTAAGGAATAGCTGAAGATGAGTACATGTGACAGAACCTGACTCAGTATGAAATGAGGGCATGCACAGTTTAATGCTACATACGTGATGTGCTCAATTTATTATGAAAGAATTATTTTACTTGGAAGATTTCAGTACAATAAACTGGAGCATGACTTAAAGGCATTTACTTTATGACTAGTCTTTTTAGCGGTGTGCCTACATACAGAGGTTTTTGTACCTGCTAGCATAATTGTGTTTTGTTGAATATAGTGCTTTGCAAGGTTACATTTCAAGCAAGAAGGATCTTTTTTTCACAGTCTGAGGTTCTTACCAAGGAAACATAGAAAAGAAATGACAACTCCAGACCTATATCCATTAATCTATTTTGTGAATACCAAGTTTTCTACTGAAAATTCAATGAAAATCGAAATCGGGGGTATACATGATTGATTCATACATCTTCAGACACACATTGATACATATATATTGATATATACATGCATACATATATTTGCATGCATATAAACATGGTATAAGTGCATACAGAGTCACTGACAAAAGGGACACGAGTGATTTTCACTTGGCTTATTTGACGCAGTAATAATTTATTGATCTCTCTCTGCCTTACTGAGGGCTGATAACAGAATAGCCCAAGGGGAGGAAACCATGGCAGGATCCTAGATCAAAGTGTTTAGCTCTTTGCTCACATAGGTGCTGAATCCATGGCATATTCCCAAGTAAAAGTGCCTGCAGCAACATTTGCTAATTACAGGTTGTGTTCTACTGTTTCCAAACAGTGCGAAAGTGACAGAAGTTTAACTGTGAATAATTACACACTTGAATAAGTATGTGATTAGCCCTATTTGTTGTGGTTGGGACTAGAGTGACAGGACAAGAATGGAGTGATTGCATTATTTACAGCTTAATTGTAGACAAGTAATTACTTATGTAAGCTGGTGCTGTGGGGTCAGGGAATACATGCCTGAGAATGTCTAGGATTTGAATAGAAACTTCAGAAATTGGGTTTCCAAATGATATACCAGAAGTGAATATTCTGTGCATTTATCTAATTATGGAGGGATTTTCTTGAATTAAATGTCTTGGAATGTTAAATGTCTTGTTCTCTTGAAACCAAGGAGTAGATGAAATCTTTATAAACCATTGCTACCAGCCTAATAAATCACAAATGCCACCTAGTGGTTTTTGCTATCTAGTGAATCACTGTGTACTTGCCAAAAAAAAAAACCAACAACATTTCTAGAGTTTTACCAGCATGTTATTTCCATTGATGTGCATATGGTTGATGAAATTGTCTGTGAACACTTATTTCCACTTAGTTCCCAACTACATTTTATTTGCATTGGATCAGCTTGTGAAAATCTTACTCATGTTGGCAAGTAGCAGTGAATAATCCCATTAAAATACAGTTAAACTCCCTGTCTTGGAATTGTGTTTTAACTATGTGCTTTCCTTGCCAAGTAAAAGAAGGTTCTGGGTTACAAAAATATACCTTAAGTTAGTAATATGTTTAGTTAAGTTATTTAAATTAACTTAACCTATCCTAAATTACCCTAATTAATTAATTAATTAATTGGTTTATTGTCACATCTAAGTAAATAAAGGCTTCATTTTTCACTTGTGTGTTCCATTTTCAAAATGACAAAATATCACAAAATAAGCATCAAGGTCAAGCTAAAAAAGAAGAAGGGAAGGAAGGAAGGAAGGAAGGAAGGAAGGAAGGAAGGAAGGAAGGAAGGAAGATAAAGCTGATTATTTAGTGGGAAAATAATTGCAGTATGATGGACCTGTTACTTGATCATTCTATGTTGTTACATCAGGACAGGGATTTTACAGGAACAGAATAAAAAGTTTATTGGTAGTAATCATGGGATCCTGATAGTGTTCGGTATCTATATTTCCATATTTTTACAAACAACTACTTATGTTCAATTTCTGATGGATATCCACATGTGAAAAGGATTTTGCAAGTGTTAACTTTTTCTTTTTTATTTCTGAGACACCAAGGGCTTGGAAATCTCAGAAGCACTACAAAGTGAGTCTTGTGCAGGAGTGAGAACAAATGTTTTTTAAAAATCTCTCATTTGTAACCTGATTCAGCAAATAGGTTTAAATTGAAACTTACCAACATTTTATAATTTGGCACAGTATCTAGAAAAAAATGTTAGTGACATTCAAAAGCTTTTGAATAGTTAATTTGCTTTGACAAAATATGATGAAAGTGCAATTGTCAAAAATTTGGGTGAGAGTGTTGAATTAACCAGGATTATATTTTTTCCACGGGCAATATGTACACTGCCCTGATTTCAAAACTTGAAAATAATACCAATGATAAATTACAATTAAGCCACACAGTTGTGCATAGACAGCTACGTGAATGTTTTATGTTATAAAATATTCAAGGATAAATATTTAGGTAAGGACTTTGGTTATGTGTCTTACATATGAAAGTTTAGTGGTACCTAACTGCTTGAGGTGCTTTGTTTCCCAAAATTGAGAAGGGCTGAGTAAACTGAATCAACTCAGAGCTGTTCCCTCTGAAACACTCATTTCACAAGCGGTTTTGTATAACATTGTGGAGTTGAGATGATGCATTTATTTCAAACTCATTACAAAGACCACCTATTTCTAAAAAGTTTCTACAGAATGTTTTGCATTGCTTTATGTCTTGACCCTACAAACTTCATATACGTCAATCCTTATATGCTTTTAGTGTATGCTTATCTTTAACAAGAGAATAATTTCATCAAATTGATTTCATGAGATCAAGTCCAGTTGTCCCAGAAATTTCAATATCAGTGGAATCATGATATTTTTCAGTGTGAGGGGAAGGAAGTAGAGGTTCAAGTTAAGTACCTACCTCTCCAAAGGTCACATAACAAACCAGTGAAAGAATATGGTACAAACATCACCTCTGTTCCGGTATCTTTTCCTTTTTTTTTTTTTTTTTGTGAAAACTATAACATTTTTTAAAAGCAGAATGCTTGTAGTTATTGAAAGGGATAGCTGATGCATATACCAGTATAAGTGTTCACTTTCTTAAGGGCTTAAAATTAAAACTACACTCTTATGTCTCAGGTTTGTCCCTAGCTTATCATAACATGAAAAAAACCTCACAAAATACTCCAAAGCCTTGCTTAAGTCATGCTGCTTTTTAAAGTTAACAGACGCAAATTTTGGAATCTAACTAATTCCTCATGGATATATTTGGTTTTATGATCCATTTGTTTTGCTACAGAGTTGTGGAAACTCTGTATGGCCCTGTATTACTGATCACTGAGCAGACAGAACCCCTGAACACACCCATCAAAATAAACTCTAATCGCTACCAAGCGCTGTAGCACAGCCTATCCTTTAATCATGTACTTTGAAGTTCCTTAAAATAACACAGTATATAGGAAAGTATATAGGTTTTTGAAAGTGTAAATTGTTTTACAGGTTGACTATACATCTTTGTACAAAGAAAACAATAGATGACAGCTTTTGATCATGTAATTTAGAAAATGAGCAACTTTTCCAGATGGACACAGTTCCTTGTAATGGGATATGGGAACTTATTAAGATTTCATGGCTTCAGTGGGTTATTAGTGACACTACTAATAATAGTAGTTGGAATTTTTGTCATTTTTCTTTCCCTGTATTATTCCTGTCTCTCCTGCTGCTCCTGCTTACTCATGTTATTTCTTTCTTCCCCCTCTTGTTTCCATCATGTATGCAAATTTTTTATGGAAAGTAAAATAAGCAGAGATCTTCTAATAAATCTTGCATAACATAATTGGGTTTTTTCTCACATTTTTCCTCCTTGCTACTTTATCATCTGACCATTTTTTAAAATAAATATATACCTGATATATATACGTATTTGGAAACTTAGGCATAGGGACTACGCTGTGTTGTGAAATGATTGAAACAAGCATTCAGCTGGGTTTTGACAGGATTTCTTGTGTTTCTTGTAATTATGATGTAGTATTCAAAAGCTGGCCACAGATCTCTGAAAGTAATCAATGCCTTACTATATGACTACACAAGCTAACAGTACAATGCTGTTTGTCTGCGTTCACCTTTAATTAAAACATCTTCATACCTAGCATCTCATATCAATAAACTTTGGTCTAGATCTCTAGAAGATTTAGTTTTGTGCTTATTCACAGTAATAAACAAAAGAGTCAGTTTCACAAGTGGCTGGCTGACTGACCTCTTTGCTGCAAGTTCACACTTTGGTGTGAATAGAACTAAAATGTTCAGTGTTATCTCATCTAACACTGGGTTCTCCTATTGAATTTTTCATTTAGCCCAAAGCAACTTTAACGAAAGCCAACAGAATGGGTCCTGTGGTCAGTTACTCACATTAACCACATAGTCTGGTATTCCAATACACAGTAGTCACCCTGCTAGAACATTCTGTAGTTTCCATCTATCTGGAAAGTTTAGATTTCTATATTTTGAACAAGGAATGTATGACTGCATTTCTCTTTAAAATGGCACACTACGGCATGCACCAAGATTGTGCATGGATATGGAAGCAGGGCAAAGTTCACCAAAAGACATTAGAACCAGGCTTCAAGAGCTCTAAAGCTGTAATACTCTTTGTGGTTATGCCATAGCTCCTAAATCCCTATAACTTTGTTCATATAGTGTTTCCTTAACATCCAGTGCAACCTTCAGGGAGTCCTACTTGTTTCCACTTACACACAGTAGACAAAAGAAATCGGCCATGAGAATATTGGAAATCAAAACCGGAAGATGCGGTGGAAGTGGTGAACTGGAAGATTTCCAACAGTGGCTGAATGACTTCTAAAGGCACTGCAAGAAGACACAGGACAGGATCAACCTCTAACCCAGATGTTGAGGAAACCTTCTAGCTTTGGGCTGAATAGCTGACAGAAACTGGCAAAAGAGTTTTAAAGAAAAGTGGTTGGTTGTTGGTGACGGTAATCTTAAACATAGTACTGAGTGCTGGAATACATAATGAGGCATACTTTTAAAAGATATCTGGCTCCTAATAAAGTTTATAAAGTTACTAAATCATATAGTGAAATAAACCACTTACTAGTTCAGAAAATCTCCAATATTCAAGAATTCTTCACTCATTAATTTTTGTATAGTTTGAAAATGGCTATTACATACCAGTTTAATCAGTTAATGTCATTAAAACACTTTGACTTCTCTGACCAGTCAAAATGTAAATAGTCCAAATAAATGTTCTATGAAGGCCTTTGGCCTCAAAATTATTTACTGAATCTAATAAGGAAATACCTTAAGAAAAATTTACTGCCACCTAATTTAAGAAATTGACCACCTCTGTATATCGATTAATTTTCTTTAATTCATAGAATCATAGAATATCTCAAATTGGAAGGGAAACATAAGGATCATTGAGTCCAACACCCTGCTCCTCATAAAACTACCTAAAACTAAACCATATGACTAAGAACGTCTTCCAGATGCTCCTTAAATATTGATAGGCTTGATGCTGTTACCATTTCCCTGGGGAACCTGTTCTAGTGACTGACCTCTCAGTGGAGAACATTTTCCTAATGTAGACTGTGATGAGGTCACCCTTCAGCTTTCTCTTCTCCAAGCTGAACAAACCAAGTGACCTCAGTTGCCAAGTGACCTTAAGCGTTACCTTTCATCATCTTGGTCACCCTCCTCTGGACCCTCTAACAGTTTGATGTCCTTCTTATATTGAGACATAAATTTTGTTTTTCCCTTTTCCTTTCCTTTTCCTTTCCTTTTTCCCTTTTTTCTTTCTTTTCCCCTTTCCCTTCCCTTCTCTTCTTTTTTTTTTTTTTTCTTTGGTGGGTTTACTTTGAAAAGCAGCATATAATGTAAGATGTATCAGACTGGAAACTATATTTTTGCTCACTGCCTAATTCCATTACCAGGGTACCATTCCCCTCATGCTTGTGGAGTGGATATATTTCACTCCTTGTTGCTTTTCAGTGCTAACAGTAAATAAACGAAAATGCCTTTCCCCCTGTCATTCCCCTAAATGTGCTCACTGCCTTTGCTTATCTAGCATGTATAGGCAAGTTGGCACTCTTCCCAGCATAAGGAGCATACAAATGCTGGCAGCTATAGGCCTGTGGCACAAACAGCCAAGCTCATTTTCACAAATGGACACACAAGTGCTTGGGTCTCTGTTAGAGATTCTAAATCCCAGAAAGCATGCCAAACAGCTGGTCTGCTATTGTCCCAACTTTGTCTTCACTGGACAATAAAACAAGTATTATTTGCCTTTTTGTAATCACCATGTTTATTTCTGCTTTGCGGTTATTGCAAACTTTGAAAATAGCTGGTGACAATATACTTCATGATCCAGCTGCCAAATGGCCACATGGATACATCTGAGGCACCTTGAAGATTAAGTCACCAGGCACAATAAAGTCACACATAGTTCACAAGCATGGGATCTGGATCACGGAATAAAGATCGCAAGGTTGGCCTCAGGATCACATTCAAAATGTATAGAAATATCCAATTATCAAACTCAGTGAAATCCCCATAGCCGATAGTGATTGAATGTTTTCTAAGCACTAGTACTGAGTAAAAGGTTCAAAACTAGCAACACTTATAAAAAATCATTATCCCTTCTGTCTCTTCCTGCTGGCTCCGGGAAGCACATTGCAAAGTTATGCTGACGTTACATGTTTGCCTTTTTCAGGTCTCTCTCTCCTTTATTAGGAGAGATACTTGCTCAGCCTGAGTGAAGGGTAAGAAAGTTCTCACTAGCTTATTTACTTTATTGTTACCATAACTACTTTTTTTTTGTGGCAGTGTGAACTTCCACAAGTATATTACGGGCTTTGGAACTATATATTTCCTGCTAAACATTTCTGTGTTCAACTCTTAAAAACTCTTCTGGTAATTTCTCAGATTTTGCTCTTTTGGGATCACTCAAGTAATCTACTTCTTCAGAGATGTTTCTTGGCAAGATTTTACATAATATAATCATGCTTCTATTTTAACATCCCTTCTCTCTACTCTGGTTATTATTTTCTACATCTGTGTGATTCGTGGTCTCTCAGTTTCTCTTTGATTGAATATATGCATTATTATTTCACATTCTTGTTCTTTTTGTTGTTGTCCCTTTGGGCTGTTGTCAAAATATTTCTTATATAATAGTTAACAAAAATCTATATAATGCAAAGCAACCACAAGTGAAAGCACATTAAGATGCTCATCCAAAATTTTGAAAAGATAGATTCCATTGGCTCTTGGTTATATAATTGTTATATGATCTTATCTGGGCACCTCCTTTACTAAAATGGTCCTGGCATCTTCAAACATAGTGAAGGGATGCCTGGGTCTGCTGGCTGTGCAAGCTTACCTGGGTACTAGTGTTCATAGCTTCAGACTGGCTGTGAGACCTGCCTCATGCTAAAGTAAGATCCTCAGAAGTCGTGTTCTTGGAGCTACCACTCTGGAACAAATATCGGACAGAGGAGAAGCCAAGGTGTAACCCTCACTACGGTGTTTCAATTTAACTCTTAGTGATGTCAGAAACCTGCTTTTACATCTTTGGTGAGCCTGAGATGGATCAAGCAGAGCAATTTTCCTCCATCTCCCTTATTTTTCTTATTTTCACTGTATGTAATATCATATTACAGAAACATTTCCTGCCCTATTTCTCAGTTCTGCAAGAACTACAAAAATGTCACCTTCCTAGAAACAGAAGCTTCGGGGTTTTTTTCATAATTAAGGATATTTTATCTATGAAGGTTTTCATCATCCTTAAATAAAATAAGGTAGTAGGGGACAGAGGTTTTTTTTCTCAAAGAAAATGAATAATTTCAACTCTTATTTTCATCCCTAATTAGAAGGAAATGGAAAAGTATCAAGATTTCTCCTTGCCATGAAAGCTTAAAAAACTTTCCTCTCAGCAACATGTTAATTTTAGTTTTTATAACCATACCTTGTAACATATTACAATTAAATAATTTGTGGGCCGACTGTCTGGGATATCCTGGACAAAATGCTGATGCATGCATATAAGTTGAGGTCCACAGGAGTAACAGCTATTTGTTGGGGATTTCCAGCTGCCCAACAGAAATAACAGTCTTAGTTATTATCAGAGTTCCATCAGGGATGTGATTGGGGGAAAAAAATCCAATATAGAGAAAAGATGCTTAAAAAGAATAACCAAGTATCAAAGTAGGAGAATTCATGAATATGACTATTGCAATTACAATGTTTTTCTTTTATTCATCTGGCAGAAGAGACAGCAGAATGTCTTAAATCTGTTGCTGCTAAATACCCAAATCTTTAGATACAAATTAGTCAGAGCTGACATGAACATCACTAAATCGCTTGTCTTTAGAACTCCACTGTATTATGTTGTGGTGACCTATTAGTACATGGATACTGTGAGTACGGAAGCATTCCCACTACTCCTCTGAAATTATATCCATACTGTCTATTAAAATTGTCATACTGCAATTGCTATGCTACAGGATTATAGTATAAAACTAGTAATTTTCAAAAAGTAAGGTAGATCGTGTTTGAAATTTAAGAAGAGGGATCAGAGTATCAATGGAATGGGACTGCAAATGAAGATGGTGGTATGGACAACTAATGGCTAAGGGACACAGTGAAAGTGGAATCTATTTTTATGCAACAGCATATAAGCCTCTTCCAGCAAGTCTCCCTGTGGCTCCACACATTCAGAATCAGGCTACAGGAAGGAAATTGAGTTAGAAAACAAAGGGGAAAAGAAGAGGGAACTACGACAGATGAACTAATTCAGACCTATGGTAGAAGGTACGAAGTGGGTTAGGCATTGAGGAAGAATTAGCTAATGAAGAGGAGACAGTTGTGGAGGCCAGAATCATTTAATTCCTGACAATTCAACCCTATTGATGTTCTAAACTTTATTGCCTTCATGACTTTTTGAAATCCTATATCCACTTTAAATTCCTTTCACATTGCTACTGATATTATAAATAACAGGCTTTTTTATCCCTTCAAAAAACAGCAGACCCTACTGTTTGTTGTAAGTATATAAGTTATGATTATATCAGGATTATGATAAGAGGCTGACTTGATTTATGTAAAACAAGTACTTTTTTTTTTTACCCTGAAAACAGCTAGAGAATACTAAGGGAAAGATATAGATGAGGATCCAGAGTCAGCAGGATAATGAACTAATTTCTGTATGTTTTTGGCAATTTGAGGTACACTCTACAGAAATATTTTTTTTATGCATAATTCTTTCAAACTCTTGTATGTTGTACCATCTGGCCTAGAGTTTTATTTCCAGATCAATTCTTGATCTTTACAAAACATCACATAATATCACTGTCTATTTGCAAATAGCAGTTATATTTCAGCTCCTTCTTTTGCAATAGAGAGCGCTGTTTACATGAATATGTATACTGACATGCATAGCTATTTCCTGTTAGTGGCCCCCATACTGAACATACTGGTTAATTGACACTATGAAAAAAAAGATTATTTTTTTTCTCAACTTTAACAGATGTAAGAAGCTTTTTCAGAAGTTGTCTCAGTGGAAAACAGATTCTGGACATCTTTAAAGGCCTCTTTCTAAAAAGGCAGGAGGAACATTTTGTGTGAGAGTGATCCCAAGTATTCAGTTCTCTCTTTTGTTTTTGAAGTCAGAAGCTCAATACATAAGGTTAGGAGTTCTTCAGTTTGGGAACTTTTCTCTTTGCTTGCAATAAAGAGCTTGGCTATAAGATACACTTAAAACACATACATGGAGATGTGCACAGATATCTATCTCCTTAGCTTTCCTTCCCAAGTAATTAAAAACAAGATCAACAAATTTGAACAGCAGAACACGTCAATTCTTTAATTTCTAAATTACAGACCAAATGACCTTTAAGATTTTTGTAAGTTTCTCAACAAAATGAGTGAGGGAGAAGTATTTAGTTCTTCCCTGCATTACTTCATGACAGAACAGCTTATTGATCTTTAGCCAGAGATTGGAACTGTATGTGATTACTCAGTGTTTCTCACTGAGCAGGAGCTAAGGGTATTGGATAAAATTATCAGGCACCAGCCCAGGACAAACAAAACATATGTTTCACATAATGCTTAACTAAACTGTAGAAATTATTAGTACAGAATGTGGTGCATGACAACATTTTATAAGGACTCAAAAGTGATCAGATGTTCCAGTAGAAGCTGATTTACACAAAGTCCTGGGTATACAGAGTCCTGTATACAGAAACAATCTTGTCCTTGACAATCCTCCCCCAACAAATAGGCCATTTGGGAGCCAGAAGACAGGGCTAACAGCATTTTTCACATCAAAGTGATCATCCCTATCATATATTCCATGCTCACAAACTGGTGAGTACAGTAATTTCTTCCAGATTCTGACACATGTGATCTCCTGATGATCAGGCCACATAGCATGTTGTTTGGTGCAGTTTATAAAATATTTGAGTAACCCTAGAATTCTCAAAGGTTAAAAACACTGTCATGTCATTCACTCCTAATATTAAAATATTCATTCTACTAAAGTTTCAGGGATAGCTGTTTTTCATATGGAGCATTTTGCCTTTTGTCTTTTGAAAAGCCAACTGTTCTCTCAGTTTCAGATGACTCCTTTAAGTATAACAAGAATATTATAGGACTTTGAAGGCTTGAAAGCACTGCTTGTTGTTATGTTGTAATAAATGATAATTTCAGTACATTGTCACAGCATTCTTTTGCCCTGCATAATTTTTCACTTACCATTTACATCATTTAATCTTAACATTCATTCAAATACATAATTTAACACAAATGTTTTTTCACACATACAGTCTTTCTACTTGACCCAAAGAAATTTAAGACTTCAGAAGCAAAGAGCACATAATTTAACTCTTTAGTGATTCAGACCCAGGGAAACCTGATGCAATCCTTTAATTTTAATTAAATTGTACATTGTTATGTCAGGTCAATCACTGATCAGTACATGCTCTTAAAAAAGGAATGCCATATTCCCTGTGTTCACAGAATCACAGAGCATTTGAAACGGATTTCTGGAGATTTTCTTGTAGATAAAGCAGGGCCACCTAGAGTTATCCAGGTCCATGTCCAGATGGCATTTGAGTATTTATATTGAATATTTATTTCCAAGGATGGAAGATTCACAAACTCACTAGGCAACCTGTACCCATACTTGGTCACTTTCACAGTAAAACAGTGTTTCCTGATGTTCAGACAGAACTTCCTGTGTTGCAGTTTGTGTCCATTGTCTCTCGTCCTGTTACTGGGCACCACTGAAAAGAGTGTGGCTCTGTCTTCCCTACACCCTCCCTTCAGGTATCTGTAGTCATTGATGAGGTTACCCCTCCAAGCCTCCTCTTCTCCAAGCTAAACAGTCGCAGATCTCAGTCTGTCCTCATACGAAATGTGCGCTAGTGCCTTAATCACCTTTGTAACCCTTCACTGGACTCTAGTAGCTCAAGTGCTGAGTAGAGGGGAAGAACCACGGCCCTCGACCTCTTGCAATGGTCCTCCTAATGCAGCCCAGGAAAACTTTGACCTTTATTGCTATGAGGGCACTTTATTGGTTCATGTTCTGCTTGTCCACCAGGACCCCCAGGTCTTTTTCTGTAAAGCTGTTTTCCAGACATGTGGCTCCTGGAATGTATTGGTGCATGGGTTTTTTCCTCTCTAAGTGCAGCACTTTACCCCTTAAATTTCATGAGGGTCCTCTCAGCCCATTTCCACAGCCTGTGAGGTCCTTCTGAATAGCAGCACAACCCTCTAGCAACTCAGCCATTCCTGGTTTTGTTTCATCAGCAAACTTGCACTCAGAACATTAATGAAGATGTTAAACAGGATTGGACTCACTAGTGACCCCTGAAACAAACTGCAAGTGACTGGCCTCCGATGGGACTTCAAGCTGCTGCAACAAATCTCACTGCAACCAAGACTGTCTTTGACTTTTACATCCCCAGCAAGTGTTTTGTTGGTGAGTTTGAGACCCAGCAGAACATTTCTTGCTAGCTCCTCTGTCACCTGGGTGAGGAAGTTGTCAATGCACTCCAGGAACCTCCTGGGTTGTTTATGCCGTGCAGGCTAGTCGAAGTCCCCCATGACTACAAGGGCCTGCAAACGTGAGAATGCTCCTCTCTGCAGTGTATAGGGCCTCACCCACTTGTTCTTCCTGCTCAGGCAGCCTGTAGTAGACAGCCACTACAATGCCATCCTTACATGTTTTCTTTTTAATCCGTACTCATAAACTCTCAACTGGCTCATCATCCCTCCCCAAGCAGAACACCATATATTCCAGGTGTTCTCTCACATAAAGAGCTACTCCACTTCCTCATCTTCCCAGTCTGTCTTTCCTAAAGAGGTTCTATCACTCCATTGCAACACTCCATTCATGGGAGCCATGCCACCATGTCTTCATGATCATGACAGGATCGTAGCCCTGCAGCTGCACAGATCTCTAATTCATGTTCATTCCCCATGTTGCCAGCATGATAATGTGCACACACATCAGGTTGTTACAAGGCAATATTCATTGTGCCATCTTCTCCAACTTATAAAACTCCAGTTACGTTCACGGCAATCAGATAAGACTTATTCTTGATTTTTACTGGTGTTGCTGAAGCATCATTTTTTGACCTAGAAATATTTTATATATTTATTGTATTTTATCTTCACCAGTAAACCTCTTTGGTTCAAAACTGTTGTTAACCTGTTTTTACATTCCTTTCCCATGTAAAGGTGTTTAAGTTTAAGTAGAGTGCAACAAAGAAGAACCCATCCTAAAGCTAAGACAACTTGGAAAGGTAAGACGTGATCAAGAACTTGGAGGTTTTAAAAAGTTTTGCTACAATCTTAAAAAAATTCTCAAACTTTGCCTTTACAAAAACAAAATAAAGGGATTGTCTCCATCTTCTAACACTAAAAACTGTCAGCCACACATGAAATGGAAACAAGGAAAGACTTCTTAGGCCTTTAATATTATATCAGTATAAAGTGGAGGATAACCATATTCATAGCAAGTGCTATATTTGCTCCTTAATATGTTTCAGCTGACTCCATGGTGTTCACAGGTTAATCTGATTTTACTGTTATAAAATGATATAAATAAGAACATAGTTTTACTCATTGTTCTTTTCATTCCTATGTGGTCCTTTTTAAAAGACTGAATCTTCTGGGAAGGATGTTGAAGCATTTTTCTTCTTCGTAGCTGGACACTTTCCTTGAGAGTTCTTTCCCCAAAATCTCAGCATCAGGTTGCCTTGCAGTCCTTGTTGTTCTGGATACCTTGAGACATGGCCATACATTGGAATCTTCACTGTTTTTAGGTGAGAAGTCTGCACCCCTTTGGGTTTAGGCGTCATGATATTGTATTGCTCATTAATTAGTTGTTAGGCAGCCTGCTCTAGCTGTCTCTGTGTAGGAACGAAAGCAGTGTTAGTAAAACAGTTTGTTCCAAGTATAGCTGTCTGTCTTAGCAACCAAAACCTGCCATCATATTTCTTCTCATTTTGAAGTATCATGGCAAGATTTTTCATGAATTAGAACTGCACCTTCAGACCTCTTTGTGGTCTGGTTTAAGCTTGTTTTTGGATTATCTCTTATTGTGAAATCTTGACTGCTGACAATAGACATATTCAAATGGGAAAGGAATATCATCTGCCTCAGGAATAAATCCTGTATGCATTCAAAAGACAGCTTTATCTGAGCCTATCAATCAGCAAGTCATGTAGGAGAGAATTCAGATATCATTAACTAAATATGATGACATGCTCTGTGCTGAAAATATTGACGTTGAATATTCAATATGTAATGAAATAACACAAAAATAGTTTGGACTGATTTAAACACATGTAACCAGAGTCTTTCCCAGAAAGGAAAGTGAGCTACACATTATGTAGTTTTATAGTGACACTTAGATATAATATCTACCTATGTCTTTTGGAAGTATCTAGAAAAGCAGAGGGATTGTGGGAAAGTGAGAAACAAGCCATGTGGTGCTTTCTTCTCTTGTTAGACTCAATAGATACTAAAACAAAAAGTTGCATATAGTTATTGTACCTTCATTTGAAGTAGTTTGTATCACCTTTTTTTCCCCCTCGGTTCTTTGAGGTTTCATGGGGGATAAGGGGGATGGTTCTTCAAGGAGCTGAGAGGAAGAATGGGATCATCAAGAGTTCCTAGGAACTTTAGTTTCAGAAAAAAATAGCAGTCATCTAAAAAACCTTTCTTGCATTATATGTTTTTTACTAATAATTCTGTTTGCTTCATATTCTAGGAGAGCATTTTGTTTCTAACTGGCTTACAGACTGTTCTGGAAAAGAAGACAGAAGGCCAAAAGATCACCAGAATATTTATGCTTGTAATGAAACATTATTTTTTGTTCTGGAGTATCAGACATGTGCATAAGACAATGCAGATCACCAAATCAATTTTATTTTTTTCCCCTGGAAGAGCCTGGCATCTCTATATCAGAAACATAAAATGTTCATGGGTGCATGAGTGCAGTGATACTACATTTAATGGCATCAAAGAGAACAAAGTTGAAATATTGGTGGGTTAAATATAATAGTTTAATTTTCCTTAGCTTTATACATTAGAAAAGTAAAAACTTGAAAAATAATAAAAATATTAAACCTAAACTTGTAATTTACAGCAACATTTTGCCCTTAAAATAGCTGGATTGCAGTAGCTTGATGTCTCTAAAGGCTTATGACCATATCCAGTGGAATACACCTGTGCTGACTCAGAGTGTCATTACCATCCAAGAAGAAAAGGATACCCAAAGATAACCCCTACTTTAATTTAATTTGTGTGAGGGCATCTGGGTTCCAACAATGGAGGACTAGATTGACCATGAGTCTAAACTTGCCAAAGTGTAATTTTAAGTCATAGTAGTCCACAGCTGGTGCCAAAAAATAGTTCTGTACAATATGTCTACTTGTTGTAGATAAAATCCACTCTTTCTTTGACTTGTTTCCTTTAACCACTGTGAGGAATAGATACATACTTATGCACCAATTAGCTCATGTGATAGATGTATTGGAAACATTAAGAAAAGTTCTCTAGCTAAATGTCAGTCCCTGAATTAGATTGCTTAGAAAAAAAATGTGGCATTTCAATCACTGTTGCTTTGGGGTTTTTTAAAAAAACATGTTAGCTGATTCACTGGAAGATATTTAACTAAGCAGTACTGAAAGCTATTCAAATGTACCCTTACTCATTTAGAGCAGGGATGTGGTTAAGGAAGTTATTCCTTACTACTTCTTCGTTGTGAACTGTGAACATTTGGTTGAAACTTGTTGACTGTATGAACATGACAAATTCCCAAGATTCAGACTTATGAACAGTCTTCCCCTCCTTTGTCCAGAGGAAAATATTTTATTTGCCTGTACCATTTCTGACATAACATATAGAGAGTGACTAATGCGTGGATGAGTCCCAGTACCAGACTGAACTGATGAAACTGATACACATAAGAGACTTGTAGACCTTGTCCACATAGCTGGCCAAGCAGTAGCAGAAAACTTCCAGTTGAGGCAACAAGAGCAGTGACTGAGAACCTGAGGTAAGCCGGCAGCAGAGCATTGTGATATAATATACTATAAAGTAGCTAAGTTCTCAAAAATCAACCTAGTTGAATCTTCTATTAACCTGATTTCTAGGGTGCAATGACACGTTTTCTGCTGGCCAAAAAATTTTAAAATCATGTTAGAACATCGACCACAAGGACCTTTAGTTTCTTTGCATCTTTTTCATACATGTAGGGTTCCATGTAGGTTGTTATAGGTGTATACGTCTCTCGAAAGATAGCAGAAATTACAAGCATTTCTGGCTAGAATAGCAGTGAAAATAGGAGAATAAATCCACAGATAAGTAACCCATGCTTCAATGTCTACTCAGTGTTTTGAGAGTTTTGTTTGGTTGTTGGTTTTTGTTTGGGGGGGGAGGTTTTATTTGTTTGTTTTATTTAACGTAATAATATGAAAATGGTAAGACTTCTTGCTACTGAAATAACTTTGGGTGTACTGTGAACCAAATATCTTTTTATACAAGTACAATCTGAAACATTTATCAAATGTTTATGTTTTCCACACCAAAGCCTCAAACACGTACTGAATATATTTATAGTGGTTGATATATATAAAAATATTTTTTAAATTATCTTATATTAACTTTATTATTCTATTAATATGTATCACATAATAATAATCATTCCTGTGACTATACCATATGTTTATGACTTTCCTTTCAGAGATCTTACAGAAAAATGCTTCTGAGCATACTGTTTGAGTTCAATTTCCTGACTGCTTTCTTATAAGTTTGTTAAAATAATTAAAAATCTCATGCCACCTCTAAAATGGTGTAATTTTAATTTTAATTTCATGTAGATATTAAAGCAAAGAACTGTCAGTGGATACATGAAAACTAAAACACAATACATAGATAATGCCACATTAATTTCTTACATTTGCATGAAGTCACAAACCTATCAGTTTTGTCATTTATGTCATGTATTTGTTGTGGGAAATTTGATCACAAAATTCAGACAAGAACTAAGTGGGCTACCTCATACACTGCTATTATACAAGGCATATTCTTAAACTAAGAAAATAAATACAGTCAGTTAAACCAATGTTTTAAAGACATCAATGCTATCAAAATCAGATCTACTTTATTGTAACCCTGTATTGTAATGTAATCCTTGTCATGTATTTTTATGTCTTACTGATATGAAAATAAAAAATACTTCTTTCCATATGTTCTTTATAGAATCTTAAGATAAAGTTTACTATAAAAGGACTTTCTTTTAAGAGGACATAATGCAGAAAGTCTGTGTGAATATGGTGAAGTGGATTTAACCCCATAAAACTGGTATACAGAGAGAGACATCAGCGTGGGAGTGATTTCATAGGACCTACTACAGCCCTACTTTGAACATTTTTAAGGCCTAAAGCAGTGCTATCAAATACTTTGAGGGAAAACTTCATTTCTGTAGATTGCTTTACTTTTATTATTTCCACAAGCACACTCAATCCATAGAAAGATCCCAATTTCAAAGGGAAAAGAGCAATTTGGTGGAAAGGGAAATTCCCTCGCTTTCAAATACAAACGTATTAGCTTTTGGAAAAATGTTTCTGCAGTGTTGAACCTTTTTTATTACATATGGATATATAGATAGCAAGGAGTTTGATATGAGGAAGACTGAATTTTTCAGGAACCATCATTAGGTGAGTTCATACAGGTTGACTGTAATTTCAGCTGTCTTTGGTGGCCTGAGATTTAAATACGTGTCTAGAGAGACAGTCTGTCAGAAAATGTAGTATAAATGTAGTGACTTTCCATTTGAACACAGTGCTTTTTTCCTGAAGAAGCTTAATTAAACAGTTTACACGGTAAAGTCAGAAGACATTAAACCTATCCTTGGATGCTTCATAGAATAGAAATGTTTTGTGATGGCTTTATTACTTAAGACAGAAAATAAGTTCCTCTAGAGCTATACATCTTGGCTTCCTGTGATTGTTTTGCACTTATCATTCATGTCCTTTCCAAAAAAAGATTGTTTTGATGAGTGCTGATCTGATTAAGGAGTAGGTCGCTTCTCCACTGCACACTGTATTTTGTTCAAAGATCAAGCTTATTATTCTAGAAAAGTCTACACATATATACAATGCTCTATATTTTAAATTCAGAATAATTCAAACATAATGCTTAATGGAATTTCACATTAATTATCTAGAAGTAAAAAGGCTAAAACTCCATGCTTTTATTTTTGGTGTTAAACCACAGGTAAATAGTGTTCAAAATCATTTTTAATCCCACTGATCTGAATCACTGACACCAATGACTGCTCTCCAGTGAGACAGTAGTATTTAGATATAATCATAGAATTATAAAATTGTCTAGGTTGGAAGGGACCTTTCAGATCATCAAGCCCAACCATCAACCTAAGACTGACAAAACCCATCACTAAACGATGTCACTGAGCACCATGTCTACCCATCTTTTAAATAACTCCAGGGATGGTGATTCCACCGCTTCTCTGGGCAGCCTGTTCCACTATTTGATAACCCTTTCAATATCCAATCTAAACCTCCCCAGGTGCAACTTGAGGCTATTTCCTCTTGTCCTATTGGTTGTTACTTGGGAGAACAGACCAACCCCCAACCCTCTACAACCTCCTTTCATGTCAGATGTTATATGAAAAAAAAAAAATTAGAAAAAAACCCCAAACCATTGTCTTTTTTTGGTAAAATTTTACAGTTTTCAATGTGAAAGAAAATGGATGTAGTTCCTAGAGGTTTCACTCCTTGGTACTCCAAACTATTTTGTTTCTGTTTTTTCCCAATTACACAAAATATGATTGACCCTATACCTTGCTTTGAGATGCTGCCAATAATATTTGATAACATTTGATAGGTTCTCTGCTAGGCCAAGATGATGGCAATGTTATTATATGAAAATAAATCACAGTCAGTGTATACTCTTTGTGGCAGTAGGAAAAAGTCTTTAAACAATAATAGCAGAATTTCCTGCCTTTATGACTGAATCAAATTAAGCTTAAGTGGAAGATTTCTGAAAATCAGTCATCATGTTATTGCAAGGAATTTCAGTAAAAATAACATGTATCAGCTTGTAGTGTCTTAAGATGTCTGTACTGCTTAACCTTCAAAGTTTAGACTTAAGTTTTTCTGGCACCCTTACTGTAGCATCCTCCAGCTTTTATTCATCAGACCTTTGTTAATATTTTCAGTTTGCCTATTTAATTTAACTGTAAGCAGACGTTTTATGGAATTATTAGCATGTTGGTCTTTTTGAACAGCAAGTTCTTGTTCACTCTAGGTTAACATTACCCCACGAGTAATAGTGCAAAAATAATTATTAGTTTATTAATTTAACAAAGTCTTCATTTTAAACATAATCTGGTTCAATTTCAAGAATAACTGTCTGACTTGACACATAATTTTAACATGGAAAAAAAACCTGTCTGTGGCTTTATAAGAGCTAACATTTTACTGTTTTTAACATTTTTAGATAAAAGAAATTTACATCTCAGTGTGGCTTTA
Organism: Gallinago jamesoni; assembly: GCA_025769975.1. NCBI lineage: Eukaryota > Metazoa > Chordata > Aves > Charadriiformes > Scolopacidae > Gallinago > Gallinago jamesoni. The sequence continues at coordinate 33,889,178 of JAOQGH010000040.1, read as the reverse complement.
TAATGAATTTTAAACAATTTGATTTTTTGATACATAGTCATATCTACAGGTAGGACAGACTGCAGTTTGGGCACACTAGTTATTTGCAGTAGGGATGGGGAGAAGGATGCATGGATAAATTTGTTCAGGGCTCCATGCTGTGACTTATACATTAATGAATGTATGTAATGTGCGAATGTATGTAATGTATGAATGTATGTAATGAATGAAGCATCATGCTTATGTAAACATGCAGTAGGCCAATTAGTCATACAGCATAGAACACTGGGAATAAAGTCATGAGCTACTGTGCCTCTGAAATATGAACCTTGGTCAAACTTTCCAAGGAAAGTAGATCTGAGATGCCTTTTTGCTTTTGGAACAATTGTCTTCTAGGTGCTTATTTCATGCCTTCCACTTTAAAAAAAAAAAAAAAGCTTTATTCCAGTTGGCATGATTTTTTCCTAGTCACTGTGGAGTAGCTATGCATATTCTGAATCACTGAAAGGAAAATAAAATGTTCATTCAGATCACAGACGTGCTGAGAATGCTGAGAATCCTTTAATATTTGAAGAAAATTTGCTGTGTGTTTTGAGCATCTTGCCTTCTCAAAATATTGAGGCTGGAATTGGCACTTCCTTCCTTCTTGGTACAACATGTGATTAATTAAAATATTCTGATTTGAATTCTGAAAATTCAATGGCTTAAATGCAAATATGCAGAGTATTAAGTATTCCGCTTTAGAATACAAGGTTTCATTACACAGATTAATTCACTCTTGTCCAGAAATTTCTCTTTACCAAAAATTACCAGAATGTATTTCCTTCTTCAATGGATGTTTGTCAGGTAGAAATTAGAAAAGAAGAGGAAACTATGATTCTATGAAATAGGTACTTACAATCAAAATCACTAATATTACAGTTAATCACAGCATAAACTCTTTCATGACTAAACGGTCCTAAAATAATGGTACTTTTCATTAAATAAACTAATCTTTTTTGCTATGTTTTTGCCATTTGGTCCATGAATTATTCACTTGTTCACAGATTAGTGTGTAGATCAAATTGCCAAGATTCTTTTGGAAATTGGTATTCCATCTGTGGTAGAGCATCAAATGGAAACCAAACTGTATAAATTTTATGTGGTAGGCAAAAGAGTTGATCCTCTTAAAAATATAAGAAAGAAAGAGACAGCATGAGTGAGAGATTTTGTGAATTTTAAATTGCATCACAAGCACAATTAGAGGCTGGGTAGAGAATGGATTGAGAGCAGCCCTGCCGAGAAGGACATGAGGGTGTTGGTTGAACAGAAGCTCAACATGAGCTGACAATGTGTGCTTGCAGCCTAGAAAAACAACTGCATCCCAGGCCGCATCAAAAGAAACATTGCCAGCAAGTCAAGAGAGGTGATTCAGCTCCTCTGCACTGCTCTGGTGAGAACCCAGCTGCAGCAATGTGTCCAGGTCTTGGGCTCCCAACATAAGAAAGACATGGACCTGTTGGAGTGAGTCCAGATGATGGCCACAAAGATGATCATGCTGGAGCACCTTTCCTATGAAGACAGGCTGAGACAGTTGGGGTTGTTCGGCCTGAAGAAGAGAAGGCTCCGGGAAAACCTTATAGTGGGAGGCACTTGTTATAAGGGACTGTAGAGAAAAGACAAGGGATAAGAGTTTTAAACTGAAAGAGGGTAGATTTAAAATAGACATCAGGGAGAAATTCTTTACTGTAAGGATGGTGAGACACTGGAACACAGGATCTGAAGGCAGTCAGTGGGTGCTTATGGCAGCCAGAAACTCCGGCTCTTGGCGCAGGTCTGGATATGATAAGGGAAGAATCCCTTGTACAGCCAGAGGGAATAACTTATGAAGACATCGCTTAAGTTTCAGCTCTGGGTTGACTGCAGAAGGGTGAGCTTTCAGGAGCTGTGGAGAGTAATGACGCAAAAGATTTGACACAAAGTGGTGAGTTCCACAAAGACAATAATCATCTATAAATTAGCAGAGTGATATCTTAAATTTCCACTGTTCAAGTAATTTCCTCTTGACTGTCTTGGATGAGCAAGGAATATGGTGTGTTGAAATTCTCTTGAATTACTCTTAGCAGCTCTAGAGAAAGAATTCAATTTTAATTGAACAGAGTAATAGTAAAACAGTGCAGTAAAAAATAAGGAATAATTACCATGTTAAACCCCCCTTAATTTATGGCAAAAGTTACACTTTCAGAACACAGAATAAGGAAACTCTTTGGCTTCACAAGCTTGACACTTAGTTACCTGAAAAGGAAAAATTAAGATTGAAATCTTCTAACCTAAATAATAAAATTAAAATACTTATGGAACATCTTGGCTTTCTTGGCCAACATTTTGACCTTCACTATGGGAATCAATAAATACTAAATATCTAGGATAAATATGGCTCGTAGAATATTTAATGATGAAAAGCTTTTTTTTTCAGTCTTTGGTTATGAAAGGACTAAACAGAGAACCAAACAAATACTTTCAATAAAAATATATATATTTTATCTTCTTTTAATATAAGATAAATAGAAAATATTATAAAATATGTCTTTTTGCTGCCCTAGAAAGTCTCTGAAAAATATAGTAGTCTTTTTGCACAGATATAGTCATTACAGAATTTTATAAATTTTGGGTTATGAACAAGGCAAGAATATTTGAATGAAATAGCTTTTTAATCGATCTAAAGTACTTTATTTTACTGTTAAATGTAGGATGTGTCCTTTCTACCTTCTTATCTTAGAAAAATAAATTTGAAAGCATAAAAACTATTCCAAAACTGAAGAATACCAGCAGTAGGACTTTTGCTAGAATGTTTAGTTCTACTGTTTGGGCTCAGGCTAATTTTTTTACCTTCAAAGGAGTTTTGCATATTCCTTGATTTTTAGAACAGTTTTTCCTGAGCTCCCTTTCCTTGTCTGCCTTTGCGTCTGTGTTAGGATAATCTTGGCTACTCTGACTTCTAGCAAACTGAATTGAATCTTGTCTGACGTGGGCTTCAATCTTCACAAGAAATACATGCATCCAGCAGTAATGGTATCAAAACTAAGCCTCTTGACAGCAGAGCAACACTTAGCTGGCTGGAGACAGGATCAAAGTTCTTGAAATAGAATGACATTTTGGAAATGTTTTGTCAGTGTCACAACATGCTTTCTTCTGAATGCATGGCTCGCTCTCCCAGTTCATCCCCATGTCCTTTAAAAATGTTTGGTTTAGTTGTATTCTATTTATTTTCTTGAAGCTCACTTCAAAAAGCAGTACAAGGTTTAATGTTGATTATAGACCAATTATCTCTTTCAAAGTGTTGTTTTCTCAAGTGTGTTAGCTTCTTTGATTTTTGAAGTTCTACTACATTTTAAACAATGACATTCAAATGCCTGCATAGCAAGGAGGACTTTTCAGAAAGTCCAGGCATTATTTGACAGATATCTCAGGTTTCTCTCTGTATATCTCTAGAAAGGAGATGTGAAATATATAGACAGTAAAATCTTATGATTTATGAGCTCACAAAGTATAACTTTGCCATGGGGAAGGGTAGCTTTCCTAAGTTTCTGTATGTGCATATAGAGAGATAATTTGCTTTATACATCATCTAATTTCATTTTCATCTACATCCCTTGCAGTCTGCAGCAGCTAATCCTTGAATCCACAGTCCACAAAACTGCTACTGAATTCTCCCATCTGTCAAAATGTCCAGAGACATCTGGCTTGCATTTTACTAAGCCCTCTCTGATCTCCCAAGCCTCCTTATAACTTTATCTATCCCCAGGATCCTTTTCCTGTAAAATTCGTTTTCTCATTACTGACTAGAAGCCCTGAGCTTAATGTTTGCGTGATCCTTGTAGTCTTTCCTTCTGTGCTTGTGCCATCAGTTTGATGATAAGGAAAGCATACCTGTCCACTGTTGCAATTCTTACTTATAACCCTTATCTTCTCAAAGACTGTGAGGAAGTCAGCCCTCCTCAGGCCAGTGAAATTTAGAAAACTTGTAACAGAAAGAACAACACCATCAGCTGATCAAGTGACTTCCAAATGATCTGTTCATTGGCTGCAGAGAAGCAAGGTAGCTTTGTAAGACAGAAATTTCATTAATAATGAATTGCAGGAAAATACAGTTCTTTGTTTAATCAGTACAAATTTAAAATATGGTTCCCAATCTTCTAAAAGCACCAGAAATGGTAGCTCTTTTTTGGACTAAGCCCCCTGAAAGAATAAGAAAATTAATTTGCTCATCTCTACAAATAATTTGCTAAGAATATATTCCCGTGCAGTCCGTTTTGTAAGTTCAAACTGTTTGTGTAACAGTGAACAGAGTTGACATTTTAATTTGTTTAGAAAGTCATGTACAATGTTTGCTCATTTTGACTAATTTCAAAAACCTTGGCATGCTTTAAAAATATATTAGTTTAACTTTTACAAAAGTCTGCCTTGAGTGACTTTTGCAGAATTAGGTTACTAAAACTGCTTTTACTGCTCTCATAGATTACTGTCCTTATGGATTAAGTTTGTCTGTGTTTGAATGTATGATTGCCAATTGTCACAAGTGATAGGAATTAAACTTGTGTATTGAGTGGAAAATAGCTTCCTTACTAGGTGAAAAGGTGAAGTAAGAGTAGGGTAACAAGTTGACACTTAGCAACTCTCTTGTTTTACTGACGTGATCAAAAACATTACAATTGGTAAGCATGCCGAATTCGAATTCAAATTCAAAATTCAATTAAAAAATTGCTTTCAGGTTGGGAGAATTTAGGGAAGAAACTACTTATTTCTGTTTGGTTTGGGGCACACCTAGTAGGTCAGGAAAGTTGTATGTGATCTTACATAGCTTATGCTTTTACCTTTTCCTGAAATCTTGTGCCATCTTCTTGAACTCTTCTCTGATCGCATGGCAAAGCATCTTGGCTTCTCTGAAAATGTATAGCAGGAATGTATGTTCTCCTTAAATATTACAATTTAATGCTATAGACACTTTATTTTTTTTTTTCATGAAAATAAAATCATTATAAAGAAGTCCTTAATATTATTAATAAAAGAGCCTTAATATTGAGCTACTGAGTTAATACTTGTAGTATTTGAAAGTGATCATTTAACAAACAAGGAGAATTTACTGATTGATATGTTCTGAGGTCAGTGGTTTCTTCCAATAACTATTTGCTATCGTTTACATCTAAGTGTTTGTTCTTCAGACCACATGGAAAAAGCTGTGGACTTCCTCCACTTTATGTTTAATCTGTGTAACAGTTACTGTTCATAAACTGGATCCAGAAGAGAAAAACTTCTATACATTTCAAAATGCATGCAGACTCTCTTGTCATTTTGCAGAAGTTCAAGTGTATGCTTTTTTGTCCTTCTTTCTTTGAAGGTTATTTCAAACAAATAAAAAGCACCTTGCTATTGAAAGAATGACAGGATGATTTCCTTTTTGCATCATTCTTATTTGGGGGGTGTCTGTCATTTGTTGTCCACACTTGTTGCTATAGAGTTACACACATGAATTAATTAGGTGAATTTTTACACCCCATCTGAGCAAAGTTAAAGACAAAGGAGCATGCATGCTGTCTGTGCTTGATAGATCATAGGTCCATCTACTTCATTAACCTGTTTTTACATTGGCCAAAGTGTAAGATGCCTAGAGGATACCGTATGAACAAGGCTGATATATATTGATGGTCCTTCAGAACATTTTTCCCAACATCAGCTATTGTAAATTAGTGACTCAAGTCCCTGTCTCTGTAGTTAATACACCTAGATAAATTTTTTTCTGTTTTCCTCTATAAACAGTGAACGTTGATTTTTTTGATATTATTTGCATAATACCACACTTTATCTATATTAGTAAAGAATATTGTAACCCAGGATACTGTTAACTCCATAGTCCCATAACTTCAGTAACTATCTCATTGAAGATAAATTTCTTCTTGCTGCTGAGTCCAAGAGCAAAAGGACTAGGATAAGGTTGCTGGTCAGGTTGCTAATCTATGGAATGCGAGTGACAAGTCTTATAGATGTAATTCTCAAAAGGCCTTAGAAAACATCCTGCTCATCAAGAAAGGAGTGCAAGCTGTAGTTTCAGAACAGAGTCTGCCTTTCTTTCAAGGAATCCTGCCCTCAATTCCTCTTTCATGCAACTTCTCCTTACCAAATCCATCAGCGTGCTTACTTCTGTGCATACTTATTAGCTGTAAAGAAAGTTTACAGAAAGAGGGACAGCCAACTGCCTAGGATTACAAAGTACGACATCATCCTTATTCTAACCAGAGGTCTCCTGCTCTAGAAAACCAGCCAGCATAGGCCCTGACAGTGCTGTTTCTCGGAGGTCTTTCTGTTTCAGTCTAGTGTCACATGCTTGTAACACACCGTGGAAGACGGGATGCATCCTTTTAAGTATGCCTCACTGTATTGATATTTCCATTTTTACCTATGTTTTATGCTGTTATTTATGTTGTTCATTGAAAAATGTGTCAGTCTCTCCCTCCTATCTGATAATAGTAAATCCACAGTTCACTCAAGAAAGATCATTCACTCTGAGTCACTATGTTCATTTTTTATCTTAGAGACCAGTCCTGAGGGTAAAATTTCCTAGTTTAAAGTAAAATCATTCTTATATGGAGGCAGATTTTGCTACTTCTATTTAGGATACCTTGTGTCTTATAAACTCACCATCTTCTATTGATGGAGGGAGAAAAACAAAGCTATGAAATCTTAATAAAAAGGTTTGTCATCAAAAGAATACACTTCCTCTCGAAGCTGGTCATAACTAACAATAAAAACAGTGCAAGGATTGTCCTGTGTTTAAAATATGCTTGTCAGTCTCTACAGTTGTTTCTAACCCTGTTCAATAAAATCACAGTTCAGTAATAAACATTAACTGACTACTTTTATAAAAAACCACGTGAACTACGATTTGGTGTTTACCCTTTCTTTGCATACATAATTCCAGTCCTCTTGTTTAAATTTATGACAGTAATGACGCCTAGCACAGTGTGAGTAAAAACTCAGCACATTCTTGTAATCAAGATATATTTGGAAGGTTTAGCAACATTCTTTTGTAAACATATTTTCATAGGTGCTCTGCATTTTCAATTACCTTTTTTTTTGTAACTGGAGCACTGCAAAATATTCCTGTGACCTTTCAGATGTGCACCTTGCAAAGTCCCCGAAGTGATGCAGCAATAGCCATTCACTGCTACAAATCTACTTTGAAATTACAGTGCTATCTTTGTACACAATACATCTGAACTGTTGTCAAATCTACAAAACCATTTTCTAGAATGCCTGTTACATCAGAAATGATCCACAGTTCTGCAGTTGTTACTTCAATGAGCTTTTTTTCCTCATGGTGTTAAATTAGTTGATTCTTAAAACTGATCTAAACCCATGCTTGTTGAACACTGAATTATAGATAAAGCTCTCCTACGTGCTGGAAGAGAACAGCTTAGATATTCGAAGAAAAGTTGGTGACCTATCCATTTTGAAATTGAAAATGGTACTTCTTAGTACTCCTAGACTTGCATAATACTTAAGGCACTTTAAGCAACAAAAACATTTGAGCAGGGTTCATTCTAAAGAATTCAAAATTTTTTTTTGCAATTTGACATATAATTAGTAACTGGTTCAAATCAGAAGATCATATCTTGTATTCTATAAAACAAAACTGCCATTCATGATAAAGGAGTTTATTTGTTCTAAATTTTCAATAACCGCAGGTACTTTGAAAAACACATATAGGAAGATCTGAGAGAATACTATAATGGAATATTGCTAACATTCTTTTAAAATGAAGTGCCTTGTCATATTTACTCATTTACAATGTATTTGAATGTAGTTAATATATTTATTAATATTTTACTAGTAATATTCAAAATCAAAATATATAAAGTATGTTTAAGATAGGTGGGAAAGACAATTTCATTGCAATATTATTATAAAGGTAATTGGATAACATGAACACAACACATAAGTCATTATCACAATGAGATGTAACTACCTCCTGTAAGAGAAAGGACTTACATATTGCACTGTTTGTGTATGTGTCCAACTAATGCATTTTTAGGAACACAGAACTAATAAAAACAATACCAAGTGGAGGATTTTACCCTTTGATGACACAATAATATTAAAGAAAAGGAATATGGGAAGGAAAGCTACTTAAGCAAAGAAAATTGTATCTCAAGAAAAAAAGATCCTATATTTCCAAAAATAAATGGCCAAATACATAAGTGCATGATGTCACATTGGTGTCTAATCTATGAGTTAGGAGTGGGTACAATTCTGAGAACTTGGTAACTGTCAGAATTTCAGTTTGCCTGAAATGGCCACAAACTTGTAAGGGTGGTTCCTCATCATGTGATCTCCACGTCCTCACAACCAAGTAATATATCTTACATTTTTAAAAAGTTCTTAAAACTGTGATTCTTTGGAGACCTTTCAGTTTAAGGGAAAAACTCTGAGCCTTATATTGTCCTGAGGAATATACAGATAATTGGGATTTCTTCTCTCTGCTCCCTTTTAGGTCAGATTTGCAGCATAACCTTCATGTCATTGTGTCATAGTTGTTCCAGCAGTAGAAGAATTAGGGTGGGGTTTTTTGCAAGAAAACAAGTACTGGAGAGAGTAGCTGAATTCTTGCCTTTTTTCTTTAATCTACAGATTACACTATGAATAGATTTATTGCAATATGGACAATCCCTGCAGGAAGGAGGAGATAAGAAAGGAGGCTGTTCTGTAACTCTTAGCTACTTCATGACCTCCAGGTTAACATTACCTGTATATTAATTTCCACACACTTTTAAGCAGAGCTTATATGAAAAAAAGACAAAAGCTTAACACACTGGCTGTGGGTAGGCAAATATTGTGTGCAAATGGAAAATAATATTGAAATTTTTTTTGCAAGGAGATCGTAATGACGGAGATCAGTTTTTATTCCCACAAGCAAGAAAAGTCATATTCAAAGTAACGAACTTATAGGTAGCTGGACAATAATGTGTTTATCCTGTGGTTGTCATGATCAAGGACAGCAATCTGGATTTGTGTATTCTTCTACTGATCTTTGATCACAAATTTATACTTTTACCCATGGTTTTAAGCAGAACAATGCCAACGTTTAACTAATTTGCTAGATCATGTCATTTGGCTTCTAGTCTAGAAATTAATATTTCTCAAAGTGAAATGCTCACACACAGATCTGCTAAGCTATTTTTTTAAAATTATTTTAATAAATCAGAAAAAGGATCCAGTAACTGTACATGTTTCATCTATACAAAAAAGCTGATAAACTTTTTCCATATATATTGGATTTATTATATTTCTCCAAAGTAATTTGAAAGGCACTGAATTATAGTCCCTTTCAGGTTCTGAAAGAACTTCAGTAACAAAAGTAGAAAAGTTGCTGCTTCATTTTCTTATAGATTTATAGGAAAACTGAAAATTGCTTTGATGTCTTTCGCATTCCCTAACTAGTAAAAAAAAAGAAAAAAAGGAAAAAGAAAAAAGAACTATTAAATTTAACAACACTCTCCTCCTCTTCCCCCTACTTCGTACCTCATTTATCTTTTATGACTCCTGGGCATCTTGCCATAATAAAACTGTGCATAATGCTAAAATTCTATAATCATTATCAGTTTTTTTCTCTTTTTTTTACCCTATCAAATCACTGTGGCCTTGACCCTGACATTTCAGAAGTTAGTTTGTTAGTTGTTCTGAGATAGGATGGATTGCCTTTAGAGGTAATCTCTTTCTCCTACAAGTAGTTTGGACTAGATACTAGAGGTGAGACCTATCCCACTTTTAATCTCCCCAAAATTCAATTCTCCCTACACCTGGAAATTAGCATAATGACTTTTCCTTTCCCTTTTAGGCTATTAAAAAAAAGAACAGGGTAATAAAAGTATCACAGACACATATAAGACTGGTATACCTGTCAGAATGAGAAAATCCAAAATATTTATAACTTGAGTGATAGTATTTTGCTAAACTCAATTCCAACACTCTTAAAATCAGCTTTAATCAGAATACTATCCTGATTGCCATCTGGTTGGGTTCCTATTAATCATTCAGAAACCAACACTTGACACTAAATTGTTGAGGAGAAAATGAAAGACATGCTATAAATAAATGTTAGTCAGCATTCAGGTGTTGGGAAATCTGATTTCTTACAGCTGTGAATGGTATCTATCAGCAAACCCAGCTTTAGATGCAACAGGTACCTGTCACTGAAAATCTGACTTCTTTATTATAAATTATAAAAGAGACATGTAAGTGAAGAGTGCCCTTTACTTGTAAGGAAGATAAATAATTCATTTTTCAGCAATAGACAACAAGGTTTCAGGTAACTGAAACCAGAAGAAATTTCAGGCCAAGTTCTCAGCCAAGTCTGTCAAAATGGAGTGATGTGTTGGTGATTTCTAGCAAGAAGACAACTTCAGTGCAGCAGCCTATGAATTGAGACTACAAAAAAATCCCAGGGTTTTTTCAAACAGGAGTCCTGTGGAAGTTATTGATGGCCTCTTGAGTTTAGGGTGGCTTATATTTGCAGTGCAAAGCTGTCAAGTCAATTTTACCTCTCTTTCTCTCTGAGGGAATTCTCCTTTCTGACAGATGGATTCATTTAAACTGCTATGTCTCTTGTGCAGATAGAAAACCTCTTCTGGACAGCAAGTTTATCAAGGTAGAATAGCTGTATTAGAGAAAGCTTTAAGGGTAAATGAATGCTAGGACCTATTTTATGGCTGAGGAACATGTAAGTCTGATAGTTAGTGGTTAGCTTTACTGTGGAACAAAATGACTTAGGAAAATATCAGTGTTAGGATGGTTGGAATATTTTCTATCCAAGACTATCCACTATAGTCTTTTCAGTGAATGGATGTAAGACAAAGCTGACGTGTTTATTCAGTCATGGCATAAGTCCGTGACTTCAAGAGATCCCACAGAGAGGATTGGTCTTTCAAATGCAAACTGAGAAATTTCAAACTTGTGTTTGGAGTATAACAGAGTTTATGTGTTTTGTTTATTTATCTACTTTGTATAGGTAAAATAAAAAAATATGTATCTTTTTCCTTTCTTCTCACATACATGTGCTCATATCCAGAACATCTTTTTAACGAAAAGTCAGTTTCAGGACTCTTCAGAGCACATTGAAAAATGCTTGGATACATCATTATTCCAATTGCTCTTGAGTTGTTCTAGATTTCAGATAATCTTCATTTTATTCTCACTCTGATACTGTTTCTTTCATCTTCAGGATAGATTCCAAAATACTCCTGTTTTCTATGGAAATTATATAATGGTTGTGAAGCTTTCTAATTGCATCTTTCAAATTATTTCCCTTATAACAATTAAAGCAGTCTAAGTATTCTAAATCCTGTGAATCATTTATGAATTTGAAAGCTGCCATCACCTTGCTCTGACTAGGCAGTTGATTTTTCCAGTACGTAGAAGGCAATATAATTTTGATTTTAATTCTTTGCAGTGGTGTTCGGATAATTCAAAAGTCTGGAATTGTATTCATGGTTAGCACATTTCAGTTTTCAACAAGGAAGATTCTACTTCAGAACAGGACAAACTGGTGTCAGAAGAGATATATAAAATGACACCTTTACACTGAAGTATCTGTACACTGTAAATTGTACTTTCTGCTTTGCTCTGCAAATCACTTATAACGGCTTGGATCCATTCAGGAACATGTTGAATGTGGTCTCATACACCTTTTATGTTAATTTTCCCTTTAAATGATGGGAAAGATAACAGTCCTAGAAACACTGGGGTTGATTCATTAGGTGGATTATCCTTTTTCTGTAAACAAAAACAGAGGATGTGAATAAACTTTAAATAACCTGAGGCAGAAACCAGTATTTCCACATGCATATATTCCCTCATAACAACTTTCTGCTTTGTACTAACCCAGCAACTGTAATAAAACTTATTAGAACAGACTGTGGTCTCTTGGGAACCTTCAGCTTCTCAAGTCAATGGATTAATGTTATATAAATAGTTTGATACTCTTATTTAGTCAGTTTATCTGTATCAGTTTTCAGTACAGCATCATCTCTGATCTAGTCTCCCTCCAGGCTGAGCCCATTAATATATGCTCTATCTGGTTGTTACTTGAATTAATTTTTGTGCTTTGTATCTTTGTGCCATATCAATGCAAAGTAAATTAGACAAGATATAGCATGTATATTCCCAAGAGGAATACAAGCAAAATGAACTAACGTAAGTTGCCAGCCTTACTGTAGTACTGCCAACATCAGCCACTCTGCTGGAGAAAGAATTTCCTGCTATATTAAGGTAATGTCAACCTGATGAACATGTTTGTACAGTAATCTTTATTTTTATCTCTTTCATTCCTGTGCTGTGAATAGGTTTTGCAGCCAATACACCTTTCTGCTGCAAACAAGAAACATTTCTCAGTTCCTCACTCCATTACTAATCCTATTTTTCCTAATTCTCTAAGTTTATATTGGTTTCTAAAATGCCTTTAGTCCATTTAGTATTGATTATGTTTGTTAGTTAGGAAGGATTACAGTGCAAGGTGGTACCTGCTATTGCTTTGTGGTCTTTTTGTATGATCTAGGCTGAGTCAGCCCACAGTCAATGACAGCCCTCAGGAGCTGAGATCTTCGACCATTATTTACATGGAAATTGCATAAATTAGGGCAGTAAAATCCAGCTCTGTTCCTCAGTTAAAATCCACCGTGCTTTTACCAGCAGAGTATTGACACTGTTGTGGCTCTAACATATTGCTTTCCCCTTCCTTGATACAACTTTTTCTGCCCCAACACGTAGCACAAATGTGAGAGAATCAGAAAAAAGCACTTGTTTTCAAAGTCCCAAAAGCTTATTTGGTAAATATTTTGTAACCTTTTCTAGAAAACATGATAGATTTACTGTGTATAGACTTATATAAGAAAGGTTATTTTAAGCAGGATGTCTTCTTTTGCATTACAAGACCTTCTGCCTATGTTGTTACTTCCTCTGCCATTCATATTCATGAGTAACATCACTGTATTTGTTAACATATTAGTTAAAAATAATTAGTATTACTGTGTGTACTGTGTTTTTAACAAATTTCATAAATAGGATGAAAAAATTGCAGCTGATCAGAACAGTTAGCTTTCAAGCAGCCACTCTGCTAGTCTGCAAATCATGAGTGTTATGGAAGCCACCTACCGCCCATCAGCCAACACTAAGGGTCTAATCTTTTCTGAGGTTAGTTACATAGAATAAAATCATGCAAGCTGCAATTTTCCCAAAATACCAACCTTCTTTTAATTATTTAATATGAATATTTTAATGAAACCACTACTGGGCTTAGTACCATGTGCTCGGGAGCTCAATTGTTTGTCTTATAACAAATATGAAAAGACTGATAAATTTGGGTATGTGATTGTGCTTTTTTGAAAATACTTGATCTTCAGAATATCCCCTCAAAATGCCTTTGTTCTTGTCTCACTGCAGTTTACAACACTTTAGTTTTATGCTAATGCAAGGATCCAGGTTTTTAGCTCAGGTAACAAAGCATACGTGGTCAAATTCTGCATGTGAAAGGGCTTTTCTCATATCACGATGCAGTAATTTGACAAGGAGGTTAAGGTCTCAGATACTGTAAAATTTCCTATGACTCTTATGAAATTAGTCATTCAGATGTGGGAGAGAGACTTTATTAATACTTTCACTAAGGGAGATTTCTTGCACAGCAGAAATGTTGAAAATCAAGCTCATAGAGCTATTTCTAATCTGGCTCTGAATCTCATCAGTATCCCCTTACTCTTTGACAGGTGTCCAATGTTCTGCATGAAGTTGTATCCTAGAGAAAGAAAACAATAACAGTGTTTTCATTTCTGTTGTTTCAATTTTGATGCTTGTTTTCATTCTCATAAGCAAATGTTTTCCTCTTGTTCTTTCCTAAACTACCATGGGATAAAATAAAATAAATCTCTAAGAACAGAAAGAAAACAATAAAGCTCTTAAGAGGTTGTTTGGTTTCTGTTCAGACTCCTAACAGCTGCTTCATTCTTCTTCACTGGTTCCAGATTTAATAAGGCCATGTAAGTCTTTATGAAAACAACAATTAAAAAGTTCTTTTTTTTTTTACCCTTTAAAAATGTATTTGCTGTCATATTTTAATATGAAATAATCTTCTCCAGTTTATCTTTGAGTATAATGCTTGAATTTCTTATTTAAAATTCCTAAAATTATTTTTTTAAAAGAGAAAAGGTAACATGGAGTTATATTTTCCATTAATAACACCACACAGCTCTTGTCTTGCATACTGACTCAACTCAAAAGAAATCAATAAAATAAATAAATCTTTATTTTAGTGAAATAATCTGATCTTTGTGAAGCAACACTGATGAGACAGAGCAAAATATGGTCTATATTGTTTCATATGTGTTTCTTTGTTAACAGTAATGAAACATTTGAGAAAATGTCCCTATAAATGTTTTCATATGTTCCCTAATTTCTGAGTAGAAATATATGATTTCTTACCTGAAAACTTTGCATTCATTGGTGGGCTTTCCTTGACTTTTATCTTATTATTTTTTTAGCACTATTACTAATATGCCACCCCACTTGACTACTTTCAGCTTTGTATGCCTTAATCTACTTTAGGAAGATTGGTCTAACACAGTTGATGTATTCTGGAACCACACTTACTGAAGAGTACACTTTTGTTATAATTGAGTTCACATGCTAGAGTGAACAAATAAATAAAAAGTAAATGGTTTGGGCTTACCCAAATGACTCCTTGGACAGTTTGGTGGGAATGATGAGTTCTTCATGGAAGGAAAGAGTAAGATTGGAGAGAATTTTAAAATTTATATTGTTCTTTATGTTAACATTTTAAAAACTTAGAACTTATCAGCCTTTCTTTCACATTTACCACTTCTTAGACACTGGTGTATATTCCACAGGAACTTAAGACAGTAATTACATTGTGAACTACATTATGCAAGCTTTCACAGTGCTGCTAGCTTCCATTCCCAGCTGCTTGAATGCACTTGAGCTGCATTGTTTCTCTTGAGGTAGTGTCACTGCTTTCTTGTATAGTGGGGAGTTTCAGGCATGCAGTTTAACAGGGAAATTAGGTGTATTATATCTATGGTCCTGGGATGCTTTAAAGACTTGTTTGCTTCTCTAGCAATAATTCATTTCTGTCCTAATTACAACAATAGGAATGCTCCAGTATATTATCGGCAGCTAAAAGAGCATTTTGACAGTATTCAGTCATCACCCTCCTACTGATAAATCTTTAATAGCATTTATAATATCACCTGTCATCAGATAGTTTCAATGGTAATTTATCTTTATTCTTCCCCTTTGCAATGTGCTAAAAACCAGTAGAATTGTGAGAAAAGCAGTTACTGAAGGAAACCTGTACTGCCCCAAAGATACATTCTCAATAGGCTAAATTATTCCCCAATTAATACACAACATTAAAATAAAATTAAACTTGAAATTTAATTTTAAAGAGTTGTGATAAAATTTTAAAAAGGAAATTGATAGCCAAAAATCCCTCTCTATTTTTAATGGATTTTCACAGACTAGTTGTCTTATTTTTCCAACTTCTGTAATGCTGATTTGACATCTCCAGTACCTGTTTTAGTGTTATATTTTCTTTATGAAAAGAAAATGAGTCATTCTCCACTTATATGCCTTATAGCTAAAACAAAAGCAAGTGAGAAAGGCATTTGTATTCTGTAAGAGATTAAAGAACATAATCTTCTCTAAATGTTAGTTTGTTTAGATGAGTTAGAAGTGTTCACCCTGCACAGTCACAAAGCAAAAATGGATGCATGGATCTGAAGTAACTAGTGGTACCAATTTTTGTATTAGTTAAAAAATAATTTGATTAATATAAAATGAGAAAAAATATTTTGAGTGACAATGTGATTAATTTTGTGAACAGAAGCCACAGAAAACCACCTTCTATCTTTCAACTTTCAGTCAATTCTCATGCACCTTTAGGGCTGAGTTACTGGACTGTTTGCAATAACATGAAGAATAAGTTTTCAGGTTTGTCTTCACCCTTTCATCTTCTGAGTCTTAAAGACAATGGGAAATTCAGGGAAAATTAATGTATTCAGTCTGTTCAGTAAAATCAGTAAAATTAGAAAAGAAGGCGGCACAGAAGATCTTTTACACTAAAACCATTTTTACTTCTCCTCCCAGTCCTAACTGTTGCACTGTAGGCAATACTCTATACTTAGACCTCTGTTGAGTTGAATTAATGACATGCTTAAAACACAGAAAGCTTTCTTGGACATTACTTTGGAGGAGAATTTTGGTTTTCTGATTCAAAGGCTTATTCCTAACCTAAGAAACTTTTGGTAGCAGCTTTCTCTTTAGTGGAGTACAAAGAAAGTTCACTCTGTTGCACTCCCATTTCACCCACAATCAGATGTTTGTGTTTCATGTCCTCTTTCTTCCTAGTGATAAAGCAGAATGTGACATGATATAATTGCCTGAAGATAGGTGTCTAGTGGCATGTGGCACTCTTTAGAATACCAGAGGTAAATATAGGGGGCCAGTAGCTAGGAGACTGAGTTTGTTGGAGGCCCTTGCACTTCTGAAGTGACAGCTGGAGTACTGGACCCCATGTGGACTGATTTTATCCATTTGTCGCAGAAGGATTTTCTCTGACACTTGGATTTGTCAAGACGCAATTAAAAATTCCATTGGAGTTCCTCAGTCACATTTTAGTAAGTTTACTTGTTGCTGAATGGCAGGGACAGGGACAGTCAGGTTACACTATTTAATGGCTATGAACCATTACCATTTACACAAACCCACTGTATCACCTTTTACTATTTGATAATTAATATATTTTAATCTATTTTAACCTAAACTTATAGTTATGTACCTGAAGTGCCTATAAAATCAGTTGCTGCTTGTGTATGCATCCAGCTGCTTTACTAATTTAGCCTTTGTTATTCTTCTCTGTTGCAGGTAAGAGGCCTAAATATTTCCAGACAGCATACAGGGAATCTGAAATAAAGATAGGTTTGTTCAGTTACCCAAGGCTATGCTGTAGGCATAGGGTCTGACATTAGTATTACTTGCTTTGGTATTTTCTTATTCTATGTGATCGTAAGGATTTGCATTGCCAAACCTTCCAAGACTCTCTCCAGGTATGGTCTAAATGTAATTAATCAATACACACAGTATTATAAAAATTCCTGGAAGGTCTGGGATGAAAGTTGTGTTTCTTCTTCTGCAAACCCACGGGCAGTCTTAAAAAAATCTTTCAGAGTTAGGGCACTGTAGGGGAAAATAATGGTCTTTTACTGGAGACATGGCACAGTGTGTCTATATTTGCTTGTTCTCCTTTTGCCTTTGGTGGAATGGCCTAAGCATCTTAAGCTAGTTTTTGCATTCTTAGCAGTAATCTACTTCAAGGGACACCAAGTAGTCTGTGTGCACGCCATGGTGTCTGCTTATTAGAATTCAAGCATACACTAATACTGTAGCTTTAAGTTAGATTCCTTTTTATCAGAACATGAGATAAAATCAGCCTAGTGCTACTCATTCCTTATCAACTGGTAAGGAGTCTTTTATAATCGATGATCCAAAATATACACAACAGATTTTTAGATTAGATCAGTGTGTTACTGAGACCAGAGCAGAGCATGCTGGCTGAAATTTTGAAGGTTTGTTTACTGAAAAAAAAATAATTTGACACTTCTGTTGCAGTTTCTGGTAGCTTTGGTGTTTGGCATATATAATTTAACAATTTTGCACAATAAAAAAATATAATTTATTGTCATCAAGGCTCTCAAAAATGGGATGCTTAAGTGTTTCAGCAAACACCTGTTTTTAGAGAATTTCCTTTCTAAAATTTCAAAAAATAACATCTGTCAGAAGAAATAAAATGCTACAAATCGTAGATTCAAGTAAAAGGTGAAATTTGATTTCATCTGGTATGAAAACTGAAATATTGAAGAATAAAAGTATTAAATCATGTGTTATAGTATTCAAACTCTAATAAATTATCTTTTCCACTCCAAGAGTGATGCTTCTTATATTTGTATCCTGAAATCAGCCTCAGGAGTTTGAATTGGCAAAGAGATTTTTTTTCTAGCCTGTAGCCATGTGCTTTCTTGTTTTCTTTCATCCAACTGTTTTATTTATCCCCTTTTGCTCCCATCTTTTATTCTCTTATGCATAGTCACACTTTCTGATCCCTTGCCTTGTATTTCATTTTCTCAGTTCTTATCCCAGCAGATTTCTTTTAAAAATACAGGCATAGCTATGAGAAAATGGCTTGGAAGTAGGATCCCTGGGGAGAAGGCCTCAGGAAATGAAATAGCTGAGCTTAAATGTAACAATGAGCTGGTCACAGTATTGGGATGGATGAAGTTAAGTGTGCTGGTTTTGTTTTGTTTATTTCTTGAATAGCAGCTCCAATTTCCCTGTACTAAATAATCATATTTTAAGCGTATCTAAAAGTAAAAAAATAAGTTTTAAAATGGAGTAATATAGAAAGATATTTGAACTTTAGATTAATTATTTTTTTCTTATTATTTCACTTGATGATACAGATATATTTACTGGTTATTTTGGCTAAATTTTAACAAACTTTGCACACAAAATATCCAGTCCTGGGGTATCAAAGCATCATACATTATCAAAAACATTCTGGATGACAGCTGGGCTGGTTAATGATAGCTGAGGAAAAAAAAAGTTTTGCTAGCTGGAAAGACTATTACTGAAGGGCTCACAGTGGGGAGATGGCAAAATCAAACACAGATTGTGCCTTTAACCATTGGCATTGAAATTTGAGTGACTGTGAAATCTACATATGCAATATGATGGTTCTTTTTTATTGCACATTTTTCCTTGCTCTGTACATAAACGACAAATGGTATTTTGTTTTCCCTGCACCGCACTAGGTAATTATCAGGTGTTGCTTTTGTCCATTTAGTCATTGCTTGATGTAAGATACAATCCAAATGGAACAATGGCATGATTTTATACAAATTGTTTTGGCTCATCTGCACTAGTCCTTAATAATTGCTGAGATTAAAAAAATTAATTCTTTACCTTATTTACCAGCCATCATGTAATAAATGATTGAAAAGCGTAATTTGTCTTCCAGAATCTAACATATAAAACTGAGTTTTATACTTTATATACTTTTATACTAATGTAGAAAACTGAGTTTTAAACTATTACAGAGCCATTAATAGTCAAATTCTGTGGCATAACTTTAGAGACTTGGATACGGCTTCAGAAGCTATAAATCTGGAAGGAACCTGCCTTTTAGTGGTTTCATATTATAGTGTATCAGGACAGTGTGGAAACAAGAGCCATTTCTATTAACATAGTAATGAAGCATTTTTTCCAAAGATAGTGAATGAAATCAACATACTAATTGAATTCTATGCATAATACTTGATGGTCAATATTAGTCAAAAGAGATAGGGAAAACTTCCATTTAATGCATGCCAATATTCTTATTTGTATTGAACAAAGAAAAAGAACAAGAAGATAACATAAGCGACTGTGAGAGGAGCATGTCTCAGAATAAAATCATGTGCATCTAATCTCACTTACACTATGAAGATGTGGAAAGGAAAAAACTACTACAGAGGAGAAAAAATAATTCTCAGCATAGCATAGTATTCATCACATGATTCAGATAAGGTCATGCACTTGATTATAGAGAAAAAACCATACAGGTACATCAGCTGTGATAGACATACCTTTAGGTAAGAATCATAGTATTTTGTATCTAATCTTACACACATTCACAGTTCTATTGTTTCTTCACAGCCTTTCTTCAAAAGGTAATGAAAAAACTGAAGCCCAGTGACTTTTGCTTCCAATGCTCTAACTGTATTTTATGCTCTCTGGAATATTTGTGGAAACTCAGTTGCCCTGAGGTATGGTTATGAGGTTGGTTTGACCTGTGGCACTGCTTTAACGGAATTTGATTTCTAGCCAGTTTTGCTCAGACTATCAGACCAAGAGTCTAATAGTAAGAACACGTAGCTAGAGAACATTAATATTCTTGCACATTTATATGAACCAATATAAAATATTTTCTTTGTTTTATGTCAAATGTTCATGTTTACAAAGAACTCTTTCATATTTTTTTTGTTCTAAAGTGTTTCATAAGAACTACTACACAGGGTTTCTGTATTTATGGAAACAAGGTTTATTAATTCTGTTCTGTAACATCTTGAATGCATCTCTAGAATTAATAAAGAGGATATTTTATTTCTTGATATAAGATGTGTATGAATTCTTTTACTATCGTTTCTTTTTTCCTACTTTTATATTCCTTTTCTTATCTGTATCCTTCTTCCCCATTATATATCTAGTAGCATTAATAGTTTCTTCTTGGTTTCTCATGCACTTATCATGACTCAGTTACAATCCTGCTTGCAAAAGTATTGCATAGTTCTGTATTGAATTAAAGGATTTTCAGATAAATCTACTGTATTGTTTTTAACATAATAAATTTTATAAAAATTATTTATACGAGTTCACTTTATTTGATGCATAATGAAAAAAATATTTGTTTCATTCATATGAGGTAGACAGGAGAAGTTGAAAAGGAAGCATTCTTATAATCACAAAATTTTGTCTGATTATGCAGCTGTAGAAAGAAAAGGTAATTGACATTTACTCTCATATAGAGATAAAATGACTACTTTCATCATATCGCTTTTGCACAGTATTTAAACTATAAGTGGAAATAGCTTTTGACAAATTGCAAGTAACTCAGCAAATATATTAATAGTAATTTATGTGAATCATGTATAATATAATTTATGCCAAGATTGCTGAAATTTTATCAGATCATCACTCTGTGAAAGTACCGAATAATATATTGACCTCCGCAAGTAAAAAACTTTAAATACAGCTTATCTGGCACTTTACTTTCTCATTATGAAATAAGCAGCTGCATTAAGCGCTTACCAAAGATTCATAATATATTGCTGTTCTACTTTATTTAGCTCTTGAGTAGAAAAGATTCTAAAATACAACCTTAGATATAAACAGTCTCTCACTGTTCATAATTCTGTTGTGCAAACAGACTTTCACCTATATAAATAGATAAAAACAACACCAACACGCATTATGGGGGGTTGAAAAGTGTGGATTTCAATCCAAGTGTTGTACCTTCAGTGTGCTCCTTAATGAAGGTGAATTGACTGAATTACAAAAATATTTTTTCCTTACGTGTGCTCTTTGTAGTTGTCTGAGACTTCCATAGCACAGTCAACATCTCCACAGAGAAATGTGTCACAGTTACAAAAAAACTGCTTTATGTATGTAATATTCTACCTAATCTAATATTTCAAAGCTGGTGGAAGATTTTGAAAGCTTTTTTTCCAAAATTAGAAACAATAAAAATATTTATCTGGAAATTTTTTTTTCATTATTTTCTACCTTTTTCATTTTTATGTAAAATGAGTGCTCTCCCCCCTGAATTCCCCTTTCAACAGCATAACACTATGTTTCAATTATAGTGTATTAAGCTTGGCATTTCATAGTTTTTACGTTATGGGTGAATAACCATTCCAATTCATTGTATCTGTGACTTTTATGATTCCAGAGACCTCTATTGTATTCACTCTTTTATTTTTCCCTCTACAAAACTGAAGAGCACCAAACTCCTTCATTGTCCCATGCAGACACTAACTGGTGGCTTCTACCCAGAGCTCAGGGAGTGTTACAGCCTCTGTAACCAGTGGGCAAGCTAACACTTTGTCTTCATTACAATCACAAGGCATCTATATATCTGCATCCTTGATAACAAAATTCCCTGTTAATGTGGCTTGCTTATTGGAGAGTTTCTGTTTACAATAAGGTATTGTTGCCACCGGAATGTACAAGGTCATGCTTTGGGAGACAGAAAGGAAAGAGTAGTGGAGAAACTCTCTCAACCACGGCATCACTTCCACTGTTTTGTAATTTTTTCTTCTTTTTTACTGACATAGTCCGTTTACCTGGAGGTAAGACTACCCTATAACTTGTTTCTACAGCTTGTATAGCGTCTTGATTCTGTCCATGTTATCCTTGTTACAGTTGTTGCAAATGCTTAGAAAAACAGTGTTTGCAATGATATTTGTTGTCTCTTTTCTCAGAGGTATTGTGTGAGATGTGTCCCTTAAATTCAAGTCACCGCAGATCTAGGTTAGATTGTGAAACAAAGTTGCCAGTGTGTTCTGTGGACGCAAAACTTAAAGTTTGAATGGAGATAACTGCAATCTCAAAAGACTTTTCATTGACTTTTCTCCTGCAGTCTTCAATCCTTTCCCCTTCCCCCGCCCCACAGTAATGGCTGAACTAATAAATTAAAAGCCTAAGGTTTTGGGTAAAAGACTGCTTATTTCATTTCAAAATGTGGACAGTTTACAAAACAATAAGGTATAGGGAGATTGTGATTCCTTAAAACAAATACGAAAAATGTTTTACAACTCTCATAAAGTTCCAAACAGCAATTTTCACTTCTTTTTACTCAAAAGCGATCCATTCTACAAGATCTGTAATGACTAGGCCAGCACTATACTTTGTAGGAGTATAATCATCAACCACGTGAGTCAGGATTATCTCATTGTGGAGCAAAGGCATGTTTTGATAAGGCAGAGAGCACTGAAATAGTTCTCACCTACAGCGTGTGCTGCCAGTATCTCTAAAAGAATTTATATCAACTTCATCACTTCAGAAAGGAGTTGACATTCAGTTTGGCTGAATAAACAGAGATATTTCTGAATGGACTTCAATGCTTTTTCTGTAATATGACAGTTAGATTGAAGCAGATGAAGCTAAGTAATGAGTCGATTGTGGCTGAAATTTGAACTATAGACCAAAACATGTTATGAACATACATTACTCTTATGTTTGGTGGTATGATGAATGTTTCTTAATATTTTCAATCAAATTGCAGCCTTTCTTTCAAGATACCAATTGAACGTTGGGCACTGTAAAATCAATCGTTTTGAAATAGGTCTATATAACGGATTCCTTTACCGAACTTGAATGGCTTGAATGGGTGTTATCACCTGTCCCTGCATTATTAACATCAGTTTCCCATTTGGTCCATTTGGTTTAGTGGTGTCACTGAGAAGGTGCAAGCTTTCATCTGATTGATAGTTTGAATGAAGCAGCATTTACGTAAGAGATTGGACTTCTGTTTATGAAACTTGCCCTTAAAAAATCGCTACATAAATCATTCAAAAAGTAAAATTGTTCCATTTGAACTGCCATGTCATCAATTAAAGTGGTCATCCCAGTCTTTTGCTGTTGCAAGAAGTATTTATTGTCCTCTTTGCAAGATAATTCTCTGAAACTGAAACAAGCCTTGAACAGAAAATTCGACTTGTTGGAGATAAGACACTGGTGCTTGTTGACTTAGTTTACATTTTTTGTCTTGGAATATAATAGGATTTTTCATGTTAATTTTTCATTTTATGAATTATTAAGAGTCTTTTAGAAAAATATTACCTGTAAAATAGAAATATAATAATGTGTATGTTAAACACAAAATATGTCTTATTTCATTCAGTCTGCTATACCCCTACACTACTAGTGGCATTTTCATTCTTTGTTTATGAGTGTTGTTGATTCACAGCTCTAAAACTGTTACTACACTTTTAATTGTGTTGGTACTAATACTTCTGGTTTATTGTACACTCCTCATGAACCCTTCACCATCTACTTAACACTGACATAAAATGCCAGTGCTGTTGTCTGAAGTTTTTTTGTCCAGTTGACCATAACTTCTGGAAAGTACTTTAAATTTGTTCAGAATTACATCTGCAATTTTAAGATCCAATTTTTCTATGATACCTTTTTAGGAAACATGTCTCCTGAATTTTTCATTTCCCCAGCACTTTGAAATATCAGGATCAAGTTCTGCCAGCAAGCCATGTTATTGAATAAAGTGACTACTATCCTTAGTGGTATCACAGAGAAGTCCTTGTCTGGCAACAGAATATATGTTACTGTTTTCATTAGGACTCTTATATTTGTTCTTTCTTCTAAGAATAATGAAAACATTTTTGTCTCCAACATTTCCTATTTTGAAGAACAGGAACAACTCATAGTGATGTTAGCAAGCTCTACATCAAATTTGTTTGAAGACCTTTTTTAAAAAATAAGACAGGACACTACGTTATTCCCAGACAGCCTGACACAGCTGTGATCACTGAGTTCCCATGAGAGATGGGTAGTCTGAGAGATGAATCATCACTAAGAAGCCAAGCCTAGTGTTCCTCTTACCCAGCTCTGTGCTTAAAACACTCTGTCCCTTGAAATTCACAACTTTTTTCTTTCTCTTCCCACATGTAGTCAAATGTGTCTGTGAACACTTTTGGAAATATGTGGGCTTTCTATGTAGTTTGAGAATATAAAATTCTCAATTTCAAAATTCCCGTGATCAGTAAGGGTTACCTGGAAGAAGACCTAAAGTAAAATGAAAACTCAAGTAAGGTTACCAAAATAAGCTGCACAGGCTGAAACAGTCAGAAAGCAATATAGTTGTGTCAGGAGATCTCTTCCCATGTATCCCACACTGAGCTTTCATGAATGGCTTTATGAGGTGTGTTACCTGAGGAGAAAACAAAAGTTAATCTTGAATCCTCCCCTGCAACGTGGTTGCAGGCCCTGTTGTTCTTAATGCTTTGTTCCTTCATGGCTCATACATTATCAAAAGGATTGTCTGGCACCAGATAGGTTTTATGATCAAAGAATTCATTCATCATTTGCCTCCTGGTTGCCAACCATGTTACTGGATGTTTCAGTGGAGTTCAGCCAAATGCTACGGGTTTTCAGCTTGTTCCCTCTCCTAATCTTGATGCAAAAATCAATGTAGGGTTTAAAGAAAAAGTATCAATGTTCTGCCTTGCAGCTGGCGATCCACTTTCTGTATATTGATGGCAAACAGAAAAGTTCCTGGATTTGGGACCCAGTTTCAAATATGTCTGTAGATAGGAATAAATTAAATTCATAGTCTGTAATTTATTCCTTGTACCTACACTTTCCAGAATCTCCAAATGCTGGTCTCATCCGTATATCGTCCATGGATTTTCTTTAGGCTGGTAGCTGTTAGGAGAAAATATATTGTGCTGGGTCCAACAGGCTGAGTGAGGCAAGACTGCTGCAACTCCAGGTCCGACCAGGACTGAGGCTGAGCATGCATTCCCAGAAGCCACACGTACACAGAGCACATACACACAAAAATATACGTTGCTGTCCGTACAGATTAGCAGAGACAGACAGACACACAGAACACTCACATGGGCAGAGACAGTATCAATGGCTTCATCCTGCTCCCCTATCTGGCTGAACAAGGTGAAACTGCATAGTGAGACTATAAATATACACATGTACAACAGGAATCCCTCCAGCATCCAGGCTTAGACACTCAGTCTGCTCAGCAGAATCACAAAATCACAGAATCTTAGTGGTTGGAAGGGACCTTTGAGATCATCGAGTCCAACCACATTAAAAAAAAACAAAAACAAAAACAAAAAACAACCAAAAAACCCCACCCAAACAAACACAGTCTTGTGGCTGGCATGGGTTTCACTCATTCAGGTCTCTCCAGTGGCTGCCACCCAGGCATATGGGTTCCCTGACTCATGGGCTGACTCCCGTTGCTGGCAACCAGACCCTCATAGATACACAATAGAGAGAGTGAGAGTTCCTCACCTAGGAAAGAGAGAGGAAGTTAATTTGAATATAGGATAGATAGCACACTAGACACTTGCACCATTCAGCCAACAATTTACACATGACATCCACTTTACCTTATTTTCCCACTCTTGTTACTCTCAAATCACCATACTTTTCCCTGAAGTCTTGTGTAATCCCCAAATGCTATTCTCCTGGTTTCTAGCTGGTCAGCTCCCAACATATACTGGTGTCTAGAGTTGTTGCTGCCCAAGTACAGGATTTTACGGTTCCCTTTGTGGAATGGCATGAAGTTCCTGTCAGTCCATTTCTTCAGCCTGCTCCCAGTTTTCTGCTCCAGATATAAATTCAAAGAAGTTACTCTTTTATGAGATTAACTGCTTTATAGCCCACTACATAAATTTTTTGTGATGAGAAGTCAAGGGCCAGTCAGTATGAAATGTCTTGGAACAGGGTAGAGCTTGAAAATGGGAGTAGAAAGGAAAAGGTGCAAGGCCAATGAGAATAAGGAGTAGCAATTTTTGAGTTAAGTGTGTTCAGTCACATCCATAAAATCTATGGGGTCTGAAATAGAGATCAATTAAATCCTCCATCCTTGCTTCCTGACTTGTCCAAGAATTACAGACAGAGAACACATGCTTGAGTTTAGCTTAATGGGGGAAGGTACACAGATAGTAATAACAGTGTAGCATTAGACTCCTAAACACATTTGTATACATGCATTTTAGGTCATTAGGAAACAATAGGACCTCAATTAATAGAGAAGGACTTTCAGGAACTTAGGTACCTAGGGATACAAGCAAACACCACCTCCCACTCCTCCTCGGTTTCTCCCCCCCCACCCCCAAAAAAACCCAAACCTTAAAGAAAGCATATAATGACATTAAAAAGAAATAATACTACTTAAATGGTCTGCCTATCAAGTAATTACCAGAATCCATGACAGTTAAATATGATTTCCAGAAAGGTGCTGTGGATGATTGAAAAAAGTGTTTAAAATTAATTTGGGCTCCACAATCCTTAAAAATTATATAAAAGGACCTTGCTGCAGGAGAACTCACCAGAAGTATAAGCATATTCAGTGCCAGTTGTGGATCCTAAAAGTTCTCTTAAGGACACTCATTTTCCCTAGTGACTGTATATGCAACGTATATACTTTCTTTAGATTGTTTTCCTGGGTCATGGAATCATAGCACCATAGAATGTTTCCGGTTAGAAGGGACCTTCAAGATCATCAAGCTCCAACCCCACTGCCATGGGCAGGGACACATCCCATGAGACCAGGTTGCTCAAAGCCCCATCCAGCCTGGCATTGAACATCTCCAGGGATAGGGTATCCACAACTTCCCTGGGCAATTTATTTTTATATTTATATATATGACACTGTAATTGCAATCTCTGGTCCGGGTGTATATTTCCATTTTTATAAACTTGCGGGAATTCAAAATGCTTTTTTGAGTTCTGTTTAACATTCTTCCTTTTGTAAATCCTACTACACTGATGAAAAAATTTATACTTGAAGATACCTTTAGAAATCTGCCTCTAGTTGTATAAATCACTTTGGATAATGTAATACTGTCTAGACCACCAAAGTACCTTAAAACATTTTGGCAGAGGTCTTCATAGCAGTCTAAACAACTCAGTCAGAGCTGAGTGACTGATAAAATCCTAGCAAGTTTTACATGTTAAAGTTTAGGATTGTATTTCATTTATCCATTTCTGTGGTGGCTCCTTATCTGATCCTTTTGCCATCACATTGTTTACAAATTCTGATGCCATTCTACAAGTGCATTTTTGTCTATGTACAACTTGTGAAAGCAAGATGGAAGCATAAATGTGTTTTGGTTTATTTTTCTTTAAGAGTGTGTGTCCCCTCTGGGAGTTATAGACAAGCATTGAAGTGCGACTGTATTACTGTATTTGCAGAGTAAGTTACTCTGTCTGGATGCCAATTGCTCTGAAGTAAACATTGTTTTTTAGAAAAGAAAAGGAAGGGAGAAAAAGAAAAAAATAGTTGCTATATCAACCTGAAAGGAAAATAGCTTTTTTTTTTTAAAGTATAAACCTTCTTGATAACACCAAAATATGAAGGTTTGAGTGCCATACTACAGATGCTGGTTTTTGATAAGTAAGACTTTTGACAGTGAGGTTTCAGTGACAGAACACTAAGGCTTTGATTTGGACCCCTGCTTTTCCCTACAATTTCAATCTGTGTAGACTGTAAGAGTTTCTTTCACATTTGTAGCAGCAGTCCTGAGATTAATGTCACCACCCATTATTATAGAGGAGAGCATTTGATACTGAAGGTTCCCAGAGTTCCTATCAGCTTTCTATGGTATATCTGCTCTCTTGACATTTAATGTCCCTTAAACCTGATATAATCTGCTAATTTTAACACGTCAAGCTTTTTGGGGGAATAAAG
This sequence comes from Gallinago jamesoni, assembly GCA_025769975.1. Classification (NCBI taxonomy): domain Eukaryota; kingdom Metazoa; phylum Chordata; class Aves; order Charadriiformes; family Scolopacidae; genus Gallinago; species Gallinago jamesoni. The sequence continues at coordinate 33,861,115 of JAOQGH010000040.1, read as the reverse complement.
AATTTTGTTATCTCTGCTTCTCCATTAAGATTGTCACTATCTATACCTTCACAGTGCTTGATTTATCCACCTCCTTTGTGATTAAACATAGCTGTATAAAAAGTAGAACTGTAAGATCAGTATAACGTCATACACAGGTAAATACATCCTGCAGGAAAATGCTCAATGCAGATGGAAACATGCTTCTCTGAATATTGCATCTGACCCTTTTTCTGTTGATGGCTCATGGCACATTTCTTCAGGAGCAGACATAGATCAGACCCTATATTCCATCTGATCTGTAATTTTTTCTGCCTTGGTGGCAAGCACCAGATGTTTCTGAGGAGATGTTAAAGCAGGCTATCCAAAGACACTGTTTCTTTCTAATCTCGGACTCTGAGTACTTGTTTTTTGCTCTGAAACAGAAGGAACTGTCACTTGGGCATTCCAGTATCTGGCTTTTCCACACCTTTCAGCAGCCTTGAGGGCTTTGGACAGCTGACTGATCTGTCCCAAGAGATGCCAGATGGCAGCTTGAGCCTTGGCTAGTAATGAGACATTCATGTATAAAGGCTGCTAAAAGTACGGTCACTACTGCAACAAGTGTGACAGTAAACTGAGTTTGGCCAAAACAAAAAGAAAAAAAAAAGGACTGTAAATTTATTACTGTCAGAAGTTAAAACTGCAATAGCTAAGAGAATTGTAGGTAAGTTTCAAAATGACGAGCCTCTGTAACACTATTCCTTCTAAGTACATCTCAAATGCTGTAAAACAGAAGTGGGGTAGGTAACATCTGTCTCAGTTTTTGCAGACAAGGAAAATCTCAAGAGAAATTCTGCAGCGTACCTAAACCTGCCAACCCCCAAAGGGCAAAGGGAAAAAAATACACAGTTCCTCATTGTTGCTTCGTTTGATCTGCTGCTATAAAGCAGTATATTTGCAGAAAAATATGTTATAAAATGTAATGCCTAATTGGCTTTTGAAAAAACTTCATGTTCGTTCTGCTAACATATTCTGGAGCAAAGACTCAAAATAATTGCATAGAATTATTATTATTAATAATAAAGGAATCTCTTGCCAAGTTGTTATTTTAACAGTGGCTAAAGGAATGAAAAGGTGTATTTTGCTGATATAACACAGCATTCCAGATCCAATGTAGTTAAAGCTGATCAAGGTGAAGACAAAGTATCTTTTAACAGTTGAAACTTTCTTGATTTTATCTTTTAAATTTCTGTGACTTTTTATGTTGTTTTATAATTTGTTTTCCAATTGTTTTCTTCTGTTCTTTAACCAACAATTAGAATCATAGAATCATAGAATCGTCTAGGTTAGAAAGGACCTTCAAGATCATCTAGTCAAACCATCAACCTGGGTGTCCTTCACGCACTCAGGATGATCTATTCCATGACCTTCCCAGGCACTGAGGTCAGACCGACAGGCCTGTAGTTCCATGGATCATCCTTCCGACCCTTCTTGTGTTGTGAATGGGTGTCACTTTTGTTAGACACCAGTCAGCTGAGACCACCCCAGTTTGCCAGGACAGTTGGTAAATGATGGCAAGTGGCTCTGTAAGCAATTCTGCCAGCTCCTTCAGTACCCTTGGGTGGATCTCATCTGGTTCCATAGACTTGTTTGTATCTAGGTGTTGGAACAGGTCCCTCACCACCTCCCTTTGGATTACAGGGGACTTCTTTCTGTTCCCCACTCCTGTCCACTACTTCAGGGGTCTGGGTACTTAGGGAACCCCCTACTCTACTATTAAAGACAGACAAAGGCAGCAATCAGTACTTCAGCCTTCTCCTCATCCTTTGTCACTACATTACCTCCCATATCCCATAGAGAATGGAGGTTCTCCTGAGTCCTCTTCTTGCTACTAATATATATATAGAAATTATTTTTATTGTTTTTAACATCCAAGGCCAGGTTGAGTTCTAGCTGGGCTTTGGCCTCTCTAATCTTTTCCCTACATAACTTTTCTACACATTTGTAATCTTCCAAATATCATACCAGTCCACAAAAAGGGCAAGAATGAGGACCGAGGAAGTACAGGCCAATCAGCCTCACTTCTGTCCCAGAGAAAATAATGGAGCGGCTTGTGCTGGACATCATCTCCAAACACATTGAAGATTAAGAAGTTATCAGTATTGGTCAACACAGGTTTACCAAGGGTAAACCATGCTTGACCAATTTGCTAGCCTTCTATGATGTTGTAACTAATTGGTTAGATGAAGGGAGAGCAGCAGATGTCATCTACCTTGACTTCAGCAAGGCTTT
>JAOQGH010000040.1:33824121-33836525 GCA_025769975.1 Gallinago jamesoni | reverse complement strand
GGGAAGGGAAGGGAAGGGAAGGGAAGGGAAGGGAAGGGAAGGGAAGGGAAGGCTCCTTACATAAAGTGGTAAGGGGAATTTTTCTCTTTTTTTTTGCACAGAAATATGTCATTTAGAGTCATCTCATTTTATCACTCACTGCAGTATTTCACATATGTCCAATAGAGAAGGCGTTAAGGCTAATATGAGGTAGACTTCTTTTGGTCAGAAAGCCAATTTATCTCTGACTACCATGGCGAGTTAGACAACGGAAATGCGGTAGAGAGGCAAATAAAGCCTTTTCTGTTAGGAAGCTTCAGGTTTGCTTTCAGTGTTTTTCATGTTTCTTTGTTTTATTTCCAAGTGAGATGTAAGAAATGTGGAACACCATTTACAACAAGACTCTGACAAGCATTCTGCTCAGTACACATGAAGAGTGAATTGCAGTTGCTCAGAATGATTGTGAATAAACTCATGACTCACTTTAAGGTCATAACAAATTTCAATGAAAAGAAGAACCAGAGTATATTAACTTCAGTCATTTACAAATTGCATGTCAAACAGAGATAAAGACAAGTGTTGAATGGCAAATGAGAGAGTAACCAAGACTGGTGTTTTCTTTAGTCCAACCATATTTCTCTTTTCCCTGATCTATGCAGGTCATCTTAGAAGATGAAATCTGATTTTGTTAATCCAGCTGACGCCATCACAAAGCAATAGTTGTTGTTTATTCTGCTGGAATTTTGAATAAGACACTGCAAATCTTCTGTCATACATAAAAATACTTCAATATAAAAACAAAACAGATCACTAAACTGATAGTCATCATGATGTCTGACTAACCACCTGTGAGTGTTAAGAACATACGTGTGTTTATGCCTGTTTTGTGTGTTGTTTAGCAAGGTATAAAGTCTATATCAGTTGCATCTGATACATAGCAATGCCTTCTGCTTGTCCTGAGGTCCTAAACCGTAAGTAGAATTGCCATAGGCCTCACAACAACCATATACCTGTAACTTATTTCTAAAAATATCTGTTGCCCTCCATACTCACTCCTGGAATATCAAAATCCTGAATACCTGCAAAAGATTGCTCTAGGCAATCCTGCTTTAGCAGGGGAGTTGGACTAGATGATCTCTAGAGGTCCCTTCCAGCTCTGACAATTCCGTCATTCCCTATATAAAATGCGTGAGATTTCAATATGAAAGTAGCTGTAGAACCAGTTAGTGATATTTCATGTCTGATTACTACGGATGTTCAGTAAGTTCCCTCTTTCTTTACTGTTTGCTTCATCAGTTCTTGGTACTTAACCTTTCTTACTCTGTGCTGCTACACTGTCACTGTTAGGTGACATCAAAAGTCACACTAAAATTATGGCAATATTAGGTGATATAGTAGCAGAGCCCTTGAAAGTATAGATTATTTGTTGTTCCTAAGGAAATCCGCTGGCTCTTGGAAGATAACTATCGAATGTGTCTTTAAAAAAAAAATCCTTGTGAGAAAAAACTTGAGGAAGTGGAAAACTTGAAAAAACTTTACATAAATTGTACAGAAGCAAAATGAGTCTCTAAAGTGAGATCTAAGTGCTTTCAAAATCATCATGTTTTTGAAGACAAATAGCAAAGTTGATGGACTTGATAGATTCTGCCTCCAATAAAGGTTGGTTAGTCCAAGGACAGAGCAAATTATATAGGTTAATTCTGTTCACTTCAGCTACACTGTATTTTGTATGTTCTAAAGCAGTAGTTTATAATAAAATCTTTAATTTTCTTCTTAATGGGAAATCAGTTTCCCAGTAAAAAAATTATTTGTCAGGTAACATATTGAGTCACTGATCTTAAATTACTGATTTTTAAATCAATAATTTATGCTGAGACATATACATACTAGAGCAGTAGAATTACTTCCTTTTTTCCCAAACAGAAATAGCACGTTTCTTTAATCCTTATGTATGGAACATTATGTTCTCTTTATTGTCATTTCAAAGAAATCCCTTTCATCTCTCATGTGCAGATTAGGCAAAGGAAAGGGTGAATTCACTGAGCAGGCATCAGAATCTAGTTATTATTAAAATGAGAGCATTAGCAAGATCTGAATAGAAAAAACTCATAAACAAAATGTAAGTGTGTCAAACTGCTTGCATTTTATATGATGAAATGCTACCAGGAAAGCTTAGAAAATTCATAAAATAATTTAATAAGCATTTCTCATGGGAATGGCAAGAAATTTAAGGACATTGGATTTTTTTGTTTCAATCTTCCTGATGGGACATCAGGAAAGTAATTTTCACAAGCTGGTTATGTAATTTTGGCGTTTTTTTCTGTAATCCAAAAATAGAGTAAAAAAAATTAGGAACCATGTATGGTATGAGAGTTGCAATGCAGGATAATATATTTAAGTAGATGTCTCCCTCAGGGAATATTGTTCATGCTGACATCTGTATTGTGCATGTTGTTTTCACACATTCATCAGGAAGGAATATGCGAGAGCTCAGGGCCAAGAGAACCTTATCAATATCCCTGTGTTCAGGCAATCTCTGACATGAAAAGGAACTGGGAAATTATACGATAATCTTACTATATGTTTGAAAGAGCTAACACCCAAAAAATCTGGAAGGAAAAAAAACCAAACAAACCAAAACATGAAAAAGAACAAACCAAAAGAGGAAATTATTACCAGGCTGGAGCATATTACTAGAGTAAGAAGGTGAGAAGGTTGACAGAGAATTCATTTATGACTTACAGTTGTTTTCTTAACTTACCTGTAGGGTATGTGAAGTCAGAAATCTGTCACAGTATACATAAATATTTGTTCAAATGCATTAATTTTTCTCTCTGATAACTACCACTGCAACAGTCTTGAAAAGGTTTGTTGTTTGGAAATTTGCATGTTCTTGGATTTCAGTAGCATTTTTTCTCCTCTCCTTTTCAGTCTTACCAAAATAATTCATTTTGGAAAATGGCTCATGAATGTTCATCAAAAAATATGCACATGGAACAACTTTATGAAATTGCTGGAAGATGCCTATATTTTTTGACTGTTGTGTCTAAGGGCAACAGTTTTCATACAAAACTAACAAATGGAAAGGTTTCAGGCTGCTCCCACTGGATTTTATCCTGCTTTACTTGGAAATACATGAGGAATGCCTGTTTTGAGATTTAAAAAAATTTACAAAGATATGATACACAAGGAAAAACATACTCATTTTCTTCTAAAATGCTGTGTAAGTAGATTTAGCTATATAAACTCAGAACTCTTCATAGAGAAAGATTTTTCATAGACCATCCTGAACACATATGCATCCTCAAGATATCAACATGATGAGTTCATTGTGTTACCCAGCCAAAATTAGTTACTTTCACACTAGTATTTCCAGTGATAAATCTCTGTTCTTATATATCAACTTGCAGGAAAAATAACCCCGTGACAGAGAAACAAAAGCACTCAATCATTTTTTTTAATTATTTATAGTCTATTTTTACTCACACTTAGAAATCACCTTTTGATATCTGTTTGTTTGCTTGTTGTTTGGTTTTGTTTGTTTTTTTCAGAATAAAGATTACAAATATTCAATTAAAAAGATGTTATAAGGACTTTAAGGATGATTTAAATTATCACTATTAGAATAAAAACCACAAGTAGTTACTGGATGTTAAAGTAGTTTATGACCTGAGCTCCAAAGAAAAGAATGGTAAGCTAAGACTTTGGAAATATGATCACAGACTTTAAAAAAACAGTAAGCGTATACTGAAAAAAGGATTTAGGATAAAGGGTGGAATTAGACAGACAATGTAACTTCAAACAAGTTGCTAACTAGCTCTCAAGAGTATCTGAAATATAATAGATACCTCATGGGCTAGTTCTTATCTCCTCCTCAACTTGATCAGGCATGACAGGTCCTTAGTCTTCAAAATCACTGATTTTGGCCCCATTGGCTGAGAAGCCAGGTGAAATTAACCATTACTAATGATAAAGATCAAGATCACTTATTCACAAAATCTTTTAAATTACTTTTGTAAGTAGAATTGTTAAATTCATTGTTTTCATCAGGCAAAAATACATGACATATTTATATGGTTCACTGCATACACTTAGATTTGTCATTTATTTAAAATAAATGCTATGTTTCTATGCATAAGGGTCAATAGGTAATTCATTCCACATAAAGTATATTATCTGGAATATAACAGCATGGCAGTAGCTACTATGGTGTGTAGAAAGACTTACAAAATGCCACATTCAAAAAATGGTGAACTATTATTCTATTCTGTTTATTCCAAGAAGGGATTAAACCAGATATTGACATTTCATTATCAGTATTAATTAATTAATTAACCAGTTTAGCAATAAGGTTTTTGCCAGCGGTGCTAATTTCTAATACAGGATGGAAAGGCCAGTTTCCTAAAGAACAAGAAGCAAAGTTCCAAAAGGAGAGAAAAAGAGAGATTCAGAGAATAAGGAGCAGGAATGGTAAGCTAACAACAAGCACATTCACTTATTAATGATGTTGAGTGTAACCATAGAGTACTGAAGAAATAATAATAACTAAATATTTAGTTGCTACAGTTACTATCCTTGATCTCTCTGTGAACCTCCCAAAGTCACAGTGGTCACAGCAGTCTGAGTACTGCTGTGGATCAAGGCCAATTTTGCACTTTTACCCATGGACCATAATTAAAATAGATCAATGAATAAGGAAATGCCTGCAGAAAGAGATCAGTCTTGCAACATTTCCCAAAGGTCTTTACATTTTTTTAAGACTAAACTGTAGTTTAAATCTGTCCACTTACTGTAGATTCTTCCCTTTACAGCATATTTTTTCACTGAAAAGAAGCCAGCTGAGCATGCATTCCAGCGAGATACAGAGACAACATTACTCATACTCGTATTTTGGCTTATAATAGCTTTGATTATATGGGCATCATTGTTTTCAGTGACATAAAAGGATCTCGCCGCTGTGCTTGCATAATGCAAACTGTTTCAGGAACCCATGGAAACAAAACTGTAGATGGAAAGGGTTATTATGAATTTTAACCCTGCCATAGTGTGTTCTTTCTGTATTTTTTCTGAGAAGATATTTTTCTTGTGGTTTCTACCTACCATTGGTTATATAATTTCAGCTGGACTTCATTATCTCTGCATGAATTACCATGAAAAATCACCATATACTTTTAATGAGAGGTTTTTTTTTCACCCTAGATACACTTGTACCTCATATCTGACACTATATTAGTGGGATGAAATGAAGGAACAAAACAAATTTTTCACATCTTTCATCAATACTACATGTTACTTTTCAAAAGAGAAAAAAAAAGGGCAGACAGGCAGAAACAGTAAATTACAGCCCAAGAGTAACACTGAGTACACAGACGATGTTTCTTGACTTCTTGCAGTGAGATCAGCTTTTATCACTTCTTGCCAATTCTATTTGATTGAAAGCAGACAATGCATTCTGATTCTTACTAATTCCTGGCCTCTTCATGTAAAGTTTTGATTTCTGGTTCATTTTTACATCCTTGTTAAAAAACTTTTGTGTTTGTACATGTGCATGTTTTGTTTTTGAATAAGTATATCTAAAACTTCTCTGACTGCATACTTACTTTCTGTTTTGATTTGTTCCCTTATAAAGGAAATATCAGGAGAATATATTTATAGATATAATTTGAGTGCTTCATAAATTAACACTACAGAGGCCCATATCTTGAACTTTCATGAATCTGAATAGATCCATGGGCATTTATGACCTAATAAGCACCCCTTAGGAACTGGCTATTAGGTATGTTGACTCTTCACAAAGGAAATAATGAAGAAGACAAGGTCATTTTATATATGGCAGCCTTAGACTTCCCTACAACGTTTATTATGAAGGCCAATGGAAGGAAGGTTTTCTTTCACTCCTGTGTTTTGCTGTTTTTGAGGTTAATCTAAATTATACAAGTAACTAGCAGTCTTTCCAGTGAAGTAGTCTCGAGTGGAGATGAATGGTGAATGAGGCATTCTCATAAAACTCTTTTACCGGTTGCTTCTATCACTACGAACAGATTTATTGAGAGAATTCTCAACTAGTTAGTATTCTGACTATTTTGCCCTGACAGATCAGTGGAAGGAACAATAGTCTGAAGGAGAGTAAGGCCTAACAATTACTGATTTAGTTACTTACTATGAATAGACAGCTGTCTCTCTGTAATTTACTACAAGCACATAATATATTCTGGGCTACATAAGATATCTGGGGTTATAGGTTATAACATGCTCAAAGAACAGCACAGTGCTGAACAACCATAAAAAACCAAAAAAAGTCATGGCGAGCACACAGTGGTGATAAGCACTAGTACTATCGTTACTAGATAAAATATTCTATAATTGACAGGACCATTATTTCCCAATAGAAACATGGGACTGGAGGACCATAGTAACAAAAAATCTCAAAGGGAGCTGCACAAAATAATGTGATTTAACATTTGCTTTTGATTTTATCATTTAAATGACATTGTTCCAAAGTGAAAGAAAAAGAAGTTGGGAATTTTAGGAATTTGCAGGCCTGGTGACGTTTTTTCTAACTCTGAGAAGACACTGTTCAAATAGCAAGAGGAGAAAGATGATAGAAGCCGATAGAAAGATGATAGAATGACACAACGACTCAAGGATTTTAGTTATTTAGAACCATGCAATTGGAGAGGTCACTCTCCTTAGATGAAGGATTGCATTACTCTTGGCATGTTGCAGTGTTTGGTGCCACATCAACACTGAACATTTTCAAGTTCTGCAAGCTTTTTCAAATATATCTCCTCTTCATAAAATTGAATGTATTCAGTCTATATACTTCTTATTACTCAGCTTGGCTTCTGGTTCTTTTTTACAGTGGAAGATGCTGTCTGCCTAACATGGGGACATATTTAGAAACCAAAAAAGTGCATCCTCTTAATAAGTACCCTTAAAATGCTGCTTTTCCCAAAAAAAACCAATTACAATTGATGGAACAGCTCCTTCTGGGAGTCATCCCAAAGCATATGGAGGAGAAGAAATCTATCAGAAGTAGTCAACATGGATTCACCAAGGGAAATCAGGTTAGACTAACCTGACAGCTTCCTGCAATGGCATGACTGGATGGAAGGATAGATGAGAGGAGGGCAGTGGATGTCAGTTACCTTGACTTCAGCAAGGCTTTGGACACCGTCTTCCACAGCATCCTCATAGGTAAGCTTCAGAAGTGTAGGTTAGATGAATGGATAGTGAGGTGGATTGAAAACTGGCTGAAAGACAGAGCTCAGAGGATCATGATTAGTGGCAAAGAATCTAGTTGGATGTCCTTAACAAATGGTGTTCCCCGGGGGTCAGTACTGGGTCCAGTCTCCTTCAATATATTTATCAATGACCTGGATGAGGGGACAGAGTGTACCCTTAGCAAGTTTGCTGATGACACAAAACTGGGAGGGGTATCTGACACACCAGAAGGCTGTGTTGCCATACAGAGAGACCTGGACAGGCTGGAGAGTTGGGCAGAGAGGAACCTGATGGAATTTAACAAGGGCAAGTGTAGGGTGCTGCACCTGGGAAGGAATAACGCCATGCACCAGTACAGGTTGGGGGCTGACCTACTGGAGAGCATATCTGTGGAAAAAGATCTGGGAGTCCTGGTGGACAACAGGATGACCACAAGCCAGCAATGTGCCCGTATGACCAAGAAGGCTAATGGCACCCTGGGAGGCATCAGGAAGAGTGTGGCCAGCATGTTGAGGGAGGTTATCCTGCCCCTCTACTCTGCCCTGGTGAGACTCCATCTGGAGTACTGTGTCCAGTTCTGGCCCCCCCAGTTCAAGAAGGACAAGGAACTACTAGAAAGAGTCCAGGAGAGTGCTACAAAGATGATTAGGGGACTAGAACATCTATCTTAAGAGGAAAGGCTGAGAGATTTGACTCTTTTTAGTCTGGAGAAGAGAAGACTGAGGAGGGATCTGATCAATGCCTATACATACTAAAAAGGCTGGGTGTGAAGAGGATGGGGCCAGTCATTTTTCAGTGGTGTGCAAACTTGGACATAGGAAGTTCCATCTAAACATGAGGAGAAACATCTTTATTTTGAGGGTGGAAGAGCACTGGAACAGGCTGCCCAGAGAGGCGGTGGAGTCTCTGCCTCTGGAGACATTCAAGCCCTGCCTGGACGTGTTCCTGTGCAACCTGCTCTAGGTGGACCTGCTCTGGCAGGGAGGTTGGACTAGATGATCTCCAGAGGTCCCTTCAAACCCCATGTCATTCTGTGATTCTGTGAATCTGATGTCAAGTGTATTCTTGATACTAGCACAGACTGACTTTCTTACATAGATAAATTTACCTTAGGAGGAAATTTTTGTATAGTCAAATTTGCTCATGTGATTTTTCTGTCATTCTGTTTCAGAATACCTATGATAATGTTTCTGTGGTGATTTTAGTTTACCTAATCCCACAAGTGTAACAAAAAAATAGTAAAACAGAAATAAATTTTGTCTTCCCTCCTGTTTTTGGGGAATGTTGGAACTTGATCATAGAATCATAGAATCATATGGGGATATTCAGATTATTTCTGATCTCATCTGAATTTCCTAGAAGGAGAATGGACTTTGCTTATTTGGCTAAAGTCTTCAAGGCCTTTAACTTCTTTGTTTTTGACTCTTCTATCTCCTCCCCACCTCAAGCACTGCATGGGAGTTGCAGTGAGTTCATAACACCACATTGCTTCCGCTCCTTCTTCTTCACACATTTCCTCTGCTCCAGCATGGATCCTTTCTACGAGCTACAATCCTTCAGAAGACGACTGCTCCTGAAAAGTCTTAGTGTGTATCCACCATGGGTCACAGAAAATCTGCTCCTGTATGGTGTTCTCTCCACGGGCTGCAGTTCCTGCCAGGAGCCGACTCCAGCCTGGGTGATCCATGGGCTGTAGTTTCCTTCAAGAGTATCCACCTGATGCAGAATGGGGTCTTCCATGGCATGCAGGGGAGACAACCTGCTTCAGCATGGTATTCTCTGTGGGCTGCAAGGGAATCTGCTCCAATGCTTGGAGCTTCTCCTCCCTTTCCTTCATCATTGAGCTTGATGTCTACAGGGCTGTTTCTCTTACATGCTTTCTCACTCCTCTCTATAACAGCTGCTGCTTGGCATTTTTTAACCTTTCTTAACTATATTATGATAGATGCAACACCAGCTTCACTCATAGGCTCAGCTTTGGCCAGAGGTAGGTCTGTTTTGGAGCTGGCTGGAACTGGCCATGTCCAGCACAAGGGCAGCCCTTAGTCTCTCCTCACAGAGGCCACCCCTCTACTGAAATCTTGCCAAGAAAACTCAATAATGTAATATAGAAAGCTGGCTGTGTAGTCTTAGAATATTATCCTTGTCTAAGTTTATCTATTAAAGCTGGACTTTATGCAACTGAAGGCCAGCAGAGTTTTGTCAAGAGCTTTAATTGAAATAAAATTAAGATGTTACCATAAAGTTCCTATAAATTCATTTTTCATTATAAATAACTTAAAGCAATTTAAAATATTTCTACATGCTTTTAAGGGAAAAATATTTTACTTAGGAATCTACCAATAGAATACCTGGACCATGTTATTACAGTGAAATTAGACATGAATTTGCAAAGCATCATTATTAAAGGGCACAAATGATCATTTAAGAAGACAAAAGATTTAGAAGAGAGAGGTCATTTGGAGATCTTATTCTGATACATAATTACAGAAATTTCTGTCTAATTATCAAGATACTTATATTGAACAATGCAATGAATGATTAAGAACCTGAACGTGGTTCTAAGTTTCACTGACAGCGTGAGTCATAAAGGATGATTCTAAGGCTAAAGAGTGTTGGAGACCATCAAGGGTCTGATGCTGGTGCCTGAAACATTATGCTGTCATTTATGTTTCTACCCAAAGCCATTCAGGTAAGAAGTGAGATGATGAAATAATAGCACCCAGTAGGTGCAAATCACCTGTGCATTTCTATTGTAGAGTATCAACGTCTGTCTTGCCACATGGGAAATCTTAATAAGGCAAAGCATACTGTGACTGACTGTTATCAAGAAATATGATTTATAGCTTTGCAGGGAATTTCTCAACTACCTGAACTCTCTGAACCAGCTCACTCTTATCTGAATACATTGTAGATTTAGTCTTGGGAAAGCAGCTGCCAGATGAGTTCAGGAAATTCACCAAGATGGGGATTAGGATTGATAAATGACTCTATATGCACATACAGGATTTAACAGGGTATGGGGGAGGGAAGGAAAAAAGCAAAACTGTAGCTGCTCCTGTGTGGGGTTATATCATGAGCACAGTGGACTACAGTTTACTCCAGCAATAGGGATTGTATTCCTCTTTCTGGCATAGTGTAGAAACAGATGTCTGCACTGACCTCTCCGTATTCTTGGCCAGAAGAATGTTTTTGAAACACAACAGAGATGTTAAAATTTTAGTTTTGTGTCTGAGATAGTGCAGTGTTATCTAAATAAAATCTCCTCTCTGAATTGGTGCATTTTCAGTATGGCTATGAGTGTTGGAGAAGTACTTAATTATCTCATGCTAAACAATTGTCTCAAGTTCAGCAGTTTTGTCCCTTGTGTCCTTCCTTGAAAATAGGGCTATATTAGTTGATGCCTGAGCAGACAGACAGAAAAAAAATATTAAAAAGTAGTAATGCATGATGTTTAATTTGTCTAAGATGCAAGGCATATAAAAAAAATGTAACTTAAGAGTGGAAGAAACAACCAGAAAAAGTGGGGGTATTTATACAGCTGACAAGGTATGCCCACCATTTGTTTAAAGGATTTGTAACCTTTATAGATCTTGTTGATTCTCTAAATCCTTCTAGCTGTCCAAGGCACAGCTGTTGCTTGGATAGCTTTTGCCTTTTTTTTTTTCCCTTCAACTTTGATTATTGCCGTGCACCTTCCATGAGATAATACTTTTAAAACATTGGGAAATCTCATGCTAATGCATAATTCTTCAGTCCATTTCTAAGACACTGTTTCCCTCCAACTAGTTTTCCCTTTTGTTCCACCAGCTGTCCCATGTAACAAATACATCCTAAAAGAAATTTAAGGTGTTAGTTTTTATTTTAACAAAAAATGTCAAGAATGACAACCAAGCAGCTAATTCATTTCACTGCAGGCACTAGCAGCTGGAATGCAGGGGAAAAGAAGTAGCATTTCCACAGCAAACTATGATCATGTGAAATAGAAACAGTCCCATACGGGAGTAATCATCAGAATTTCCTTGAAAAATCTGAACAGTGCCTTTCACATTTGTTGTCCAAAGTATTTTACTAATCAGAATTTTCACTGATTGAGAAATGTTCACAGAAAGATATTGATCCTGATTTCAAGAGCTAATAAGTTTAAGGCAGAAGAGAAGCATATCCCAATGGCTCTTATATACATTCACAACCAAGCCATTTATTTGGCATTTCAAAACTGAACACTCTCAATACATCATTCAGAAATGACCTGACAATGGTGGAGGTTTTGATGGGAATACTCAGGGTGATTCCAACTGAAAAGTTATAAGCTGCTTGCACAACCTATGGGAACGGAAAGGGGAAAATCCAATATGTGTTTACTGTCTGCATTTATACTTTGTACACAAGTAGACTCAAAGCTAAATTGTCTGACCAATTTTTACAGCTGTAAGGGTGCCTTTGGGGTCACTGGTGACAGCCCACCTGTTGTATATCCAAGGCTGAAAACGCAACTGCTTCTGGTTTGTTGATCTTCTTCCTGAACATCTACACAAGCACTGTTGATTCTGCAGATGCAGTTCTGTAAGTCTGTCTGACAGAAGGTCCTCCACAGAAGATAACAGAATCTGGTCCAAATAAAAAGTTCTCCTGTCCCTTGCACTCTCCGCTCCCACCCCTCCTCCAAACTGCCATGCATAGCAGACCAAGGTGAGCAGGCTTCTCAATACAGCAGGAGAATTGCCACAGGGTTCACAGCAACCTGGAGAATGCTGTCTGGATCATGACCTGTATGAAGAGTGCCTGTCCTTCTTTTTGTCTGTAATGGAAAGAGAGAAAATGAAAGGTTTCACTACAGCTACAGCAAGATGAGCGTCAAACACTTTGCAGCAAGTAACAGATAACCGACTCAGAGGCCACAACACCTGGAACAATACTGAGAAAAACAAGGCCTTACCCAAGGAGAGCAACTTCCTCAGTATAATGAGGTAGACGGCTGAAGAGAGAGCTGTCTTCCTGAGTGGGATATAAGGGAGTCATTTTAAAGGAAGGTCCCTTGTATGCAGCAGTTAACAGCCATCTTAACTTTATGGGCTTGGAAGAAAATGAAAGGCATAAAGCTGTAGATTTCCATTCTTTTTTTTTTTTTTTTTTTTTTTTAAACATAAAAATAAATGCTCAAAAAATATATACAATAAATGGGGAAAGTGAAAAAATGG
>JAOQGH010000040.1:33794920-33812795 GCA_025769975.1 Gallinago jamesoni | reverse complement strand
CCGTTTTTTAATTCTTAAAAATTTAAATATGCCCCCCCCCCCCATATTAGGTCTGTCTGAAATTATTGTTTTCATTTGGGGAGGAAGGAAAGAGGGAGGGGAATTTTATTCCTTGGCATTTTATTCATCCCTTACCTTCTGCTTATTCTTCACTTTCAGGTCATGCTAAGTAAATTCATTATAGAATGCCCAACTGTAATACCACCGGTCTCCTTCTTATCAGGACTATTACAATTGTCTTGCCAAACGTTTATTCACATGACTTTTTCTCCTTTACCTTAGTTTCTACTAAATCTGTTTTAATCTTTGTCTAGCTTATATTTATTGTCATTACATTTCTTACAAAAATGGTAAGGGTGCAATTCTTTAGTGTTTGAATATATTGACTTGCAGTGTGTACTTGATGTTGATCTTAACAACAGTAGGTATGCTTCAGTGAGGAAAGGATTGACCTGCAGTCTATTGTCTGTATCAGATGCTGAAAGCAAAATGCGATGTATAAATATCTGATCCTACCCATGCTGATAGGTGCTTCATATTCTAAAATATCCAGCTGCTGATATAAGCAACATGGAGGTATATTTCCCTTAAACTGTATTAACATTTTTGGAGGAAAGAATTTATTGGCCAAAACCTGCTAGAGAGTTTTAACGGAATTCCATTCTTATGGAATTATTTGAAATGTTTATCAGTTTCTTGATTGATAGTGTTTACCTTATTTGTATCAGTAAATACACATATGCAGGAGTCCAACTCCCATATTGTGCCAAGGCCTACACAGAAAGCTATAACACGATGGAGAACATGAAAACGATGAATGGTGATTCATGTCCTAAAACAAATTGCAGACAATAAGTTATATAATTTTTCACCACATAAGAAGGAAAAAGTCCTTTGCTACTCTTTTCAAATTGGCAGACAGGAACAACTAAAGCTTGCTTTTGCTTAATATAGTCCATGGGTTGTTAGCTAATGCACTTGCTTATGATGGATAAGACAGTTTCAAATTGATGCTGTGTGTGATGCATGAAGTTATGATATCATTCTCTCAGCTAAATCTGTTCTTTCTATATATTTAATTAAATGTTTGTTGGAATGGAGCAAGAGAGTGATTCTGTTTCTAAGTTTTGAGGCATTCACAATGGAAATTAGATATAAGGGTTACAGTCTGTGTCTGAATCAAGTAAGGATTTAAACTTGCATTTATCACTGCCTGAGCAATGTTCTAACCAACAAAAAAGGTGGAAAGGGGGAAAAGAAAAGAGAAAAGATTTGGAACTTTTTTTTTTTTCTGGTCATAGATTTCATCTTGAACTCAAAAAATTTTTTTGAAAAACGTTTCACAAAAAAGTCTATGTTCCCCAACAAAGGTTGGGTTTTGAAAAAAATTTCTAATTTTCCAATTAAAAAAAAATAGAATATTTGGATGAAATAACAGGTCCACTTAAACATATTAGTTTTACACCTAAGTGTAACAATATTTTATTCACTAGAATTTTTCATAGCAGAGTAGGAAAGTCAAGAAAGGAAGTCTAGAATTCTTGGAAGGGTCTGGAAAATTAACTCGATAAAAACAGAAGTGATGGTTCCAATAGGCTTGAATATTATCTTAACTGTCAGACTTCGGAAAAAGAAATTATGTAGCCAGAAAAAGGACTGGGTTTCTACAGAATGTCATAGCGCTGACCAAAGAATTTGTGAAGAAGAACTCATTCTCTGACAAGTGTGTTTAGCCTCTCATTTATGGCTATCTACTTTGGAGATAATTTTTTGTTAGCTTAAATGCACAGTTGAAGTATATTGACGGGAGTGGCAGGTATGAGTCAGAACACATTTAAACAGCAAAAGGTGGTGTAACCTAATGCATTCCACCCTGTACTTTCTCATCTAGGCTCAGCTGTTATGGGGAAATGTATTAGACCAAGAGAGTCTTTTACATACCTGAACTTAAAGGTATAGTGTAAGTATTTCAAATGAGAAATTGGACTGTTAGGAAAGCTTATGATTCCTCAAATCAATTTCTGATCATGCATTTCCATTTCTAATTAAGAGTAACTTCCTTTCTATGCCTCCTTATCATAGATGCTGTAACATGTCATGTTAAACATTAATTCCCTACATTCTCGTTCTAGGAAAAATCATCTAGATACTCTGCATTTATACTTTGTGGAGGCTGAAAAAATTGCATCAGGGGGCTTTTATTCCCAGTGAAGATATGTATGTGTATAAAATGTTTAAATAACACAATCGCTGACTAGATGTTCAATTTTGTAGAAGACAATAGCAATTAAGTGACAAGCCGTTAATCACTTCAGATTTCTAGCATTTTATGAGGGGAGAGAGAGAGAAAGATAGAAATAACAATTAATTAACCTAGCATTCTTTTATATTTGTAATTTCCACAATTTCATATACTATTGAAATTCTACTCCTCAGGAGATAAGAAAAATATGTATTACATCTGCATATACATTATATGGTATTTGAGTGGATACCAAAATTTTAGCAGTAGTATTAAAAAAAAGTGTTTGCTTTGGTATAAACTCATATTTTCTTAGTCTTCTATACCAACTTGGGCTATGGAATTTTTAAATATATGTAAAGTTAAGTGAATTTTATGCACCTGTTTCAGCTACCCACATTGCACTAACCCTTTGGACTTAATGTAGTAATATACTTAGAAAGAGAATGAATATTTTTTCCTCAGGATTTCTTAATGCTCTATGCAATTGTCTGGTAACCAGAAATAGAAGACTTGAACAGAAAGGATATTGTACTTATATAGGCTTGTTTATCCATTTATTTGGCTTTGTGCTTTTCATATATTTAGTTAGTGTTCGGTTTTGATTTCATGTTAACTGCTTTGCTTTTAAAGTTTCAGGGAGTTACTGGATAATTTCATGTGCAAAGAGGTTAAAGCCAAATAGTGTAGCCAAATAGCAGAGGCTTGCTTTGAGAATGCTGCTGGAGTTTGGCTTCCATGTCACGTACTAGACCATAACATGTAAAATAAATGTCTCCTCCCGAAAGCTCTGCATTGAGAGACTTAAAAAAGGGAGGAGGAGTGGTATAGAATTTTTTTTTTTTTTAAATGAAAAGGTAAGAACTCAGAAGTTACTGTGATAGACTGCAATTTAAAGGTGCTAAATCAATATAAGCTTACAGATTTTAAGGAATTTTTAAATGCCAACAGATCAGTGAATAAAATTTGTGAATCTATTCAATGTATAAGAAATCTTCTTCTGAATTCCAGGCTGGTAACACTGCATTTGAGCAATGATTGTGGTATAAAAATAGGCTTCAACTGAATGCATTAGTTCAAACCAATAAGAAGAAATGGTGCTTTCTTTGTGATAAATTGACACTAAAGCAAAATCTTGGTAATCTTCTATATTATTTAAAGGAGCAGTGATCAAAGGAAGAGGGATACAAAGAACTAGCACTCTCGTATATTCTGTCCTGATGCAAAGATATTGTCAGTAATGGTGAATACAATTACTACCAAGGACTGCTGGGGAAATGCTTTTAAAACTCACATTTATAAATCTTTGCTGCAAGTTAGAAGGAACAGTGTAAAAGGAAGCCAGACAACAATCAAGTACCTGCAAGTATTTATGGTGGTTTAATTATACCACTATTTTTTCTCATGTAGGGATGTTTTCTCAATACATTGCTTTTTATGCAGCCACTGTATATGCAGACAATTTTATTATCACTATCTTGCTGCTTTACAAAAAGATTGGATTCTAAACTTCAAAATAATGTACTCTGCTTTCATATTATTAATATCAAAAACAATCTCTTTATTCTCAAGCACACACTAAAAGGGGAGGCTATAGGAAGTTTCTAGTTTTGCATTTTGTCAACTGTGGTCTGCTCTCCATCAAAATTTCATCCTGATTCTGCAGCAGTCAGAGCAGCGGTCTTGCTGCACAGAGTATAATACTCTGCATGAACTTCAGATTATTTCTTTTCTGGATGTAGACTAAGTAATCCAAAGTATTACTGTTTTGGTGTCTTCCTGAGGTCCAAAGATCAGGCATGACAACAGGTAGAAAAACTGTAACAACAATGATTGATACAGTATTAAAAATGCCATTTTGATTTTTTCCCCCTCTGAGTAATGCAGCAAGCACTTCCAAAATCCACCCTTCACTTTATTTTCTGGGATGAGGGGAAGAAGAAGATATTTTTATTTTGTTTGTAATACTCTCAGTGATGGCTATTATAACGATTTTTAATCAGAATTCTGGATTTGTATTTTGCAAGTATTCTTCAAAGTATGTTTTTTGGAATCCAGAGACTCATATCATTCTTAATTTCCAGAAAAGGAATCCTTTGGTTTTGATAATATACAGGAATAAACTTTCTGTGAAATACAAACCCAGTAGAAATACTGATTATTATTCATCATTTTGTATGACTTCATCTTAAGTCTCAACAATATTTAATGTCTTTCCTAAAGCACTACTACATTCATTAAATTGCATGCAAATATATTTTTTAAAATAAGGGATTTTTATTCTGGTCCTTATAAGTGAAGTTTGAAAATACAACCTCTAATATACTGAAAAACAGAAAAATATTGTTTGTGAATATAATGTTTTTTCAAATCCTGTTATGGAAGTTGATATTTGGTAAGCCTGACATATGATTTTGAATATTTGCTGTTGACAATACAGACGTCATAGAGTCCAAAATTCATATTTTTTTGAAGGGTGATGAACCATTTGGCAAAACAATTCATTAAATTCATCTGTGCAAAGAGGCTGTAAGATATGTCTATCCCAGTGTCTCAGTGTAAACTTCACTTTGTAACTGATCTCGGGGCCACTGGAGACAGAAAAATGTAGGCATGGGGATAAGTTTTTGGACAGTTTCCACAGCCCTCTTGCTCCTTTAATCATTCTAACAGCAAAAAGGGAATATTCATGCCTCGGAGGGAAGCATTCTAGGATCCCAAAAACTATTTCATCTTCAAAGAGCACCTTGTCTGTATTCTTTTATCTTGGATAGGATGATTATTTTTTTTCCTCTTTTTCCCTTTAAAAGAATGTAGACTGATTCTTCTGCCAGGTGCTAAAGGGAATGTATGCTTTCAAAGGTATTGAGGTTTAACTCCAGCCAGCAACTAGAATCACACAGCTGCTTGTGCCCTTGTCCCCTTTTTTTCCCTTCAAGAAGCAGGGGGAGGTGGGAAATTTGAAGAGGGAAAAAAAAAGCTGGGACGGGATGGTGGGGGAGAGGACAGCAGAAGGAAAAAACTCATGTTTTTTTTTCTCATGGTTGTAATAAAGACAGTTTAATAGAGACAATAACAGAAAAGGCAAAAATAACATTAATAATAACAATAATAATAATAATAATAATGACATGGATCACTTTCATCACCAGGTGAATTGGCACCAGAGTCGCAGAGATCCTGGGCAGAGATTAGTGGCCCCCTGCTAGCCCCTATTTATGTATTGTGCATGACGTCTATGGTAAGGAATATTTCAGTGGTCGTTCCATCATTCTGTCTATGGTTCTATGGGAAGCTGAAAAAAAGTCCTCAAGTAGTGTAAATATCACTTAACAACAACTAATAAAAATAGGTATTTTTGACATTCCTTTCACAGCAAAGTTTTGGATCTGTTGTTGAACTGTTAAAATCTGTGAGAAAAAAAAATGGGTTAAATTAGTTGCTTTTCTTTTTTACCAGCTATAACAGCAGGTAGCAATCTCACTTTACGTTGAAGGTGTCATTCATTACAAGCTACTGGCTTTCAGTCATGGTGTTTTTAAATGGTGGAAAATCACCAGGGAAGCCCACTACTCATCTCTGAAGTAACACACCATAAAAGCATGGAAATTAATATCCATTTACAAGGTATTCAAATCATATATTTTGCTTGCAGTTGATTTCCTTACTGGAAGGTGAAGGTAGCCAAAGATAAAGTTCTTCTAACTTCGGCAAGGGAATTTATAGCAGAAGATCTTTAACACTTAAAGCAAGTGACTCAAGATGTTATACTACTTTTAAATTTTCATCAGTCCTGCAATACCTTCTTTGCCCATCATTTAAACAAGGACAGTCTCTGCCGCTACCCCAGATGGCATCTATAATATCTCTGTACATGAACAATAACTTCCACTGAAGTGGTATGGCTACTCCACAGACAGATAAAGGGGTTGCACAAGAGTAGAGAAGGATGGTCTCCTGTACTCCATGACTGCAAATGGGATTCATGCAATATGTTCAAAAATTTAAAAGAAAGAATGAAATATAAAACTCCTCATAATTGATCAGGGATGTCACTTTTTCTATTAGTTTTTTGACCATGCAGCACTGGTTAAGATCAAGGAAAATCGTCAACAGCAGCGAGATAGAAAGGTTTGTCATATGTTAAAATCCTTCCAGTGCTAAACTTTAATGATGAGAACACAAACTAGTCAGACTAGTCAAACTACTAACAGATTTTCAGAGTTCACGATTTCCTCCCAGAGCAGTTCTGACACTGAAGATCCTCTGTTCATTTATTCTACTGGGTTATCTCAGAATTTTCATCATTCTGCCATTTGAATGCTTTACAAATACTACTGAATTAAGCTTTAACCTACTGGCACTCATGCAAGTCTGCTGTAATTCTGTAGTTTCCTCAGGACTAGCACCAGTACATTATTGTAAAACAACATTCAAACTTTTTATATGCATTTCAAATGACAAAGTACAATCTACAGTATTCCTGGTTAATTTTTGAGTTTCTGGGCAAACCTTAAGAGATACAGTATTTATGCACACACATATATGTATGAGTGAGTGAGTGAGTGTGTGTGCATACAAATATATAAGTATGTGTACATATATTTTTGATTTTAAGAAACTCTTGAAGATTCTAAAATCAAAACCATGGGGCAGCAGACAGCCGTATAAATACTATTTTAATGAACCATATTCTGGTAAATGTTCTCAGTGAAATCAGTATCAATGAAGTCAGCTGAAGAAATTCTCACACATTTAAGTCAGTTTGTCAAATAAGTCTCAAGATGACTGCCACAATTTGATTTCTTTTAGCTAATATCTGTTGCACTGTTATCAAAATCATGATAATTTTTTAGTTTGCAAAGTATTTTAATACAAGTCTAAGAAAATGAGTAAAATTCTGAAGCAAAGTTTGATTATGTACTGTCTGGAATGGAATTAATTTTCTTCACAGCAGCTTGTATGGTGCTGTATTTTTCAGATTTGTGACTGAAGCGATGCTGATAACACACCAATATTTCAGTTGTTACTGAACAGTGCTTGCACAGCATCAAGGCCTTTTCTGTTTCTCACTCTGCCCCCTCGGTGAATGAATGGGGATACAAAAGACTTTGAGAGGGTACACAGAAAGATGACCCTAACAAACCAAAAGGTATTCCATGCCATATAATGTAAACCTCAGTAATAAAAAGGGAAAACAGGGTTTTCTACCAGGGTTGGCCATCTTTTGCTTGGGAACTGGCTGGGCATCAGTCTGCCTGTGGGATGTGGTAACTGATTGCCTTTGCATCACTGTTTTTGTTTTATTTTATTGCTTTCTTCTACTACTTCTGCTTTGCTTTTAAAATAGTTTTTATCTTGACCCGCAAGTATTCTTGCTTTTACTCTTCCTCTTCCATTGTCCCACTGGGGGTTGGGGTGTGAGTGAGCAGCTGTGCTGTGCTTAGCTGCCTAGTGAGGTTAACTGACAACAGGTTACTTACTAATCAATATTTGTATTTTGGAAATTGTTGTTTTTAGAAAAAATCTTTATTGTTTTATGAATTATGTTAAATGCAATAAGATTTTATTTCCTTTTTATTTTTTTTAAAATTTTCAGCCTTAGACACTTGACAAACGTTCCAAGCCCAGGGTATTTATTTTCTTTCTTATCCACATTGTGTTCAACTAATAACTAGGTGTGAGCTACACTCAAAAACCTGGCCACCTGTTAGGAATAGAGCTAGGAGCTTCCAAAACCAAAAGATGATCCAAGACAATCTAAATTTAGGTTCTCCAGTTTTTAGTGAAACAGAACCATGGTACCAGATGATTTATAATACCAGAGCTAGCATAAGATTTCCCAGCAACATCACATTCAGCAACAGAAAAGGTCTCTTATGGATGTAGATGGAGCAAAAGAACTGGGAAGGGACACACAAGTTCTGTGGATGGGGACTGGAAAAAATCAGTGGAGTTTTGAGACAATAAGAGAAAGAGGAGTCTGTAAGATTTCAGGCAACTGAGTTAAACACTCAAAGGACTGCAATGGTTTCCTCTAACAGCTCTAATGCTGAGATATGACAGTCCATTTTCTCTTGCTCCTTATCACATTGGACCATTGATTTCACAGTAAATATTACTTTCAGAAGGAAGAAGTAGATTTTCAGTTGTACAGTAACTCTAAGGTCTGAGTAACTCTGAGTAACTCTGAGTAACTCTGCTGAGGTCAATATATGCACTGAAGGCAGTCACTGAAGAGCTAATCCTTTTAAAAAAAACCACCTATGTAGAGTTTCAACTTCTTCTGATGAAATACAAAACCACATGTAAGTATTTCAAGCCAGCATTCTTCAAGAGTAAGCTTAGATTTAGATTCCTTCAAGTACTGTTGTTTTAAAAATCACTGTTTCAGGTCCTCTTTCTCTTTTGTCTTGTAGAAATGTTGGAATGTCAGTAATACAGTATAGATTCTTCACTTAAGGCACAGTGACTGCTGAATAAACACAGTCAGTCACAAACTTCAATGCTCATGCTAGCTTTCCCACCTGTTCATACAGTCATTGCAATCAGATGTTGATGTACATTCTCTTAAATCTTTGAAATGGAGATCCTGTATTCATGAGTAATGAAGGGTCTGACTCTATCCAGATGGCAATAATTCAAGTATTTTGGAGAATATTTCACATTAAAGATCAATTTATAAATCATGCAATTTGAGTTCAGTTTGGACTCTGGCATTTTTTGCCATAATATATGATGCTTCTGAATTGGAGATTTATAACTGCAGTTCATTTGAAAGTCTTACTAAACACTAGTTTACTTCTAATGATGCAAGCCATTACACAGGCACACAAACACAAGCATACACACTAAGCATAGGATTTCTTTACAACACTAAATATCCAAATGTCAAATTTGCATATTTGTCAGTCAGAGCTATTTTTCTATGTCTGGTACTCCCAGTGTCAGTAAAATAGGAACATTTCCTTAAATTATTCGAAATATCGCTAGTAATTCCTTTTCCAAAACAAAAATTGGATTGTGTTTCTTTTGAATATTAAATGTTGTTTCATGGTATTTATGTAAGCATATAATTATGCAATAATTACATATTAATCTACAAGTATATGTATATTTAAATTACTGTCAACATCAAATGAAGTGAAATGTGGACTTCAATGTAAGTATCAGGCTGAAGTGTTAGGTTAATTGAATCTATCATTGAAGTCAGCAATCTTAGCATATCTTAGAGAAGAAACAGCCCTTCTCCTTTGCTGTCCTTATTAATTTGTGATGACCTGGCTATTAGTTGTTCTTATCTTTTTTTACTTTTTTCCCTCCTCTCTTTGACATTACTGTTACAAGAACCAAAAACTCTTGCTGACAATTTATTTTCCCTTTGTGATCCTATTTACAAAGGTAAAGTAAGGTAGGTGGCATTTGTTTGTTTTTCTTTTCCTAGCACTTAAGTCCAGCCTGGCAAGAACAGGAAAACATTTATAGCTCTTACATACTAGAAATAAGTCTATATGCCATTCTGATTTCACAGGCTAACGTTCAAAACAGTACACAAATTTGACTACTTTTCCATTACTAGACACACCAGGTTCTCTCCTGGATGTGGGATGTTTGGATCTTACTTGATTCACAGTAACACCAAAGACTGCAAAAGTTCCTTTTGACATTTATTTTCCTCTTTTTAGTTACTCTTTTTCAGATTCATTCTTTGTACCACAGAAGTGTGAACCTTACTTAAGGCAATAATGCTGCAGATTCTTTCAGTGGGGTAGGGTCAGGAATATAATGCATAAGATTTCTCCTGAAGAAAGTTGTCTAATAGAGTTGTGCAAAAGCTTCCAGTCTTGTTTCTGGTATTTCTGAGCAGCTACTTCAGCTGATCTTGAATCATTTGATAATTTGGTAAATTTTCATTTTCATAGATTTCATAAACTATTCTTAGCCAATTTCTCTATAAAGGACCATATTAGGTTTGAGCAGGCCTTGGAAAGGTAAAGTTTATCATTCTCTCTTGCTTTTCTTCTCCTTCCTTTTCACCCACGCCTGTGTCATTTGTGTAGTCCCAGTCCACTTCCCCACCTTCCCATAAAGCTTTTCTTTATCATGTACATGAAAGGCTTACAGATGCAGAGTCTTTAATGATAAGAGCTGAATCTACCAACAGAGGATGACTTGTTGCAATGTTTAGTTCACCTTTCCTGCTCCAAGCTCTGCACCAGCAAATGGCGTCCAGGGATTGCATTTTGGTTTTCATATTGCTTTAGAGCTGTGATCTTGTTTGACAAGATGAAAAGTTCAAAGCTTTTCTCTTGTTAAGTCATTTTTAGAAAGTGGTCGTAAAGACATCTAGTCTGTTTTATTTTGAAACTAACCATGTAAAATGTATTCTTTCAAACATATACTAGATTCTTCATTATTTTATAGTATTAGTCATATATCTAACTATTTTTGCCTAAAATACTTGCACAGACCATACACAGACAGTTAGATTTTGTACCATAAGGGACTGGAGCAGACATACAATATAACGAATAAGACTATTACAAATTGTATAAGCCCTAGTTTTTAGAAAATTCTTTAGGAATTCTAGTTTTATATGGAATTCTAAAGATAAAGGTATGGAGGTTTGGGATTATTTTGAAAATCCGATGGATCAGCAACCCAAATAGATAGCGGAGGAGTGTTCAATTTTCATGCAGACTTTCTTAAAAACAGATTACTTTTGTGAAGAAAACATCTTCTATTGTTCAAAGGTTTTTAAGAATAGGTTAAACACACTTTCTGGCAGGATAACTGGTCCCTTAAAGTAGCAGATGGATTAGATGGTTTCTCAAGTTTCTTTGCAGTCAAATTTTCTTTGATTCAGTTATTCTTTGTTTCAAATTGCATATGGTCATCAGAACAGTAAGTAATATATTCGTTAAAATAAATCATTAGAATATTGAATGCTAGTTCTGCCAGAATCTTCCCCATTATCCAGTGATAGCAACTTAAAAGAAAAGTAATAGATAAACACTACTGACCAAAAGCTAAACTTTCACCATGGTGAACATTAAATTTCTAGCTGATGCACTTGTGCATACTTCTGACTATAATGTCAGCCAATATAACTTTGCACTGAATCATCAATATCATCAGAAAACATGTTATTCAGAATCAGTGGGCCACAGAAACCATGATAAATAAATATTGTTTTAGCGACAACTTAGCTATGTGAGCTTACAAGAAAAATGGGGCAGTTCTGCAGACACAGACAGACCCATGCTTGAAACAATTATCTGTGTATTTCTTTACAAGTGCAAAGCTATTTTTTTGAGTAGCTTGTAAGGGGTAAAATATGATGGCAATCTTCTCTCTAGGTCTTTCTGAGCAAGGCAATCTCAAGTCCTTTTTTGATATCAGGTGATGATGCCTCAGTTGATGGCTGCCTTTACATTGATCAAAGAGGTTTTTCCTGCCTTGGTTGTCCAACAGAAGAGAAAACGTCAATAACTGAGAAAACACAAGCCACAACCTATCAATGCTTTAGAAAGGAATATACTCAACCTAAAAAGTAGACACACCAAAAAAATTAAAAATGTATTGGGACTGCATAGCTTGGATTGCAAAGGATATAATTTTTGAGAGAATAAGATAACTATTGAGTGGCACATCCTCATTTCTACTGCATCACAGAAGCTGGCATTCATAGAGCATTTAAAGGTCCTGATAATTCAAAAATAAATACTCTGTGTGAAGGATTCTATTATGTTGCTATACTAAGGCATTTATACCATTCAGTGCAACCCAAAGCATTTTGGGAAGTACTGTATAAATTACATATCCACAGATGGAATGACTTTTGCAGTCACACAAAGCCACTAATATTATATATGCTTTGAATTATTTCTCATTCAGGCATGACCGCTGGCCCTTTGCCACTTAATGTATCACACTAGTTTTGTATCTCCTCTCAATAATAGGACCTCCAGTTACGCAGCATCTTCTAGTAATGAAATTTATCATTTACTGTAGTCTGAAGCTAAATTATACTTCTAAACATTTAATCTGCAGGAATTTGATCCGGAGCTATTCAGCTGTACCGCATCTATAAATAGCTCAAATATATCTAAAATCAATGGAACAAAAGTCTGAATGCAGTTGAATATTGCAATTCTAATAGTACAACTGGTGAAACTCAGCGGTTTTGGGACTCAATCCAAAGCCTACGGAGGTTAGTGGAAACACTGAGATGTCTCAAAGGTCTAATCCCATTGTCCTGGTTTCTACTGTAAATGCATAAGCCACTCATGATCCACTCAGAATTCATCACAGGTTGACTTGAAAACTGGCCTCCACTTACATGGACTGCTTTCAGAAAACTTGACCTAAATTTTGAGTTAGGCATGGAATCTGGCTGCATGTTGCTGCGTTTGCTTGTTTTGACCCTCTAAAATGGCACAACTAACAGAGACAGCCAACAGTTGTAACAGTTTGCAAAGCAGTTTCTGTGCCCTGTGTCCTTGATGTGTTCTTGAGTTTCTGGGCATTTTGTCAGAGACCTGGGAACTCCTGGGAACCCTCAGATAAACTGCTGCTGCCAGATAAGACTAAGGATTTGGTAAAGATTGTAAAGTAAATTCTAGCAGATTCTGACAAACTCTCAGCTTCCTTCATCAAAGGGCATTTGTAACCTTTGTTCTAGCTTAACCCTAATTAGGGAGGGTCAAGTCTTTTAACCCATGCTAGGGAGAGGTGCCTTTCCAAAGTGTCTCTACTAATGTATGCAGCCTGGGGAACAAACAAGAAGAATCTGAACTATGCATTTACAGGGTTATGACCTCAATGGGATGATAGATATGTGGTGGGATGGCCCACACACCTAGAGTACTGGCATGGAGAGACACAGGCCTTTTAGGAACTACAGGTGGGAGAGGTGAGAAGCAGAGGTGCCTTTTATGGTGAGGACAACTGGAATACATCAAGGTCTGCTTTGGGATGAGTCAGGAACCTACTGAGAGCTTACAGGTCATGATTAGCAGGCACTCCAGCATGATTGCCATTGTAGATGTCTTCTATTGATCTTCTTCCTAATAAGAAGTAGATGAGGCTGTCTTCAAACAACTGGAAGAAGCCTCATGGTCACAAGTTCTGGTCCTCATGGGTCACTTCACTCCGATACCTGCTGGAAGGACAATGTCCAGTTTTAGGTTCCTCAGCACGATAAAGATACAGAGCTACTGAAGGGAGTTTAGCAAAGAACCATTAAGATATCTAAGGGTCTGGAGCATCTCTCTTATGAGAAAAGGCAGATAAAACTGGGACCAATTAGGTTTGAGAAGAGAAAGTTCAGGGGGAAACTCATCAATGTGTACAAATACCTGATGGGAGTCAATGAAGATGCAGGGGCCAGACTCTTCTCAGTAGAGCCCAATGACAGGGCAAGAGACAACGAGTACAAATTAGAATACAGGAAATGCTATCTGAACACAAGAAAACACATTTTTACTGTCATAGTTGTTGACCACTGGCATGAGTTGCACAGAGAGATTGTGGAGTCTCCATCTGAGGAATCATTCAAAACCTGAATGGACACAATCCTGAATAACCTGTTCTGGCTGACTATGCTTTGTGCAGTGGGATGATGGACTAGATGATCTCTAGAGATCCCTTTCTGCCTCAACTATTCTGTGGTTCTTGACAGTTTTTTTTTTCTGAATAATATGCTGCAGATCCTGTTCAGTTAAGAACCAAACTGATTCTGTCTTCTAGTTTGTCTCTGTGCCACTAATCAAACCAGTCAGTGGGAGATGTTTCCAAACTGATTCCTGTGGATTCATCTTTGAGTTCCAATGATGAGTTCTTACTGGGTGCTTATTAGATTCAGCAGGATGAGTTTCATGCCCCTGCCTCCAGCAGCAATACAAACTGAAGTTAAGTATTCTCAGTTTGTGATATACAGTGAAGTTTTATGAGACTGAGCATGTAATTACTCAAGGAAATGGTAGGGGTTCAGGACATTTTCCAATGACACTTTAATTATATTTGTATGGTAATACATCATTTTTCTGTCCTTGACTCTCAAAGTAAGTAAAAATAACTTTTGCTCAGATGTTTACTGGGGCTTAATGATTGAAGGACTACTTGTATAAAAAAATAGAAAGGTATTATAAAAAAAGATAAAATGTAATGGAACAGTGAGTTATAGCTGGACTATCAATACAAAACTAGAGAGAGCCACTCCTCCCACCCCCACCTAGTACGCATTTTAATCTGTGTTACCCCATAACATTTAATTATAACCATTTAACATGTACAGATAACATTATTTTACAGTTGGATGTGCACTTTATCAGGAATTCTGATAAAGAGTTATCTGTTCTGCCTACTTAATGTTTTTATTTAAAAAACATACTATTTTATAATCTATATGAAGCTCACCATCTTGACTTTGTTTTATGCATTCATTTTCTCTTTAGAGAGGGAGGATGTCTTTTTAAGTAAGTGAACTTCCATTTCACCTTTTAAGAAGACTCAAAAGATTACTTGGCAGCAAAATTGCTGGCTTACATGACAACAACAATTTTTCTGCTAGATCACATGTTCTAACATGCAGGCATTACAAATCCACATAACAGTTATATCTATTTAAATGAAGACTTATACTCTCTGCCACAGAAAATGGTAAAAGAAATCCCCATCATCCAGAAATCTCATTTCCACAGCTTCAGAAGTAAATTTAAAGAGAAAACAATTAAAAAGATTGATAGGTTTCATTCTACTGTCAGAAATTGAAGTAGATGGAAACTCCAAGAAAAGCTTCGATATCTTCATTTTAAAAGAAGGAAGGAGAAAACATTTGGATCCTGAGATGTAGCTGGAATTCTAAACCCTTTCCCAGGTGTTACTGAAATGAAGACTCTCTAGGGAAAATTAAGATATGGGAGGATATGTCTGCCTAAAGAGATTTAACACAACTGTGCTGCCTGGGAAAACTGATGTATAGAGGAGAAAGACCTAATACAAGGCATGATTGCCATAAATCTACTGTGAGAATGAATAAGTACACAGTAGGTTTCAGCAAAATATAGGCACAGCTGTTTAAAAATTGGCATTTCTCATCTTCATCATATCAACAGTTGTCGGGTTTCATTAGGCAGCAGCTTGAAAGCCCTGAACAATCAGAGGCTGAAATATCAAGGGCCTACATTATTACCTGTCTTGCACACTTTGACTGCCAAGCCTTTCCAATGCAAGCTATCACAAGTAGCTGAATGAGCTAACCTTCATTATATTTTCTTGAGGATTAAGTAAAATGAAACTAAAGGAGAGTTTGTAAAAAGAATTTCAAGTTTTGAAGTGATTTAGAAGCAGAACCAGTCCTCCTCTGAAGGCGCTTCTTTCTATTGGAAGGAAACTTTGTTGAATGTAAAGTTGCATGCAACACCTAGGTCAAGGTAATGACATTGACTCTGTTCTTTGAGCTGGGACCCCGAATCAAACAGCCTGACCTGTTGAACTTTAAACAAGGTAATCAACTTTTTTTGATCCTTTTTTTTTTTTCCAAGTTCAAGGCCTTACCCATCCTACATCTTGCTTTCAATCAGTAAGTGTAAATTTATCAGATTTTGATATGGTGTCAAATGCTTTTTAAAGAGTCTATCTAACATACAATAGAATTGAATCAATTTAATGAGTTTAGTAAACTTGAAATTTATAGGTATAAAACCCAAACTGCAATGTAAACTACCTTTGCCAAACAAGGATCACTATTCACAAACATAGTATCAGGAGAATTTGGATTTAAAAATGCTTCCCCCTCATTAATGGCACACACTTAGAGCATACATTAAGCACCATTTCTATTTTCCTCATTTTCAGCATTCCTTTTACTTCCAGAATCCTTGAAATATTTTGGCTTTCTCTGACATCTGTTCTAAAAGATGTACTACTTCATTAAACTTACCCAACAACAGTGATGCAAATTTTAAGAATTACTATAATCCTGCTTTCTCCCTGTGGACAGAAGAATTTCCAATTCAAAACAGATAGTTAATTCAGTGTGAAGATTTCATTTTTTTTCACTCCTTCCCCCATGCCTGCCCAACTCCCTTCTTTCCTTGAGAATCTGTAATCAACCTGAGGATCCTAACCTGCAAAGGGGAAGAAAGGAATGAAACCTCACCATAATGTTCCTTCACTTAAAGGTGGTTCCCAGGTGACCTAAAGGGGTTTCTTCTGAATTTTTTTAATTATTTGTTTTTTAATTTATTTATTTATTTTGAGGTGTCATTTGAGATCATACAGTGATAATTTATAGAACCATACAACTGTTCCATGATCCTCCCAGGGATAGAGGTGAGATTGACAAGTTGGTAGTTTCCAGAGGCCTCCTTTCTACCCTTTTAAAAAATGAGTGCAATGTTTCCCTTTTTCCAGTCACCAGGGACTTCACCTGACTGCCAAGACTCTCATATCATGGAGAGGGGTTTGGCAACATCAGCCAATTCCTGGATACATCTCGTCAAGTTCCATAGATTTCTGTATGCTCAGGTTCCTCAGGTGATCACAAACCTGATCTTCTCTCACAATGGGAGGGGCTTTTCTCCCTCAGACCCTGTCTTGAGATCCATCCACTCAAGAGATGTGAAGAAGTTGCCAGTGAGGATGGGCAAAGAAGTTATTGAGTATCTCAGACACCTCCTCATCCATTGTTACCAGTTGACCATCTTGCTTATCAGGAATGGTGGGCTTTCTTTGTTCCTTTTCTGGCTGACATGCTCCTTAATATTATTTTTTTTAAGTGGACACGTAAAGAATATAGATGAGAAATTTTCTAATGGGGGAGGAAGGGGTAGAAGAAGGGATTTGTCTAGGAAAGTTCTGTTAATAAGCCTGGTGGGGGTATGCATCATTTATGAGCCTGCCCTAAAAAAAGTATGGTACTAAGGATATTAGGAGTGATGGCAGTTTGAGAAGTATCAGATGATAAAATGGAGATAAAAACAGAAAGTAAAGCTAATTACAACCAGGAAATCTTCAGTGGCTATGCTGCATCATTCAGGAGTTCACCGCTACAAGCTATTATTTTCAAGATCTCAGTGCATTTAGTGTACTGTAGAATTTAATGGGCATGTGTTAAAACTAATGTGAAAATAGAAGCTGATTTTTTTGTTTTCTTGAGAGGATGTTTTCTCTTCTCCTGCGCACCAGCTATAGGGGCATAAGTAGAGGAGAGGCGGCTGAAAAAGACATCTGCAAAGTCACTAAAATGAATTTCTTTGAATTGCAATCCTTTGGTATTTCAAGAAAAAATGTTTTACACTGTGCTTTATTTAAAATAGGTAATCTAAAAATTATGCATATTGAATGAGCTACATTGGTTGAATTGATTAAATAAGAAAAAAATATGCGTGGTACAAAAGCAAAGGTAACTTTTTGATAGGCGTATACATATGAGAAAGCATATGAGATTATCTAACTTAGGTAGTTTCCTTTGAGCTGTTTTGCTAATGATAATTCTAATTATTTTTTCACATCCAAACAGTGAATACCCATTCCAGGCTGATTTTCCTTCATAATGGTATGAAGCTGCGGCAGGGGAGGTTTAGATTAGATATTAGGAAGAATTACTTTACTGAAAGAGTGGTCAGG
>JAOQGH010000040.1:33767887-33794820 GCA_025769975.1 Gallinago jamesoni | reverse complement strand
TTGTGCTGGGGTGTTGTGTGTGGGGTTGTGAGTGTGGGGTTTAGTTGGTGGGTGGGTTTTTTTTTGTTTGTTTGGTTGGTTTTGTGTGGGTTTTTTTTGTTTGTTTGTTGTTTTTGTGTTTTTTTTGTTGTTGTTGTTGTTGTTGTTTTTGTTTTTTGTTTTTTTTTTTAATGTGGTTGGACTCGATCTCAAAGGTCCCTTCCAACCACTAAGATTCTGTGATTCCTTCTTTGCATTGCAAACCCCTAGGGCATTCTAGCTTTAGCACAGACTCAATACATTCCAAAGTGCATACTTTGTATGGGAATTGTGTATTTAATCAACTTCTGCACTAGCCTGTATTTGAATAGATACCAGGAATAAAAAAAACTTCCTTGTCATTTTTTTTACATCTTTGAAATGGTTTTTGTACAGTGCCTGACATACAGGATACATCAAAACTAAATAATTTATACATCAAAATAAGGACAGCAAGGTCAGAGAAGATGTATGATTTTTACAATAGGGAACATTCAAGGAATGTGAGACGTACTTCTGAATGTTAAGGAGGGGATTTTTTTTCTTATTTTTCATTGCAAGTAAATGAGCTCAAAGACGCAAGAAAAGAAATTAGATTCTAGAAAAAAGTCAAACTTTGAGTGCCTGCTAGATAGGAATTAAGTACTTTCTTTGCTCCTTGGGATTTTCTGTGGACCTCAGGGAAGGAATGTTCTGGGAGGTTGCCTTAGCAACGCTACACTTTAATAATTGCATTAGTCAGAAAATGAAAATCCCTCAAAATACTATAGAAAAATCACAGTGCGCCCACAAAAAGAAAATTATCACCTGTAGAGAGGTCTCTTTTTACTATATCTTGCGTCTTCTCTTTCTCAGTCTGTGGTAGATGCTTATTATTTTTACAGACATTCCCCAGCTGGGGAGAGGTGCAACATTATATATTAATATATACTCTATCTGAACTCATTCTTGAGTAGATGTGGCACAGAATTCAGGGACCAAGTGTCATTTCTTCAGTCTTACCTCTATACCTGCCAAAAGGAAAGCATGGAGGTACAGCACGGCAGGAATCATTTTCTCATTGCCCATGCAAGAAAATGAAAATCTAAAGGGTAAACCCCTCTTCTTGTGGAGAGGAAAAGGAACCAAAGGAATATAGAAATCACTCTAATATTGAAAATGTTCCTTCCCATGACATAACACTAAAGATTGCTCAGAACTAGTGTCATGGTGACCAGCAGTTGATGATGCAGGTGTATTATTACAGGTTGCTGTCACTTCAGGGTCAGTTATCCTGAGCTTATAGGTCAGTCATTTTCTGTATAAATCAGTGCAAGATATTAATTTTGAATGTTTCATTCTATGTAAATCATGTGAATATATGTACATAATTATGACTTTCAATTAAAAATATCATATATATGTCTATAACTTTGCTGCAAGATTAACATGCAATAAGAAATGTATGCCTATAGAACTGATTTTTCTGAGTCAAAGCACACTGCAATGCTGAAAGCTTTCTCTCATTTCTACCTTTCATTCTCTACCTTTTGTAATCCTCTAGTGAAAAAGAAACATAACATTTTATTTCTCACTGGTTTTTTCCTGTTCCTTTTTGCAAAACCTGATTATTCCACTCCCTCCTTTGTTAGTCATGGGCCACGGACTACATTAGAAATGGAATATTTGCTCACCTGCTTTGTAAAAGCATAATCAATTATGTCAGCAATAATGCAAATGACATTCTAAAAACAGGATTTTTTTAGACTTTCCTTTGCCATCAGCTAAGAATCTATCTTTTTCTCAGTAAAAGAAAATTACTGTCATTCTGTATATTAATGTAAGAATGGATTAAAGCCTTTTTGTTGTGGATTAAGGCTGTGGTTACATAACAGAAGTTTCCTTGAAATTTAGATTATGCTGATTGAAATTCTTTTTTCAGGTGCTGGGATCAGAGGCTAGAATATTTGATAGCTAATTTTTGCTAGCTTATTTGATTTGTTAAGAAGATAAATTTTATGACAGCTTAGGAAGATATGTGAATACTCACATTCACAAGCAAGCAAGCAGCATAATTTTAAAATAAAAGTTTGGATAAATGTTGGACATTAGTGTTTGTGAACATTCACTTGAGTTTTCCATTTTAACAAATTATTACTCCATTTTATTTTTCTCTGCCAACCAGTCATAAATACGTTTTTTCCAGTTATTTTCCAGAAATAGCTGCCACCCATACAGCAGTATTTTACCTGCAAATAATAATGCCAGTATATAAATCATTCTTTACAGGTCAGAATCAAACAGGATACTTCATAGCACAAGGCAACACGAGAAGTTTAAGAAATAAAGACCTCATGTAGCTTTAGAAGACCTGGAATTAAGAATCCAGACAGGCTTAAAGAAAACAATAATGGAATGGTTTTCATATATTTTAATTTTCCCTAGGTACATTTACGACAGTTAATTACGATGTAGTTACTTAGGATGTCCAAGTTGCCTAAGAAGCACAGGACAATAATAAAAGAAAATTTAGATATATTTTATATCTAAAAGTTTGGGGTTTTTTTCTTTTCCTCAGGTAGATAACTACAAATAGAAACCCATTCCATTTTGTAAGAGTATTTACACATATTTTTTTCAAACTTGGGTGTATCCTCACTATTGTATCCTCAGTTTAGAAATCCTACTTTGTTATCATCCAGGGAGAAAAAATTTGAAGTCCTGATTTACTGTTCTCTGAGCTCCAGACGTCTCAGTTTAGCAGTGATATTCCCAGTTATTCAAGCAAATTTAGCGTAGAGAATCCCGATATAACTTTTCATTCTGATAACATACCCTACCATTAGCATTGCCACCAATTTATGGAAAAAAAACTGGAAACCCAAGAGTATTGAGGGAGCTATTCAAGGTCAAACAGGTTGGAGAGAGAAGATTAAAACAAATTGAAATCTCCAATTCTTGTTTGAACTTGTTTTTTACTTTAGATTTTTAACATAAAGTTATTTTGGAGATAAGTTATTCACATAGTTTGAGCTTGCACTAAAGTAGTCTAGTTGGCAAAGAAAAATATCTGCGTCTTGAAGAGAATTTGCATAGCTATGTAAACTCTACAAAGTGCATTCTTTGTTTAAGCACGTGTGTGTATTCCAGAGATACATATAGTAACATAGAAAAAATTCAGTTTACAGAATTAGGTGAAGATTCTCTGGACACATCTCCTTAGTCCCACGCTTGCTTTTCTCTTTTTCCTCTTGTTTTGGAAGAAACATTGCAAATAACATGCATCTGGAGAAAACTCAACATATTCCCTTAAATACGGACTTTTGAAGAATATAATGGGCAATGGATAATAATGTTAAAAAAAAATCTTTCATTAGGAAAAATCAGTAAGTAAAATATAGGACAGAGTCTTGCAATATCCACAGTCAAGTCACAGACAGAAAAACATCAGAATCAGGCTACTGATTATTTCTCATATATACACAGTGAACACCCTGTGTTAGTAATATCCTCAATAATTTTGAGGCAAGTTGATATGATAGTAATATTCTACTTAAAATGTAAAAGAGATAATTTTGAGAAATGCCCTAAATGGAAACATTTTGAAGAT
The DNA here is from genome assembly GCA_025769975.1 of Gallinago jamesoni. Taxonomy (NCBI): domain Eukaryota; kingdom Metazoa; phylum Chordata; class Aves; order Charadriiformes; family Scolopacidae; genus Gallinago; species Gallinago jamesoni. Next base: position 33,791,213 of record JAOQGH010000040.1, on the reverse strand, counting down.
ACCTCCCCATACACTTTAAGAACAAGTTTGCTTTTCCATTCTAAGCGGTGTAATTAAACTTTTTGTCTTGCTTGTTCCCTAGGAAACAAAGAGAATCAGGAATGTCAAGCCTTTGGAATAACACAGTTAATGTTCAATATGGTAATAAACAGAGACAGAGACTATTTTACCCAAAATTAGGGGAATGGAAATAACTCTGTTACCATCAAGGCTAAAAGTGGATCTAGAAGAAGTCCTTGAAAAATACAGATCTCAGAATGAACTTGGAAAGGTAAATAATTAGTATGATGATTATGTCATATCCTTTAATTTCTATGTTTTATGTCAGTGGCCATGGAATTACGTAGACTGAATGTTTATGCTATTCCATTGTTTATGTAGTAGCAAGTTTTAAGACACACTGAAGGATTTCATGGTGATAATAAGAACATTGGGAATATCCTGTGGATTAAAACCTGTATGTGATCAAGCTGAATTTGTCTATTGAGAGATCATGGATATAGGAAGGATGGAAAATATCCTTTGGTCATGAAAAAAACTGTGATGCTCTCCTTTTCTATTTTGGTGGTGAAACGTGCTTCATGCTGTAGCACAAAAGAAGATTCACCTGTCAGGTGGTAATGGGATTGAATAAGATATAATGGCTCTCTCCACTGATAGTCCTGTTAGATGAATCAAGTAGCTTTTGAAATATTAAACCACAATTTTTTCTTGTTTAAGAAAACCAGATTCAACATTAATAGACAGAAATTACCAATCAACTGGCTATTAGTAGCATAGGAAATTCTTCCATTTTTCATATAAAATTACAGTAAATAATTTTAACAGATCTTGAACCAAATTATTGAAAAACACTTTGCCCTTGCTAGTTTACCAAATCTGGTAAAGACAAACGCAGAATTTGCTCTGCTGGTGTTTTTGCCAGTTTTTCTTTGCTCAGCTTCAGATTCACACCCTGGAAACGTGCCTCAAATTTTTCTTGGATTCCAAGAAAAACAGGCAGTCTTTTGAAGCCTGTTAGTAAATCAAGAACCCAGCCCCTCTCTAGGGGAACTGTATAGAAAGAAATAATCTCTAGACATAGATATAATTATCCCAGACTAACTGATAGCTAGAATCCTTAACCTTAATCAGTACATATGACAGCAGGACTGCAATGGTTGCCTGATTATCTCCTTTTGGCAACAGCAGTGAGTTAAGTCCACAAACTGATTTTTTTAGGTCTTGCAGCTGCCTTTGATACAAATAGCCATGAAGCGTTACTGATACTGTTTTGTAAAATATGCCAGAAATAAACAAAACGATGCTCTATTCCTTTCATTCTGAAAAGATACATGAGAAGAGCTGACTGGAGAGAGATCTACACTAACACTGATCAGAAAAGTGGAATGGTAATACCATCATAAATCTGTATTTTGGTATTTGTTTTCATCAAGTGTCAGCTGAAAAAAAAAAGAAAGACTAAGCTCATATTTTGTGAAATTAAATGGATTTCAAGAAGTGTTGATAAACAAGGTAGAACTTCAGGTTTGATATTATATTAGAGTTCTATTTGTCTAGACTGCCAGTGTTTCATAGAAGATTTAGTTATGGTAAGTAACTCCATTTTTCTATTATGACCCCATGGATTCTGTTTTCTTTGCTACACAGCTCACTACAGATGTCAAAGAGGAAGATGAAACACACAGTATTATATCATAAGCTTCAGAAGAGTTTGGATTAGGTATGAAACTAGCTTGAATGGAAATACTTCAGTCTGATATACAGTAATGTTTCAATTCTAAATGTTTCAACTCTAGAGAAATAAAACTGCCAAATACAATTATCTCATGAATAATTAAATTTCTAGTTAAACTGTACATTTCCTTAAAAACAACAACTAAAAGGCAGGAAATTTCCAGCCAGATATGTTTTTGTCATTTCGGCTATCTGGTGCATCTGGGAGAATATTGCAGAAGAAAGCAAATGGATACATATTGGGGTATTTGCAGTTTGTAGATGGTGTTTGTCTCAGTTTCTTCATTTTATTTAGGGTTGTTTTATTTGATTCACAGTGTTTTGTTGAGATCAGAGGAATGAGATGACTGAAATGTAATCTTAAAAAGAATGGTCATCAAGTGCAAGAAACTGCAGGTAACTCATTCATCTATTGGAAGACTTTGTTTAGCGCACAGCCACGAAGATTTTCATTTGATCTTGTATGGCACTGTCTGATTTTTACAGCTAAAGGGTAGCAACTTGTTTCTTGCTCTGTGGACCTTTCCCATGGTGGTACCTCATCTGCAGTAAAATACCTCCTCCACAGAGCTAGTAGACACTACTAAAGTCCAAATATTTGAAAACATTTCGTGGATATTGTACCCAGCTTGCAGGTAGCTCCCAAGAGTAACTTAATGTCTTGAAACTAATCTACCCATTCATAAATCCATTAGCTCTGGTTATCTTAGAGGCTGCTGCTATTCTCCAGGCAGATGAGGTCATTTGAAATATTAAAGTTAAAGCATTCTGAGAAAACTCTGAAGAATTTAGAAGTAATAAAGCCAATAGGTTATTGAATGAAGTTTGAAGTGTTCTGTAGAATCAAAACATAGCAATACAAAATAGAAAATTATAGAAAACTAACTTTTTAAAAGATATTTAAAGATTTTTATACTGGGAAGACATTTCTCTATAGTTCTATAGGATTCTTTTTATAATGGCATCTTATGCTTAACTATTAAGCAGGCTGGAGGCAGGATACTCACTGCATTAAGTCTATCTCAGTAAACCAATGACATTCAAATTGAATTACATTTAACTACCTGGTTGTTCAGTCTTATTGTATTTGAAATGAAGTGAAAGGAACAGAAATGTAGAACTAGGACAATTCTGAGTTTAAAGAAATTTTGAAGCTCATTTTAAAATTAGTATTTTTGAACATTTGTCTCAACAGTTGTTTACAGTTTGTATAAAGAGTACACTCCTTCTGAGCTGATCTATTTCAGTATAAGTTTCTGAGACCACTATTATGCATATATTAGAATTATTGATTTTCATTAATAAAAGAAAAAAATGTTTTGTTATAAACCAAAATCTGTTAAAGTCTTCAAGTTCAAAAATGTCATGTCATGTGTCAGGCTAACCAAATAAAATTTTCCTTTGTTTGCTTTACTTCTTTCTTTGACTGGATATACTATGTCTGTCTTTGTTTTCTCTGACATTCTGAGTCTATTAAATCATCACTGGAATGATAGACAGCAGGACTATAGATCTTCAGAAAAGGTGGAAGAATACTTAGCTGTTTGGTCACAATAGAAGAAAAGACCCTTCAAGACAATTCTGAGAACACCTTAGTTTTAAATGGGAAAGGCATTGTTTATGAGAGCAAATACCAAAAGAGCAACCCAGAGATACTGGGATGGGTTAAAAAGAGCTACTAGAGGAAACAAAGGAATCTACAGCTGGGAACATGTTGGACTAGAAATAATAGAAACAGCAGGAGAAGAGAGGAGGAAAACATAAGGAGAAAAGAAAGCATTAAAAAGTAGAAACATAAAAGGGAATAAGAAACCAATAGATGATGTTGGAATATTTGGCAACGAGGGAAAGCATCTGAGGGTACTTATGAAAGGTTAGGCTTAACTTCATTTTCAGGCTAGGCTTGCTGTGGTAAGACATTAATCAAGAGGAATGTCTAGGCAACTCAAAATCCAAATGGAAATCAAACCAACCAATCCAATAACAAAATTCAGACTGGAACCGACAGGGAGTGCTCTTAGAACAGAAAGTGGGGGTGCAAACATTTTGAAAGAGTTTAATATAAATTCAATGTAATTCTATTATGGAACTAATGCTTTTAGAGAAAAACATTTAGTCAGTTGTGATTCATTCTCTCTACTTTTGTTTTCGTCTTTTGAGTCTAACAGTATGCTGACATTCCTGGACTGAAGTTAAGGATTAAAAAGCATAAGTACTTGAATATTTTGTTAGATTAACTTTCTATTTTAGTCCTGTTCTCCTCATGTTCTATGAAGAATTATAGGGTCAAGTAACTAATTTTTTTCTCTATACATTATAAATCCAACTAATATTGCTATCTGTTATTCCTTTCTGAAGCTCTTTATAGACTGCAGCAATACTCTTGTCTTACTTTTATAGACTATTTGACAAACAAAACCTAGTAGAATTGAGTAATAATATTTTAATTAAACATAATAATAAACGTTCTCATGTAGGGATGCAAACAAGGAGAATGCTTACACTATTGTGAAACATTTCAAGGTTTTTTTGAGATTCCACAACATGTATTCTACTCCTACACTTTAACTAGCATAATTTGCTAGTTATTTAACTTAAAGCAGTTATCTGCAGCTAGGGTAGTTGCTTTTCTCAGTATAGACAACTGCATTTAATCTCAACTGTATTTAATCTCAGTTTAGTTAGCTTCTCAAATGTCAGTTACTAATTCACCTTTTACGGAATTGGAGACACTTAAAAGTTTATGCCTTACCTGAAATGATTCGGTTCTTAGATGCTTACGTGAACAATTATTCATTTTCACAGCAAATGTCTTTGCAAGACTGGAATGGGTCAGCAAGTCCCATTTTCATTCATCCATTTCTTCAGAGTTCTTCATTCAGTCTTTCATTTAAGTGTCACAGCTCTCTTGCAAAAAGACTATGAATGTTCTTACTTCTCATTTTACAAACTTGCTCATAGCAAAAGCTTCAGCAAACAACTGGCACCTCTCTACGGACTAAAAGAAGTTCGGATTTCTCAAGTAGTGCTGAAAGGAAAGGCAGTAAAAGTCTATCAATAAATTAATGTCTATCATCTTACTTCTTTCCCAAGGAATAGCTCTGTTCTGTGGCTACTGCTGGAGAAGAAAGACTATGTTAGTGCAGTCTATATAACTTTACAGGTTCTATCTGTAACGAGACACTGCCATCTTCCCTAATCAAGTCCACCTCCCTCTCATCCTCTTCAACTCGTTTTTCATTACTTCCTACACCTGACTCTGCATTAGCTGGTGTCATGCCTGATATTCATGGCCTCCCTACCCTATCGCTTGCTTTCCCCTATTCTGAATATAAAATTGTCCACTAAATTCTCACTGTCTCTCAGCAATCTCTGCCTAATCTTTTCAACAACTACTCAAAATGAATCTTAATTTTCTAAGAAAAAGCTATTTCTGTATTTCCTGTTATGTCCACTTAATCTGTTACTGACCAAAGAGTTGAAACAAGTCTGTATATAACTATTATAATTTTCAGTCTTCATTTTACCTTATATTTTGATATAGTCACAGTCTTGCACTAATGAGAAATAATGGGCCCATGGAATGGTGAAAACAAGTGGCAGATATCTGGAGTTCTGAATGAAGTTATCAAGAAGTTGCAGAGATCTTCAATTTCAGGAGTTTTGAAGACGTTGAGGTACTAAAGCAGCCCTGAATGACAACTTTTGGTACTGTTCAAAGCCGGTTTCCCCACAGTGACTGCTGACATCATGCATGTGGTGTTTTCAACAGCTGTGACAGTCATATAGGAGTACCAATGATGAACTTCCAATACTGTAGCTGTCCTCCAAAAGCAGTGGCACCTTCCCTGCAAACATCCAATAGGAAATTGTGAGATCTCTAAGTCTCATGGTGGACCATCTCCTGCAAAACCACTCCTGGCCTCTTATCATTTGCAAGAATTAGGCATACTACCTTCCTTGTTTGACCAGCTGTCCTTCATCCCCTATCTGTTTCTGTGGGAGCCCATGAGTCGAATGCTCTTTTAAAAAGCAGGCAGAGAACTTAACTTCAGGAAGAAAGTGAACAAAAAGAACCCCAAAATCCAAAACGACAAACAAATATTAACTGCCCAATTTGAAAACAGGCACAGGTTATAATAAACTCACTGGCAAGACTAAATTATACTTTAATGGCACAGAGTTGACACTATTATGGGGTTATGTTATATATTTTGTAGTAAAATAGACTTTTGCATGTCAAAAAGTATAAACAGCAGCAAACAAATCACATAAACCCCTTACTTTCCATCAATACAAAAACAGTGAAAAATCTGTCTTGTCAGACAGTGTTTTCATATTGTTTTCAGTAATGCATTAGAACTTGGGCACTTTGTTATTTGCACAGAGAGACTGGTGCTTATGAATGTTTTTAAGGCAGTTTGCTTGCTACAGATTGATTCCATTTCAAGAAAGGTGCACAGCCCAGAATTACACCTGCGTCTTCTCCTATCACTACTTTGCGTCTTTATAATCCAACATTATAAGATAATTTGAAATCCCTTTTTAATTGTTTCTGAAAAATCTTGTCCATTCCAATGGTCGTTGGAATAATAGATGTGTACATTTGAAATCTAAATGCATAGCTTTCCTGGTTACATTGATTAGACTGTGTTGATTAGACTGTATTAATTTAACTCGATAAATTCCTTACAGATGATAGGTCTTTAATTTCAAATTGTGTCCATCTGTACAAACTGGAATATGATTTTACTAGAAAACAAGGAAGAATCAAGTGCTTTAAACATAGTACTTTGCTTTGCTTTCTTCTCTGTTTGAGTGTTAACTATGCTTAAAATTCTGAAGGAAAATTATATAGGCTGCGAAGCCGGGAGTACTGAAACAGAAGAAAAGATGATCTTAAATCTCTGCAAGTTAAAACTGCTCAGTCAAGCTTTAGCAACATCTTATCTACCTTACTGCTTATTCATTGATTTTTTCAGCATTAATCCTCTTAGTTGTTAAGCAAAATTACACTTTTACACTGAGTGACAAAAACCCAATTTCTTACATGAATTTCAGTTTTTCTAACCTGTCAGGTTTAACGGTCACAGACTAATAGACACTCCTCCAAAGAACATCACTTTTCCCTTCTTATCTAGACAAAAGAGAGGTCTCTGTCTCAATTGTCATATTTCCGGGTTTGCAAAGTTCTGTTTTGAGATAATCTAACTACACTTTGAAGGTGTCCACTTTGCTGGGAACTTTTTATTTAATTTGGAGGATACATTCTTACAGCTGCTACTCCACTAGAGTGCCTGTCATTTCTTTCCTTACACCAAGTCTGAACTAAATATGTAATGGTGGCTAAAGTAAATCAACCTGTGAGAGGCAACAGTTTGCCTATGATGGTGTGTGAGAGTGCTATTTACTTATGTCAGTCCTCTGCCAGACAACCAAGATATGTAAACTCTCTGAATGTTAACTTTAAAGAAAGCTCTGTAAAATGATAAAATTTGGACAAAGAGGTAAAGATGGGAGCCACCTGCACGGAATGAAGAAAAGCCTTATGAGACTGTTTTGGCAATAAAACAGCAAACCAAGTTCAGTATAGAGAAGTGTAAAGTGATATACACGAGAGAACCAACTCATCCATAAAGAAGATGGCTCTGAGGTCACCACTAAAAGACATAAGCAAGACTTCAGGGATATGACACATAGTTCCATTAAAATATAGTGTCAGTACTTTTTAGTGGACCAAAAACCTACTCAAATGTTATCAGGATAAATATTAGGAAATAGAGGGAGAGAAAGAATAATACTACAATCACTGTATAAATCTGTGTTTTCCCAAGCCTTGAATACTATTTGCAGGTCTGATCTTATACCCAAAAATATTAAGTAGAATTGAGAAAGATTCAGTGAAAGACAACAATGTCCAAAAGCATGAAAGAACACACATCTAACAGACAGTTGATAAAAATTGCTCTGCAGCCTTGAAAGGAGACCACATAAAGGAAATTTCAGAAGCCTACAAAATGATCATGAAGAGTGTGAATAGGAAACTAGAGTTCGCTGTCTGTCCTACTACAAAAACAAGATTATTAGATGAAGATAGTTAAGAGCCAAGGTCAAACCAAACAAAAGGACCTAGTTCTTAATAGGAAAAATATCTGTGATCATAAAGAATAAAGATCCAAAGAGGTTAAAGAAATCCCATTAGGTTCAGAAAATCCTCAAAGCAGTATATAATTAAATGACAGAACAGTATCAGAGGGAGCTATAATTTGTTTGCCTTGTTCTTAATCTTCCCTTGGTGTCTGCTTGTGGCCATTGCCTAAGACAGAATAGTAGTTTAGAAAGAAAATTGGCCTGAGACAGTATGGCTTTCCTATGGAAATTCTGCAGAATCACACTCGTGGCATATTTCACATACACTTGTTTTATTGAAACAGGGAACAGAAGCTGTGTACAGCAGTGAATACTTAAGGTTGCAGAGAAAACTTAAGATAGAAGACTGAATGAAGTTTTCATTTTAATTGTTTCTCAGTCTAGAATCCTACTTTTCAGTTGCATCAATATGTAATGAATACAACAAGCCATACATTACAATGTAATCTTGATACCTCAGAAAATGTTGAAGAACTCCTAGACCCTAATTTAATTCTAGACCTCTGAACCTTCGCTACAGCCTTCCAGTACATTCAGGTCCTTTTCTCTCACTTTTACTAATTGTTACTCTACCTAGTTCTTTAGCAGTTTTCTAACTCTGAGGTTTTATTAAGATTAAAAATCGATACAATTATCCTGCTTTGAGAGTTTTGTCATCTACACCATCATCAGCTATTGACAGCTTTCTATCCATATTTCTAGAAGGTTTGCAGTCTTCCCTTCATTGCTGGTCTAGGAGACAGCCCTCTTTCAGTCCTTTTGGTTTCTCTCCACAGGTTTGCAGAACATTTTCACTCTCCTATCCTGGAGAAATGATAGGAAAGCGAATTTTCTTGTTTTCGAGCTAAGTAGCTCCACTACACCTTCATAATTTTTCCCATCTACCACTTAAATTTTTGTTTACCCTCATACCCTGTATACACCTCTTCTCCAAAATCAAGTATGTTAATTTTTCTAAGACCTGTAAGTGAGACTACTGTGCACATTGAGAACCCTCATTCATTTTTCTGTCTGGTAGTCAGGAGCACGAGTCACCAAAAAAGTCTCACTGCATGTCCTTTAGTATGTACTGGCCTTTTGAAAAGAAAAATTATTAACATAATTATAGAGAGGAGTATTTTTTTACTGAAAATTAATAAATAAGTGTATTTTGATCAATCTATATCTAAGTACCAATGGGAAATATGGCTTTGTGTATATTATAGAACTATAAGCTACTCTGCACACTTGTAACTATTTGCCCAGCAGGTATTTCAGACTGACATCTTCATCAGTGATGATGATTGATAGTGCTGGCAGAAAGAGTGGATGTTTTCAATATGGGTTGCTTATTTCCCTTAAATGAAAAATTTTTGGGGAGTCTCGATTCTAGAAACATGAAAGAAAATTTGTCTGGAATACAGAAGTCTGGAATACATAGTACAGGTGGAATTCTGTGAATTATTTCTTTTAAAAAACATGCTGACTGAATTCAAAGCAGGAATGATGGCAGATTCACCTGAGAATTATCCATATCAATTGTCAAATTAGAACTTCCAAGGAGAACAAGAAAATTGCTAGCTGTTATTCTACTATTTTTGGGGGTTTTTTGTTTGTTTGTTTGTTTGTTTTCCTTTCAGGTCTATATAACATGAGAGGATTCTTGAAACCTCATGAGAGATTTCTTAACAAGTTTGAGAATTAAATTGATAGTGATTATGAAAAGAGTATGAATGTATTATTAAAAAAAAAAACAGTTCTTCCTGTTCGTAATGAAAATAAGGAAGATTTCCCAAATATGTATTTCATTGTATTTTAAATTGAATGAGCCAGGCTCAAGCAAAACATTTTATCTCTCTTGCTATGTGACAACTGCTATGCATGTCCTACTTAAGAGACACTTCATATTGTCTTTGTGGTGGGTCATGCATTCTAAGTTAGATACATACATCTTGACTGTTCCAGGTGTGGCATATCTTCGAAGAGGAAACTCTATGGACATAGTCTGCCAGAATGAAATGTTTCTGAGAGATGGAGGCACTGCTAAGTTTAAGACTGAATTCACTTTGGCATTCAGATTCATTTACGGTATCGTAGGTATGCTTAACTCACAAATTTCCAAATAGACAATTGCCAGCCAAGAACTAAAGGACAGCAGGAATCTGGCTATTTCTTCTTGTCTAGAAGAGCCCATGGGTGAGGCAAGAAGAGAAGCAGAATTAGCAAGAAGTACATGATCAATTAGGGATTTAATGCAGAGAAACCTAGATTTTCTTCTTTTGTAGATTATGAAAATTCAACATCCCTGACCATAACTCACTATCTATTTTTGACCTATATTTACATTAGGATTACAAAATTCAAATGTGTTTATAGAGTTTAATTATGATAACATACATGAAAAATATAACATATTAGAAATTATTTATATTTAAAAGTTAGTGTTATGAGGACAAATTAGTGAAGTTCTGAACAAGAAATCTGAGATTGGTTCCATTTTGTATGGACACTTCTGTAGACATGCAAGGTGTTAAATAAAGCTTGTCATAATGATGAAAAAAAAATTGTAGGAGAATGCTGTGATCTAATATAAAATAAATACTGTAGGAGAGAATTACATGCTGAGCGAATGTGTGAGAGCTACAAAACAGAATATTTTAAAACAAGGATATTTGAAAAATTATATAATAATTTGAATTGGTGGCAGACTAGCCAAATGATGCAGCCAAACCAGAAAAAATCACCTTCTAATATAATGAAGTGAGAAATTTATCTCTGATTTTGAGCCAGCTTTAAAGACAGAACTAATTAGAAATGTGGTTTCATACTTTATGTTTCTCAGCGCAAATGCCGGTCTCTCCATGTATATAGTACTGACAAGTAATGTATAAGTAGGATGGGGGTGGGGAGAATGCATGAATGAACTAATAAGGGTGCAATAACTTTTCTCAGAATCCACATTGGGTGTTTTATTCTGTGTTCATGGTGTTGATTACTTCTTCTTTTCCTGTCATTTGTGGACAAATAATGACTAACAATATACAACAATCTCTTAAGATAACAACATGAAGTCCTTTCCACAGCTTCACTTTTAGGTTCTTTTTTTTTACAAAAACAATTTAAAAATAATAATTAAGATGATTCCCCACAGTTAAATGCACCAACAAACTTGTGCACCTCTTTAATTTTAAGCTAAATGTCACAACAGATGCTGCTCTTCCAGTCTCAACAGGGAGCAGATTCCACAATCAGGGAGTATAATTACAGAAAGCTCTAGCTCCTGCTGTCTCAAAGTTACACTTAGGGCACGCTAAATAGTCTGCCAGTTTCAGTCGTCAATGGCTGACTGAGGCCTTTGGTAATAAAAGATCAGTCAAGAGTAAATTATGATACTTCACAAAATGCTAACAGCTTTGTAGAATTTATAATCTGCTGAGACATATGCCAGCTTTGTACACTGCCAAATAGTTAAAAACAAATACAAAAAGAGCAGGAAATAAATATAGTATGAGTTTGTAAGAGGAAAAGCGTCTATTTGCCATCACACAAGCAAGGTAATACCTCTGACACAAAGCACAAATTGACAAGCAATGAAAAACTGTTTTTTTACAACAGCTTTTGTTGGGACCCTGATCATAGTAAGGAATAGTCTTCAGTTAAAAATGCAATGTCAAATAATATTTTTCTTTCATGAGAAATACGATGTTTTTTTAAAAAAGGAAAATACAAATGCCTGTAGTGAGATTTTCCTTTTGTATTAGGTTTCTTCAGAAAAATGCAAATTTCTAACTATAAGAAAAATTAAAGTAGGTGGCGAAGAATGAGTCATAAAATGAATTATAGAAATGAATAACCCTTTCTGATAGAAGAACATGTGATGTTCTTGCCTTTTGCTGCACACAAGTCATTGGCACTCAGTAGTTAACTGCAAACAATTCAGAAGAGGCACGCATGCATGAAAATAACCCAAAATGAGGGAGACAGGTAACTTAAAATAGTCCTGCAGAAAAATAAGAAATGTTGAAAGAATCTTTTTTTTAGTGTAAGCACCTTCTCTCTATAACCTCAAATACATGACTCTTTTTCATAAGAGCCAATAATTTTCAACGGTAAACTTGGGCAACATTTAATTTGTCTGGAATATGTGGTAACTCCTGGAATTAAGAGAAGATATATTAGCCTAATGGAAATCAGATGTAAGGCACCCAAATAATAATGATGAGGTCAGTCATGTTAAAAACATATTTTGAGATTTTGGTACGCTTTAGCCAGAACTGTGACCATTTTTTTTAGCTCCTACAATACTCTTCTTAGCTAAATTACAGTTTTATCTCAATTGCACCATAGACAGAACAAACTGAGCACAGAACACATTGAGCAACATCTAAAAAGACTTCTCCAGACATTATTTACAATATGAATTAAGAATTATATGGGATTTCCCTAGTATGAGAATAAATAATTTATATGGGGAAAATTCATATGGGAATAATTATGTTACATTTGGGTGCATTTCATTCTTTATTCTTCATTTTGGATTCTTCAAGTAATTCATTTTATTGTTAGTTCTTTCGTTGTGATAGAGATTTTTGGACTTAAAAGACATCATGGGCCTGAAGGCACTCCTCACCCTGACTGTCCCTTCCTATGCCCTGGGGCTCCTAACTCTTGGCCCAGGACCTCCTGCCTCTTGGCCCATGACCTCCTGCCAGTCCCCCACACCAGAGCCAGTCTCCAGCTCCTCACAACCCTTCCTGGCTCAAACATGGGACTCACTGAGCCATGCCCACCTAGAGGCCCAGCCCAGCCTTGGCCCACCCCTGTCCCCATCCCCATGGCCCTGTGCTGCCATGCTGGGGCCGTGTCGAACCCTGGATCTGTTCCCTAGGCCTGAGCCTGACCCCCACCCACTGTCCCCTCCCAGCCTCTGCCTGTCCCCATCCCCAGAGAAGTGCCCAGTGCCTGGGCCTGGGGCTGTCCTGGGCAGAGTGGAAAACACAGGAATCTGCCTGGTTAATACCTTCTAATTAATGTCATGCTGCCCACTCCAGGTTCATTTTCACAGTAGTATCTAGAAGTAGGCTAGCAATCTACTATCTAGGCTAGCAATCAGAGATTTATTTTCCATATTTTCTTGTAACAATTAATGGGAAAAGCTCGCTTTTATTTTTTTTAATGTTCTAATTGATTGCAATTTTATTGTAAATTGTGAAAGTTCTGAGTGCATGTTTGCATGTGAGTGCATGTTCATGTTTATAATTTCATATAGAATCCCACTCTATATAAGATTATAAATAATTTTCTGTCTATCTTTTCTCAAGAAAAACTGAAACTTGTTCAGCTCTCTTAGACGGAAAAAAAGTATGAGATAACTTGTGCTTTTTAAATGCAATAATAGAGAAAATGTATATGTTTGGTCAACTAGAGGGGAATTTTGTAAGATCCCTCTTCCTCATAAAGCCTTTCTATCATGGATGGTAGCAGATAGTTTGAAATATTAACTGAATTTATACAGACAACTTCTACTCTGAGAAAGCTGCTCTAGCTATCCCTGCTTTGAGCAGTGGGGTTGAAATACATGACCTCCAGTCATCCCTTCCAACCTCAGCTATTCTGTGTTTCTGCAATACAGTGCTTTCAGTGCACAAGTCTGATTTTTAGGATGGTCTTGGGACTCCAGGTGTGGCCTCATCAGTGCTGAAAAGAGGGAAGGTATCACCTCTCTCAGGCTGCTGTCAGCACTCCTTCTAACATAGCCATGAAGCTGTAGGCCTTTTTTACTGCAAGGATGCATTTCTGGCTCATGGTCAGCTTGTTGCCTACCAGGACCTCAAGGTCCTTTTCTGCAAAGCTGCTTTCCAGCTGATTGGCCTCTGTTGTGTAGACATCCCTAAGGCTACTCCTTCCAAGAGGCAAGATTTTGTGCTTCCCTTTGCTAGGCTTCATGAGGTTCCGTTCTGCCTCTTTCTCTAGTCTGTTGAGGTCCTTTTGAATAGCAATGCAACCATCTGTCATGTTGCACTATATGACTCTATATTTATATAAATACTCATTAGAGTGAAAAAAACTTTGTGGCTCATGAAGAGAGAATATAGAGAATAATTCCAGAAACAACCTGTTAATTTTAGCAAAACTTAAATTTATCTCATTTACACAGCCATATATGAAAAGTGCTTGAGCTGAAGTCAACGGTATATACAGATATAGCCATCTGCTTAAAGATTTAATTAAATCAGACACTGAAAAAAAACACTGAATTTTTAAATACATTCCATACTGCCTAGTTTTCTAGGGAGCACTGCATGATCATTCATTCATAGGCCTATTTTCAAGGAAAAGCTTCACTGCATTAATGTAATGAAGCTTTGCAATTCACTGGCAAGGAAGGATTCATGTAAAGCATGTATTACACAGAGATAGTGAGTAAACAAACCCAGCAAACGAATCCATAACTAACCAGAGATGTTCAATCTTTAAGTTTTTATCAATACTCAAAACAGTCTAAACAGAAATTTTATAGTTCAAGTACATAAGCTTAAATTTTAAGGACTCTGCAGCCTCTTCCAAAACGGAAATTAGATTCGGCTTCATTAGTGATCTATTCAGCATAGATACTTGCCCAATAAATTTTGGAGCACATGGGATTCTCTTTCACATAGCAAACATATAGTTCTATTTTTTCTCCACAAGTAAGCAAAGTTAAAGATCCACTCTTACTGAGATAGGGACACTTTTTTCTGTATCTCTAAATTTCACATACACGTGCCATGTTTTTGTTCAGTCAGAATATCCTAATTATCCATCACTATTTCCCCCTTATACACATTCTCAACTGGATTGTTAATCTAGGTGACTTTTATCTTCTTTTGTTGGGCAGATGTATTAAATGAAGCAGTTTTTATTCAATTCTGTGGGATTTTCACTGATTTACTGTTTACTGTCTGCTACCTTTTTCCCTTCTTTGAGTCAGTAAAAATAGTTTGAGATTTTTAATGAACGCTCATTTATAACAGGTAGCATTGTCTTAGCTCCTTGCAAGAGAATCCCTTAGAATTAGTAGGTGAAATTCATATCACTGAAAAATTATCCTTACCCTAGGTTTTACTGTTGAAGTTTTTCTTTATTTTCCAATTAAACTTAATTTTCATAGATTTAGGGCTGTCTTCAATTAGCTTTGTCAGGTAGCCCTATGCTTCCCAATAGAAGCTTTTGAAAAAGTGTCCTACTGGTCATCATACCATCACCAGACACTCCCTTGTCTCCTAAAACTGTTTTTCATGAACGTGGACTTATTTTGTCCATATATGCCTAGGAGAAACTTACACCATTTTTCCTGTTAGCATCTATTTTCTACCTAAGCCCATTTGCAATTCACATAACCCTTCCTATCTCTAAACCAGTCAAGAGTAAAAAAATGAGGCATTAAATGACAGAGAGGTATATTGAAAAGAAGGCACTCTAGATTGGTTATTTCAAGTCTTAAGCCATGACTAAGAAAGTTGCTATGATGACAGCAGAGATCAAAATAATGTCAGCAGCAAGACGTGAAAAGGCTCATGAGGGTTTTGGAGCATCCAGTCTGACAGAAGGTCTCCTGCTGGGAGTGCAGTTGCAGCCTGAAGGCATCAGAAGTCAAGGTCATTGTTCAAACAGCAGGCTGGTCACAGATATATTTGTATACTTTTTCAAGTGTTGACCTGTGGAAGAAGACTGTGAGAAAAAAAAAAAAAAAAGAACCATGATATTAGGCATGTATTTGTCCTCAGTAGAAAGTACCATGAAATGACAAAAATTTACAGTTTTTGTAAGGAAAAGACAAAGTGTGCCATTAGTTCCCTTTCACATCATCTGATCCCAAAGGAAACATGCAAAAAGAAGTATTTTTTTACTGTCCAGAGGTCTGCTTCCACAACCTAAATGCACTGGAATTTCCTTGCATGTCTGAAACTGTCCATGGCTGGCTTGGTTCCCAGAGGTACTTCTGGTCTGTAGTTCTGGAATACTTCTGTTGTTTCAAGCAAGAGGAGAAGATGTGGAGGAAATAGTGATGAAACAATGCAGAACCCAAGCTGACCAAAATGCTAGCCAGTATGGGCCAGTTACTTTAGCAAAAGTGTGTGAAAGAAATTATATTAATTAATAACTGGAGGAACTGTGGTTTAATCTAGAAAATTACAGTTTACATAATTGTAATTGTTTACCTAATTTACATATTCCAGCAAGAAATACTGATACCTATTTTTCACTAAGTTCCACTTTTTGTTATAAATTAAAAGCTTCCCATTACTTCACTTTAAAACATAACTTAAATACATAGTTCAAGGTGAAGAATTATGGCCAAACACATATGGTCAAATTTCATGTTTCACACAGAACTTCCACAGAAGGTTTTAACAAGATCTCTTAAAAGACAGTCCATATAAAACATTAGGTTCAGATTTGACAATAAATTAAGGGACAGTAACTATAGGAAGTTTTCAATTTGATGAGTTATTTTTAACTGCCTTTGTAGTATGCATAGGTAATGTATTTTTAAAACACAATCATAGTAGATTTTACCTCTCCAAGAAGTGGGTCTTGATGCTGGATTTCTGAGAAATCTTTTTAGTGAAACGGGGACATAGTGCTGAGGAAACTATCAATCTATATTAATGTCTATCATATCTGCAGTTTTCAGAAAATTCCGAAATACCATATGAATATTTTATAATGATGTTTAGTATTGAGCACCCGACCCAACCTTATAAATGACTCTTCTGTATAATTAGCACATTAGTCACTCTGAAAGATTGAGTCTGATGAATTATTCAAATGCAGTTCTGCAGAACTGCTAGTTGAGGGCCCTCTGTAAGGGCACTTTAAAACTCTCCTGTTAAACTTTGAAGTATTAAGAAGGGAAAGAAATGCAGTTGAAAGAGGAGAAAAACACTGATTTTTATTTCCATGAGAAGGACATTTAGAAGTGAAAGGGAAGATATATACAGGAAAGGAAAACTAAAAAAAAAAAAAAATAATTTCTCTAAGTCCCTAATTAATTAAAAAAAAAAAAGAATAAAAAGGTTTTATGAAGACACAGAGCCAGTTTTGTCTTAGCCTCCAGTGGAGTAGAAGGTAGTTTGAAGAGGTCCACTGGATGAAGAAATGGTATGTATGAGTGAATTCTGTTATTAATTTAATTAATATGCTTCTATCTCTCTCTTCACAGTCTGTTTGTGACACGACCTTAATTTTTCAGAAATTTAGAATTTTTTGAAACAAATTTTGGCTTGTGAATTGTTTGTAATCTTTTATTTGGTATCTCTGTCTTTAGCTGTCATTCTCATTTGAATAACTGGTCAGATCAGTCAAATGATATTGTTTGTTTACTGTTTGATGGTAAGTGGAAAAGGGAGGGTGAGTTGGATAAAGTCATTGTGCTTTTCATTAATTTAGGAAAATTGGCTTAATAATAAAGAATTGTAAGGGCATTCGAAACCCTTTCTTATCTTAACTGCTTCACTTATTTATTTTTCTTTCCAAACTACTTGATTGGCATATAACTGCTAGAAAACCTCTGCTATTGAAACAGGCTCAGGAGAAACACAATGCCCATAATAACATGCTTTAACTTTTGGTCAACCCTGAAATGGACGGGCAGTTGTACTAGATGGTCATTGTAGGTCCATTCCAACTGAAATTATTCTATTCTATTCTATTCTATTCTATTCTATTCTATTCTATTCTATTCATGTTGAGTGAATACCAATCACAAATCTACAGGTCAAATTTATTAATTGCATCCATATGATGGCTCTCACTGGGGCTTCTCTTAAGGTCTTTCTCTCCCATGTTACGGCTAATGCAATTTCAAAGGCAGGGCTTCACCTCAATTTCATTAGGCGTATCACTATAGGCACAGAATCAAGAACTGTAATCAGAGGACAGCAGAAGAAATAAAGCCAGCAGCCATTTAAAGGCAAAGGCAAGAGGATGTGTGCTGCTCTAACCAATAAAAAAAGTACTGAAGGCAAAACATGGGGAAGAACACTTAGTCACAGTGGTGGTCTCAAACTGGAGGTATTTCTATAAAATTAGTATTACATCTTGGTGACAGAAAGCTATGGTTCTAGTGGCAGTTGTTCCTAGAATGTAGGAAAAAAATTCTGTCTGCTCCTTCATAATACAAAAAGTATTGGAGTTTCTTGACAATATTGTCCTATTTCATCAAGATCTTTCCACCTGTTGCCATGTATCATGTTTCTGACTACGGTTTTATTAAGAATACACATCTTTAATACTGCCTCTGATATTTTATATGTCTGAATAACACTGAGGCCACACTTGGAGTGCTGTGTCCAGTTCTGGACTCCCAAGTACAGGAGAGACATTAATATATTGGAGTTATTCCAGTGAAAGGCCAGGAATGCAATTTAAAAACTGGAGCATCTCAGCTAAAAGGAAATGCTGAGAGAGCTGGGACTGCTTAGCTTGCAGAAGAGAAGGCTCAGGAGGGATCTTATCTGTGTACTTACCTGAAGGAAGGATGTAAAGAAGACAGAGACAGGCTCTTTTCAGTGGTTACAGGACAAGAGGCAATGGGCACAAGAAGCACCAGGGTGACCAAGCACTGACACAGGTTGCCCTGAAAGGTTATGGAGTATCCATCCTTTCAAAATCACATGCATTTTTTCCCTCTCCCTTTCTCCAGAAAAAAAATTGGAAGTTCCCACAGGTGACTATTGTGTAATATGGCACAAATTTCGGTGTCTGGAGCCAGATTTCACCACAGTAGTGTTTATGAAATGCACCAATCTGGTTTATGTTGTCATGACTCCCTCTAGTGATGTCTACACAGTCTACCATATTCTTATACCAAATGGATTCTTGAGATACATTCCCCATGATTTTTTGTGCTTATTGAACTCCATAATGATTGTTGTAATGCTTTATTGACGTATAGGTTTTAAAGTCAGAGCACCTTAATTGATAGTGGGTCAT
Organism: Gallinago jamesoni; assembly: GCA_025769975.1. Lineage (NCBI taxonomy): Eukaryota > Metazoa > Chordata > Aves > Charadriiformes > Scolopacidae > Gallinago > Gallinago jamesoni. The sequence goes on along the minus strand of JAOQGH010000040.1, from coordinate 33,772,370 downwards.
CTCTGATGTCATTGACAGATGCTAGAAAATTTGAAAATAAACGGTGGAAAAAATTATTCATAAAGAAGGAAATATCCTCAAAATTCCTGTTAATTGTAATACTGTACAACTGAACAATATTGCAATATTGCACAATATTGCAAATAATGCAATACTGTACAATAATGTACAAACAAGTTGCAAATAATTCTTATGGTAGAAGTAGAATTAAAATGCCAGACTATGTAGCATATAAATTAGAGATCTCAGGTTAATTGAGCTCTAATATTTGGCAATGATCAATCATTGAAAATTTCTGTAAATCCTTGTTCTGATCACAAATGTCCTGTACTTTTTATGCATGGGTGTTTTTCTGTTAATATGATTTTTTGCTGCCTAGCAAAGTGCGGCTATAGCTGCTTTGTTTACTGTCAGCACTCTAGGGTGTTCCAATGAATAGTAACCTGCAAGCCAATTTGTAGCCCCCGGGAAGGAAATATAAGAAATTAATTCCTTTATCCCTGACTCCTCATACCAGATGTGTGACCCTTAATTGCATTCACAGTATCTTATTCAGAATGAATAGATAAACCCTAACCCACAGATGTGCCAATGCAATAATACAACATTGCAAGAGTTTTGTTGCTGAAATGAAATACAGTTGTATTTATCTTTTCACCCAAACACTGTGTATCAGCATAAGGTCACTTTGTCAGTTTAACTTCAATTTCAGAATTGTATGAAAACAATAACAATGCTTTCTATAATCTCAGTTGTAAGACTTCATTTTTTATTAATCAGTACCAAATTAAAGTAGGACTCCAAAGCAACCAAACAGTCTCCAGCGAACACCCCTGAGTCATAGTTCAGGACAAAAGGATGTGTCCGCTGAGAGCAATGTGATAAATATGGACAGTAGATAAGTGATTAAGATTAGAATACTAAGTAGTCTTATTGTTCCTGCACTGCATTTCTCCTTATCTCCACCTTGAGGATGGTGTTACATGTAGTAAATTTGCTTAATGGATGATCAATATTCTTTCAACTCAAAAGCAGAATGAGTCACAAGGACTTTGTTTAGGTGAGGGGCATTACATATTCTCTAGAGGCTAAGCTTATGAAATAAGAACACTATGAAATAATGTATTCAGCACCCAAAAATATTTCAAAATTTCTTAGAGAACAGATTTTTTAAGTCCTCATACAATAGGGAAACATGCTTTAGAAAATTATTCGTAACTTTCTGTGGAAAGGTGTAAGCATACCTCAAAAAACAAAAGTTGATAAGTTAAAGTTCACCTGAGGCAGCTTCTTTTGCATGTTAAACATGAATCTGCAGTTCAAAAATTTATCCACATAGATAGTAGGGAAACTGTAATAGATATATAGAATTTCATCTTGTTACAGAAATCATTGAGTGTTTTATCCTCTACCTATCAATGTTTCTTTCTTCTTTCAATTTACACAAACTAGGAAAGAATCCTAGCCATTTTGAGTTGGTTCCCTTGTTATAATTTAAAATAAAAGGAAGATAAATTCTTTTTTATAACTAGAGTTTTACATGGCTCTTAAACTGAACAAAAAGCAGCCACAATCCTCTCTATTCTTTTCGCCACCACCGCCAAAACTCTGCTGTTTTCAGATGATGAATATATATATGTGAATTCCAAATTATGCTGTAAACTTCATCATGTTTGGGAAGAGACTGAATGAAACTCCCTATCTACCTCACAACCTCTCAAAACAGTCTTCCAGGAATTCTCTCTCGTTTCAGTAGCAAAACATTAATTTGGTTCTATAGCTTCAAAGACATATAGGGAATTACTTTTTCATTTCCTTTTTACTTTATTCAGAGATTTTTACATCCTTACAATCTTGGAGGTTACTATCAGAAGAGCTGCAATTTTTTACATCACAAGAAAAGCAAAGCAGTCTTTGAATGGGGCTATAAATTTACTGTAGGATCAAGAAATATTTTAGGAAGTTTTCAACACATGACAGTGAGGGTGAATGGGAAGAGACACAGGAACTTTGATGTAGGTAAGGACAGAGCTGCAAACTTGCAAAGTTCGAGTTAATTTATATAGAGATACAGTGTTTCAAAAGTCTTCAAGCATTCTGAATCTTGCATCTTTCAAGCCAAAAATCACATGTTTATGGATTAGTGCCATGAGAAGTCACTTAAGAAAGGACAGAACAGGGTAAGTATGCTCGCAATTTATTCTGGTGTTTATTTCTCACTTCTTACCACTGTTATTAAATTGCTGGGATAAAATGGATAAAGTTCAAACAGATGGTAGGTTCAGTGCAAATGGTGAGGCTTTTAATTCTTCAGCCATACTGCTTCATAAATGAGCTAGTGAAGCCACTTTAGAATTTAAATATGTAAATTCATCCTGTAAAGATGAGAAGAAACATTTGTATTATAGCTCTGTCTGAGTGTGATACACAGGTTACTGAACTACAACACTCTGCATATACCCAACAAAAGATTCCTCAAAGGGCTGAGGATACTGGAAACCTGTGCTGCATTCTAATGCTGTCACATTTCTAGTAGGTTATGTTTTTTTCTGACCACATTCTAGTTCTTCATTGCTAGAATAAATCCAGATTAACAGGAGGACAACTAAGAGCAGCACAATAATACTATTGCCTTTTGTCATTCAGTCATTTTTTTAAAATAAACAAGTCCTCCTCCCATCTTCTTTTCATTAAAATAATGCCTTAAATTCCCTCTGTCCATCAAAAATTCTTAATTTTTAGTTCAGATATTGGCTTCAAGTAATGAAGGTTATAATGTTTGTTTTGTTATTGGCTTTATATTTATTTGCATGTAATTTTTATGTTAACTATGACATGTAGAATTACTTGTGACATTGTCAGCCAATAAGGCAACTTTAAAAAAGAAAAAGCAATAAAAATGATGCACATGTGAAATAATTCTTCCATTAAAAGAGGTAATACAGAAAAAATTACTTTGAAGCAAAGGAAGCACTGTCTTTCTCTGACACCAGATATTAATCAGTTGTTTACAAGGAATAATGCAACCACTAGTCTACTGGACCAATATAACTTTTCTACTGAAGAATATATGAGAGGGCAAAAATAAATCTGATCTGAGTATAAATGTCAAGATCAATACCAGGTCTTCCCAAGCCAGTCATATACTTCCTACTGTGATCTTTTATCCTATGTATACTTTGTCTATATGACACAGGATTCTAGAGCTGTGATGTTGCTATTTTATAGCAGTGGAAATAAGGAAGAAAGAGCTTAACTTCTGCATTGATTTCACAGATAGTTATAGACAAAGACACCAATAACATTCAAGTGCCTTTACTTTAATCTTCATTTTGTCCGTGAGATTATTTGGCAAAGGTGAGAAATTAGTATGACAAGAGTTGAAAATGAGAGCTCGTGTGATGAGATTCCCACCACCCTTTCCTCCAAATTAATCAGTCCAGAAAAAGGTGAGATGTGCTTTCTAAAAATAAGGGAGCAAAAGTGACAGGGCAGATATATTATGAAATGTGATTCAGTAGAAAGAAAAGCTACCTATTTCACATGAAATGCAAGCAATGTTTAAAGGAAATTAAGGAATAAAACTATATAAATCCCTGCTCAGTTACATAGAGACTTTTCAGAATTTGAAATGTCTCCTCTGTGGATGTACCAAATACAGTGGCAAAGCAGTTCATGCATCTTCCAATCATGCTAAAGTCATAAATTTAAACCATTCTTGGCTTATGTCAATGTCAGTTGACACAGATTCAAATAGGTAAGTATTTTTTTAATGGAGAGTCCAACACAGCCAGGAAATGCAGTATTCTTTGTGAGCAGCTGCCTAAAGAAACAATGCCCAGTAGAAAAATTAGATTTGTTGTATGTTTTGATACTTGTCAAATTTATATAGAGGTGTGGAGAAAAAGGACCATGATATATATATATTTATATTCACAGAAGGGACCTAAAAATGTTTTATTTTCAAGAAGAAATAAAGTACCTTTACTTGCTAGATGTGGAAGACGTATTTCCTAAAGCTTGAATATGAACAATAAGATTCCTTATCACTCTAATTGTTCTATCCTCTGCCTCACATCAAAATGCATGAACATCAGAAGAGGTGCATTTTATTATTACTATGTCTCACATACTTCCATTACAAACACAGTATTTTCCAAAAGTGAGTTAATGTTATAGGCTGCTCAATAGTCAAAATTAGATGATTGGCATCATCTTGCAAGCACAGCAAGTTCTCTACCTTGGACTCGCACAGCAAACGCACTACCCTGGACATCAGGAGAGCAGACTTTGGCCTCTGCATGGATCTGCTTGGTAGACCATCATGGGATAAAGCCCTGGAGGGAAGAGAGGCCCAAGAAAGCTGGTTAATATTCAAGGATCACCTCCTCCAAGCTCAGGAGTGGTGGAGCACCTTTCCTATAAGTACAGGCTGAGAGAATTGATGTTGTTGATCATGGAGAAGATCAGTTTCCAAGGAGAC
>JAOQGH010000040.1:33755897-33766485 GCA_025769975.1 Gallinago jamesoni | reverse complement strand
AGGCCTGGTTGGATGGGGCTCTGAGCAACCTCGTCTAGTGGGAGGTGTTCCTGCCCATGATAGGGGAGTTCGACCTAGATGATCTTCAAAGTCCCTTCCAACCCAAATCGTATGATTCTATGATTCTGTGATCTTTCTTTTGCATTAGTATATCATATAATTACCTTTCACGATTTCCCAGGTTGTCCTAAATCTAACATTGGAAAAGTCCTTTACCACATATTATATTGTGTCATTTCATTCTTTATTGACAGATAGCAAAACCTTCTTTTGTCATAATATCAGAACTATGGAAATTTTTCAGCATTATCAGAAATGCTCATTCATATCATCACCTAAACAACTGTTTAATATTTGCAATTGTGTGGTTGATGTTTTCCTAATATCTCCATTATAACAATAAATATTTTTTGTCATCATTTTAGTCAGACAATGTGTCAGGTGTCCACAAAACAGCATCTTGTACCTTTAGTCTGTCATGTGCATTCTGCCTTAGCACTGACTGCATTCCTGATGCCTTGTGGGATTGTCCCTAGAAGAATGTACTGATGTTTCCCATTACTTCATTTAGGTCATCCAGTAATGCACTGGTAACTTTCTTTCAGTATAACATGCAGCTTCTCTGCATATAGTATCCTTTCCCAAACAAGTGTAATGATGCCAAAAAGAAAAACAAAAAACAGGAAAAGAGCATTTAAAATGCTGTTTCAACTATCCTAGTTTAGAATCAATGGCATTCTGCAGTACATTGTTCTGAGCAATAATTTTATACTTTGTCTTTTTTATAATTACCTTAAAGGATGCAATCTGAAGCAATATTTAACGGGATTTTGAAAAAAGAGTTGCATTGTCTTGAAAGTTTCTAATTTGTTCCAAGAGGCTTAGTGACCTCATTATTCTTTGGTGAAAGATGCTCTCCTACATTAGTGGTACTGAACAGAAACTTTTTTTGTTTAAATTATACACATTTCAGAACACTGGGAAAGCACTGATAATATGGTTCAGCTTAAATGCAGGCTTTGGTTTGGGCAGTGGTGCACAAATCAGCTGCATAGATAATATTACTTGTGCTAAAGGCGATTATTTGGCTATTTATACAAATATAGTGTATACTATACACAATATATGCACAGATGTCCTCTTTGTGGTGGTCTGTTTCACCATCTTTGTCATCTATTTGGATTCTTGTATAGGTCATTGAAAAATTATTGATTTTTCTCACAGAGACTGTGTCAGTCTTACCATGGAGTGGTATTTCACCTTGCTATGTGTTATTGCTAGCAGCCATTAGCACTGCATTATGTCAAATGCTGGTGAGGTTCTGCAAACATAAAATCCTTTCCACCATCAAGAATCTGTGTGATGTTTAGTGTCAGACCAACACACAGCTTCACTATCAGAATTGAACTTGTTTTCAATAAAGTGTTCTGTAGCAAATCATGACAGGTGGTTTAAAATATCATTAAAATTTATATAGAAGACAGAGTTAAAAAAATGAGCCTGAATATTTCTTCCATAGGAAGAGTATCATGTGGAGGAATGGCTGTCTGCAAAAGGACATGACTTGATTGGGATGAACAATCCCGTTCTAGACACTGGATCGGGGGAGAGGCCTTAGCCGTAGGCCCAAAGCCTTGGCCTCAGGCCTGCAGCCTTAGCAGCAGGCCTGAGGATGCCATTGTCCTCTCCTTGACCTCACTTATTTTATGCTAAACATGTTTATCTAGCCTTTGTGTAAGGATAATAAAACGGAACTGTGCTTGGGAACTAAGGGAGTAGTGTTGCGTGTGGGCAGCAACCTTGTACCAATTTTATGAAAGCTTAGGGCGGGTGAACGAGAGCCGGCAGCCAATCGTGTAACGCCTGCTAGCGTGTGTATCTGCTGTTTGCCTATAGAAACTCTGCTAAAACATGTAATAAAGGAGAACGATCATACTCATATTGAGACTGTCGTTACTCCGGGCCTGTCTTCCCACTCCGACAGTATCGTACATCTGATTACATTTCATATACTCACCTGTACCAGATACAAGACAGTGGGCGATCTGTTCATCAGACTTTTAGCTGAACAGCATCTCTACATTTCTGCTTCATTACCAGAAAAAATGGATTTTATGGAGGGCGTGTAGAGCAGTTGACTGACATATGTGAACAGCTGAGGCCAGGGAGAAGGGGGATGGTTTGTGTGAGGGCAGTTGAACAGTATTCAGCTCTCTAGCTAATCTACAAATTTCATAGTACTCCAATAATCATATTTCATTTTGTGTTTCTTTAGAATTTCTATTACCATGGGATTCTGTGGCCATTTTTATGATCTCAATGCCCTCCTTGGTAACAGAGTAGGTATGCTTTAAATGCATAATTTTTGCTGTATAACTTCAGCTCATCCATCCACTTCCTGTAATTCCACTGATTCTATCAGGATAATTCTATTCACTGATCAGGTGATTTATTTCCATTCCCCTTCATTTTATCTTAAAATATTAATTTGGGATCACTTTTTCTGCTGTATTTGATTGCTACAAGTGCACACTCTTTTTCATTCTGTTTTCTTACCACATCACAAAATGATTGATTTCCTTCTAAGTTTCCTATTATACAGTTCCTGCTAACTTACTGAGGTACAAACACCGGGTATATTTTTAGCAGATCTTGTGTGTTTGCATGATTGGCTATTGTCAGCCTGCTGATTGCTCATGTAACTTGCTAATTATTTATTAATTAGTGATCAAAGGAGGTTGTGAGTTGTATGAACCCCATATGTACACAGGAATGTGAGAACACTGATTTTTGTATTGAGTTGGGTCACACACTGGTTCACACAAGATTTCTTTGAAGACTGTCCAAGCTTCCAATAGTGATAAATAACCTCTCTTCTCCACTGTTAGGACATAAGAGCATTTAGCCACATATCTTCTTCTCCAAGTTCTTGTCCTAGAATACAATCATAATAATTCTCTTGTTAAAGTAGATCAAATAATTTTGAAATTCTCCTAAGAACTGCTTATACAACAAAGGTTTACAACTACAAGTTACTTTATGTTCACATAGCTACAAACTCTGAGAGATGAAAAGTAATGTTAAACTCTCAAAGTCACATGATTTTCTTAACATTCATTGAATAATTTTAAGATAACATATTTGGTTATATTTACATCTCTTAAATCCTTATCTTCTCATCTTAAATCCTTATTGTATTATCTAATGGCAGAAGTGATAGAGTTGATGGAAATGATCAGGAAGGTCTGGAAAATGCATGTTTTCCCAACATAATCCATTGAGCTGTACGTAAGAAATGTAAATCTGTATATGCTTGTGTGGTATTTTCACAACTTTCTCTTCACTGTGGAGACTGCCTAAAAAGTTGAGTCAGTTCAGTAATCTGGAAAATGAGGCTCTAGGAGAAAGAATGCGAAAAGGGAACTTTGTAGTCATTTGAAGTTTTCCATAATGTATCAAGCACAAGACTGCTCAGAAACAAATCAGGTAACACAAGGATCTAATACCATTTTAGATAGTGTCTGTTATTCAGATGGCTTTCCAGAAGAGTGTGTGACTGATTTGTGTCCTGTGCTGTATCTACACAACCTGATGTGATTGAGTACATTCTGAAATAGGCACTAGATGCCTACTTTTAGGCACTAATTAGCTCCACAGGAACCATGATCAATTCTGCCCATTTTAAGAAGAATTTTTACTTCATTCCTTTGCCAAACTTTCTTCATAAAAAGAAGTTTCTTTGTTTTACACCCCATGTTCAAAAGACAAAATATAAAAAAGTACACCTTTTAGTGATACTTTGCAAATGTTTAACCCTTTTTTTATAATATCTACTCTCATTCAAGAGTGTACAAAGAATGTTGCTGGGAAGATTTTACTTGAGATTTTTGATTTACCAAAATCAGGGTAATCAAGACAAAGAAGAAGAATTCCATTCCTATTTTTTCTGAAACCTGGTTTCTCAGGTGAGGAGATCTATTGGAATTTGAACAAGCCCAGATATTCTTCAGTGTTTCTTTTAATGAATTCCTGACAAGCTTCCAGATTTTTTCTTTACACTAACTGTGAAGCCTTCTTTTAAGGATCTCTTTTGAATCAACTTTCTTTTCTGCTATACATGCAAAAACATTGGAAAAAATAAGTAGAAAAAGAAAAAAACCCCGAAAAACTTACAGACTGCGACATTTGGATCAAAATGTCTATTAACATGTGCTGATAATCACCATTTCAGGAGAGAAAGATATATCGTACTACTCAAGCTGAATTTCAAATTGAAATAAGGACTGTGTGCTATATTTTATATGCTTCCCAGATACTGCTCTCTGTCTCTCTTCTCTTTGTCATAGAGAAGAAAAAAACATGAAAGTTTTTTCACCATTTTCACCACTTTTTCTTTAGTTACTGGGAATGGTGGACATATTTATACTTCATCTCCCCTTACAGGGTCAATTCTATATCTCTTTATCTACAGGATGACTTGGATATCCACACTGTTTATTAGTATGATCTATCAATACTGGATATAAGACATTCAGAGAGTTACAGAACTGTCTGTTTGGTTATTTTTGAATGCAGTTTCTAAACCAACATATTCTGCTCTGAGATGACTGTAATAAAATGCATCCCTCCAGAGCAATATACTTTGCTGGCACAGCTGGATATTTGGTAACCCAGGGATCTGAAAGATGATGTTTGTTTGAAATTAATGTTTGTCTGGTTTTATAGCACTACTTCATAAAATGTATAATTCAGCATACAGAATTTTGCAAGCAACATGTACAGTTGCATTAAAAATCAACAAACCTTTTCAGAACTAAGTTCTGTCTTAGGGAAACCTTCTACTACTGTTTTTTACTTCTTTGTTTTTTCTTCCATTTCCAAAGAAGTAAAAGCTGTCTTAGTTCTTCCAATATACATCTGGGGCACTGCAGGAAAAATAATCAAACCAAAAGTCTCACACAACCTGTCATACTCCCCTGAGACAGAGAAAAAGGAGAATGTTTCTCTTGCTCATTTTAAAAAATTTTGAAATTCTCCAATCCTTGTGCTAAAGGCTGCTGAAATCTGCAGTATCCATACAGTATTCAGGGTCTGTTGGGATAGGACAAAATGTAACGGCTTTAAACAGAAAGAGGGTAGATTCAAACTAGACATAAGTAAAAAAACAGACATAAGTAAAAATAGACATAAGTAAAAAAAAAAATACTCTAAGAGTGGTGAAACACTGGAACAGTTTGTCCAGAGATGCTGTACATGCCTTATCCCTGGAAATATTCAAAGCCATGTTTCAGGGGGCTCTGAGCAACCTGATCTGGTTGAAGATGTCCCCACTCATTGCAAGAGGGTTGGACTAGATGACCTTTAAAGGTCCCTTCCAACCCAAACTATTCTATGATTCTATAACCACACAATATAGTCTAAGCATACCTTAAATGGTGGGTTATTCTTTGCTGATACTTTCCTCTTCTCAGTTCATGAGCCTATCAACAAAAATGTCCAGAAGCAGTCTTTTGTGGTGATATTCATTTGGATGTGCAGTGATGAATTAAAAGATTATCATTTCAAGGTACCAGAAAGACTTGTTATGCAAGTCACACTACTAATATGGAAGAGCCAAGTTGTATGAGGAAATTTCTAAAGTGTTGGACTCAAGGAGAACTCTATTCTGTGCCCTTTGTTCCTCCAGAAGCTAAGTGTGTCTGAGGAACTCTAAATATCTTTAATATTCTGCAGCACTTCCTGAGAAGAGTTGGTACTTTTTTCCCCCTCTCAGTTCTGTGCCCCTCTACATAGGCATAATTGAATTAGTCTCCATCAAGCAGCTATCAATGGTAAAAACAATACATTAAAAAAATCACCTAAAAATAATGTTTTTCAACCAGCTGTTAAACCAAGTAATTTATTTGTTTTATTGCACATTTGCATAATAGAGCAAACTAGAAACTCTGTGTAACAGATGTGCTGGTGGCAGGGAGATTTGATTACTAGCTTCTATTATTAATCACTGCACAAATCTTAAATGATTTGTTTCTATGGTTTGATCAATTTACATCAGAGTACTTGCATTTATGCACAAAATGTGGAGATAAAACATCTGTTCACACCTTTACTAGCAGCACTGATTTTTTAATAGGGTTGAAGGTTTGTATTGAGCAAGACACAAGAGACTGACAACTCTTGAAAAGAAGATTCCACTGTTTCTAATCAGAATAATTCATAGCTGAAAGGCATTTCATGTTGGCAATATCTACACTGTGCTAATTTTTACTTGAAAAAATAGGAATATTTTTTTCCAGAGTTATCAAAACCTTCTCAAAACTTCAACCAATTAAATTAGAGTCATTTTTATGATGTTTTGGGGTTTGTCTTTTGGGGAGTTTTGTGGTGTTTTGTTGTGGGGTTTTTTGGTTTGTTTTTTTTTGTTTTGTTTTGTTTTTAATCTAAGCAATTTTTGAGACAGTTGGGCCAATTATATGGCAGATTTTAATCACTAAGGATCTTGAATTTTGTACGGAGGTTTTTCTAACTTGGAAATTTACTTGTAAATTCCTATCTGTAGTATATATCAGGATTTAATTCAATTACACCCACTTTAAATGTCATGCCTAATGTAAAAAAAAATACACAAAATGCCTATTTTTCAGTCACTCTCAATTAAATATGATAAATTTATGACGTGTTTAAGTTACAAGTTAGAATAGCAGATACTGTATTTTATGAAGGCTTTAACAGCTCCTAAGGATGCAAAAGGATATACATGCAGCCCAACTGAAGCACAGCCTACAAACTGCAGTATCTGTGTACTTTAATACATTTCAGATAAGATATGTAATCTTTCTGTCTAAGGGTCAGAACTTTACACTGTTTATAGTTGTCTCATTCATGCATCTGAATTACATGGCTTGACTTGCATTGTTAGCTATTTTCTCTGTGAAGGTGAAATCCTAGATGGTGTAAATCCTAGTTGACATAAAGAATGAATTATCAGTTGTATATTGCATCCTTTCTGCCATCACAAAATAGAGTTTTCATGTTCATCTTCAGAAAGGAACATGGCTGAATCACATTGCTCTCATATAAATTCCCAAAGACAGAACCAGAAGGTAGCTAGGTTTCTAACTTCATAGCGCTTCTAGGATCAAAGGAAAGACATGGCTATCTCCTCATGGTATTTGGTCCCAGAGGAAGTCTTATATATCACATTGTATCTAGTGCTATCTGACTGTATAGGTGCTGTGCTGTGCCTGTTTCCAAAAGAGTTCAGGTGGTTTCTGAAGGTCAATTACCTTGTAACCAGCACAGAAGATGGTACTGTTGCCTAAGGGTTAAATTGGTTTGTACCAACTGACTACATTTGAAACATATGTTGTATATTAGCAGGGAAAAGTTGAAATGCTCAGGACCTAATGGCTGCAAATATGAAGAGAGCAGTCTTTTATGCCATACTGAGGATTCTCATACACTGAGGAGATCTGCCCAAGGGATTTACAATTCTTCTCCAGGAAATAAATGGATCCAATAAGTATCTATGGGTTTTATACATCACATAGGCCAGCCAAGTGTAATGAAAGATAGGAGGGTTAAAAAGTGATTTTATTTCAGAATATAGGATTTCAGATATCTTCTAACACTGAAATTTTATTACATCTCACAAATGTTATAATATGCCTCAAAAAGAGAAGAAAGCATATTTCACACTCATTCCTATTAAATTGGTAATTATTTTGGCCTGGTAATACTCATGAATGTTTCAGCTGTAAGTTAGAAATACTGTCTGCTATGCTTGCCCTTATACTTTCACACATACTCAGCTGTTAAAAAATATTAAAATATTTTTTTCTTCCTTTTTAGCTTTTATTATTGGAATTGTTGCTTTTTACAATGAAGTTTGAGGTGTAGTTCTCAATTCTAACTGTAAGTATTCATTAGGTGTACTTTTCTTTTATAGTGTCTTTTTTTCAGAAGCACTAAGTATTGTCTAAAATTTTCAGATTTATCAAGCATTAAAAACACATTTCCAGTTGACAAAACCTTCCTTCTGAAGTTTCTGCAAAGTATGCTCATGACTTCCTGTGGGGGAAAAAACCCAAACAACAGCAAACCCAATATACAGTAGCAGATGGAAATACAAGAAAAGACTTATAAGTCAGGGTTATGAGTGGTTCAGTGATTCAGTGAGCTAAAGGACAAAATGGAAAAAATGTCTAAGAGAGTAAAAGGGTAATACAATCCAGGGAGCAAACTTAACTCTATTACAGATATAAAGCCATCTCCAAAGTCATTAACACAGTTGCCTGAGGTGTCTGCTGAGGAGCCAGATGTCACTCCTCCGTAACTTAGCATCTTATGATTGTCGTTTAATCTGAAGGAAAAGGAAACATTGTGTTTAGATGTAACAAATATAAAGCCTAGCCTCAACAGGATTTTCAGTTTGTTTTATAAAATCATAAAATTGTGAATTTTCAAGGCCATCTGTAATGCTGAGGGAATCTAGTTACATTCTGTCCAGCAGATGACATTATTTTTAGGAGAACATTTTGCAACCATTCAGAGGTTTTAACATCAGAAAAGAGGAGCATGATCATTTGATTTGATCTCCCACATAACAAGGACCAGGGTATGTCAATAATTAATTCCTTCACTGAACAGGAGTGTTATTACTAGCTATATCAACTGAGAAGAACAAAACTGGTTTTGTTTGGTTTTTTTTTTTAAATGATTATAGATTCCATGTAAGCATAAGATTATTTGTGCAGTAAGATATACTTAAATGAACAGAATGAAAAAAAATTGCTTATAAAGGTACTAAGAAAAATCCAAACAAACCCAAAAAATATTTTGGTATAATTTCTCAGGGAAATTGATTTGTAGGAAAACTGTTAAATGACTTAATAAAAACAAAAAATAAAATTACATCTTCCAAGCATATACCTAGAATTTCACAGAGGATGTTAACTAATATTATTTCAGTCCTAAAATGGAGGAAAGATCTGTGTGAGTGAAGGGGATTGCTCAGGAAATATTAGAAAGGTCTCACAGACATGAAAAAAGAATCAGTAGCTAACACTTCACTGCCAAAAACCCACCAAACCCCAAACAACCTAAAACCTCACAGTCCACCCTTGGGTCCTGATCCCTTGACATTATGCACAACCATTAAAGTATTTTATTTTCAAGTTGTTCTGGAGCAAATCAACTTATTTTTTCTGACACAAAATACAAGCATGATTCTAGTGCTTTGTGGTAGGTAATGCTTCCTTTAAGATATTAGAGAAAATTTACACCCAGTTTGGTGGGTCTATATACTTGCATCCATAGAAACTCCCTCATGCCTTCGTATTACATCCTAAAAGCATGTAACATATATTCTTGTGGTCATGCTGTAACAACACAAACCTGAAAGATTGTGACAAAGCCTTTATATCATTCACTTAGTAAGAAAGGACTTAGGTCATTGATATCTTAAGTTACCAGATCTCTTTATAATTGTGCAGGTCTTGGGGACACAGAAAGGAAATAAAGATCTTGATGCTTTAGGTTCTAAAACGGAAAGCTAACCTCAAAATAAACCTTACCATTAATCCAACAAGGGGAATCAATTTCAATTAAAAAAAAAAAAAAGGCTACAATGTCACTAGTTTTTTCTCAGCACAGTGGGACCTGCAACTTCAGCAACAAGGTAGTTTTACAACACTTTACATTTCAAAAGATATCAAAAGATATTTTCTGTTTTCCCTGATGTTGAGGGCATGGCAATATCCATAATAAACTGGTAAACTGGTCCTTTGAAGCTCTGGATTCCCCAACCGTAGCTGTAACACCAAATCTAACCCTAACACATAGATAAAGTAAGCCTCATCTTACACAAAATAAATGAGAAAAGATATTGGCTTATATCAGAAAAAATGCTGTTGTCAGCTGAAGCCATGGATTTATTTTGTCTATTCTTCTACTGTTGAGTTTTCTAACTATAAAATAAGGTTAAGGTTTGAAATTAGTGTTTGGGACTTATACCTATCTACCTAGTTTATTACTTGATACTATACAGCTCCCAGTATGGGGAGATATCAGGTATTGATTGGCACCAAGAACTTTTGTTACTCTTTTTAATGGTGATATATATCTTCTAGTTATAGTTAAAGTTAAGACAAGGGCAAGCAGGAGAGAAGAGACTGCATGCTGGTCAAAGCCAAAGACTTCCTTTCTTCTTTCTTCTTTCAATTGGTCTTATGGGTATAGTTCAAACTGGTGAAAATATGAAGTCTCAGGAACACAAACTTTTAAAATCCAAATTTTTTGGATGTTGGAGGAGTCATAAAATAATAAGAAGAATTAGAAGCATTGTTGCCAGAGTTGTTTATATAACACTTGATGCACACATTTTGCCATAAACAGATTTTGTTTTATTTTAAAAAGTTAATAATTACACTGAACATGACATTTTAGCAGGAAATACTTTTTGAAATAGAATCATAGAATGGTTTGGGTTGAAAGAAAACTTGAATATCAGCTAGGTTGAACTCCCCTACCATGGGCAGGAACACCTCCCACTAGACAAGGTTGCTCAGAGCCCCATCCAACCAGGCCC
>JAOQGH010000040.1:33731851-33753996 GCA_025769975.1 Gallinago jamesoni | reverse complement strand
GTCTCCTTGGAAACTGATCTTCTCCATGATCAACAACATCAATTCTCTCAGCCTGTACTTATAGGAAAGGTGCTCCAGTCCTCTGATCATCTTCGTGACCCTCTTCTGGACCCATTCCAACGAGTCCATATATTTACTGTACTGAGGCACAGTAAGAGCTGGACACAGCACTCCAGACAGGTTCTCACACGAGAAGAGTAGAGGGGCAGAAAGACCTCCCTCAACCTTCTGGGCACACTTCAGTTGATGCAGCCTAGGACACGGTGGGCTTTCTGGGCTGTGACTGCACATTGCCAACTTGTGTTCAGTTTTTCATCTATCAATACCCCCAAGTTCTTCTCTGCGGGGCTACTTTCAAACCGCTCATCGCCCAGCCTGTATCCACGTTTGGGTTTACCCCAACCCAGTTGCAGGACCAAACACTCAGCTTTGTTGAATCTCATTAGGTTTGCACAGGCCCACCTCTCTAGCCTGTCAATGTCCCTCTGGATGTTACCTCTTCCCTCTGAATGGTATCCCTTCCCTCTAGAGCATCAACCACACCACTCAGCTTGGTGTCATCTGCAAACTTGCTAAGGGTGCACTCAAACCCACTGTCCATACCACCAACAAAGATGTTAAATAATAATGGTCCCAATGTGAACCCCTGAGGGACACCACTTGTCACTAGCGTCCACTTGGACATCAAACTGTTGACTGCAATTCTTTGAGTGTGATCATCCAGCCACTTCCTTATCCACCAAGTGGTCTATCTGTCAAATCCATGCCTCTGCAATTTAGAGACAAGAGTGCTGTGTAAGACAGTCTCAAAGGCTTTGCACAAATTCAAGTAGATGATGTCAGTTGCTCATCCCTTATTTATTGATTCTATGCCATTGCTTAGGTATAAAACTCTATAATGGGCTAATCCTATGTTCTGATTTGTAATTATTCTTAGGTGTCATGATATAGTTTTAAAACAGAGAGTGAATACACAGTTTTAAAATGGCCTCTATCTTCGTGGCATTTTATTTTACATTGCTTTAGCTCAACTGCAATTGGTCAGGTCTCATTCATGGAAAAGAACTAAGTGCCTGAGTTCTAATGACTTACAATGATTCTTGGATGGTGAAAATATTTGATGCATTTTAAAATCCTACTCTATATAATAATTACAGGATAACTACTTTCTTTTTCCTTCTTTGAATATCTGAAACTATGTAACCAAAATATGCCAACAGATTTGCCTTTTTCTTCCTCTGCAAATTGATGAATAATTTATTTTCACTTTTCAATTAGCTTTGTTCTTTTTTTTTTCCTGAAGCAGCTATTTCTCAGACTGAAATCTCCCATTCTTGGTAATTGCCCAGAAGTAATTATTTTGGTTTTGGAAATTCTGAAATATGGAATAGGGAGGAAAAAGGAGAGAAAAAGAGAGAAGGACAGGGAGAGAACTAGATTCCAGTTTCCTATTTTAAAATACAAAATGTCCTGCTGTTTTTGTAAATAACTCTATGTTTAAAGGAATAGATGTGTTATTTGAACATCATAGCTTCACAGTTTGTGGACAGGCTGACATACTCTGCAATCATTAAGGACATTTCAGTGTATTCTCATCTTTGCACGTATGTAGTAAAATTTAGAACGTGTTTTTTCTGCATATGCTAGGCCTCTTTCTGACTTAAAAGAAATATTCCCTGCTGAGGACATCACTGTTGTGTTTGTTGTGCTCCTCTTACAGTTCCTAGATCTTTATTTTTCACTAACCAGACCTTTGAGACAGACATCGAAAATGCTACCACCCTGTGAATGCTGAACTACGATGAATTACGGGCTGTGGTGCCTGGTGGTCCCTGAGGGCTGGGTGCCACAAGCTATGTAGGCTCCCCATAGGTGCCTGGCAGCCAAGGCCTGTCCCATTGCCTCAGTCAGGAGCAGGGCAGACTGAGGGCAACTTAGGACAGACAGAGTGTCAAGAAAAATCCATAGTGATGAGATCCATCTGAGGACAAGCTGGGAAATTAAGTCAGTGAGTCCAGGCTAAAACCAGTCCTGGAGACCATAACCAAGGTCAGACACAACCCAAAGATTGCTGGGCAAGCCTATAGGCAGGTCCAAACTTAAGATGGGGAATTCATTATCTGGGCCAAGTTTAGAGTTCAGATGAACAAGGTACATGACTGTGACACAGCTGAGACTGTAGTTCAGGGAAGTCCCAGAGGAAGAGCCCCCATCTAGGTATCCAGCCCACAGGAAGAGGGGTCAGCCCTGCCTGTGGACTCCCAGCACCAATGCTAGATGCTACTGTCCTTCAGGGTTCCTGGTGGGCATGGAACTACCCTCAGCTGTCCTGTAACTGAGCTGGTGCCCAACTGGGGCAGTCAAACCCCAGGAGGGAGGATGATGCACTTAGGGCTCTGGTGTTAAGAAAGATACCTTCATGTTGCCATCTAAAACAAGAGGACAATTTGAGAGTCTTCTAATCCAAGTTAGTCTATACTTTGATGGTCAGGAGACTCTGGAAAAGTCAAAGGGTTTAAGTGGTAGCGATACAGGAATGAAAAGAACTCATCTCCTTCACCTTGATTTAGATGTCTTCTTTATCTTGAGCTAGCTTGCAAACCTATATTAGATAGAAATGATATGAAATCACTGCCACTAGTCTTCCTTTCTTCAGCCTCCTATTGGGAAGATAAGATGTACCTTGGGGTATAATGCATTTGCATGAGAGTGTCCATTGTCTGTATTAAATATGTCAGATGTAGAGATGTGTAAGATGTAGATCATCCTTCCTCCATGTTCATATAGTAACAATGATAGGCAGCTCATTACTCAGAATAACTCTGGCTTGTCCTCATTTATTATGTGAAATGTGCCAGAACAAAAGGACTGTAAGTTCCACTACATAAGGGACACTTTTTTATCATAATCTTTGGTGCAATAGATATGATAAGACTCTTCTTTGGCATTTCTCATTTTGTAATAAAAAAAAAAAAAAAGCAACTCCTGAAGTTGTAATTACAGTAATTACAGATAGAATGTAGCTCTTAGTAATGTCATAGGGTGAAAACGGCAATGGTTTTAAATGTTTTAATTTTTATCCTGTCACATCTTGTGGTCTTGTTTCATATATTTTCCTTGAAAATACTGAAAGTCAAACCTGTGAAGAAGAGAGAGGTACAGGTACTGGGAAAGTGAGAGATGCCATTGAAAAAGGAGATTGAGTAGTATGGGATTCTCTGAAACTTAGGGTTTGTTGAAGTTGTCTTTCTTAGTAGACCAGTAATCATTGATATGATATAGCTACCTTCTGCAAAAGGATAATGAACCTATACTCTGTTATGAATGAACACAGCAGGGTTTAAACATGCAGACAAATCATAGTGACTAAATATCAGTAACCAAACTGCCTGTGAAATATATGCAGACATGTAAAAAGTCAATTGTTCTGAATCCATGCATATGCATGGCTAAGATAAATAATTGTAAGTGCAGGCTACTGCCAGTGCATGAAATTACCTGTTTTGCAAGGGTAAATGCAAGTCCATTTACCTGTTTCCTGTCCTTACATTTGGTGTGTTCAAGTTAGCTGACTGTCTGATAATTTGGGTTCTTAGGATACAAACAAAAGAATGAAAGGAAAAAACAAATATTTGTCTTGAGAAGTAATAAAAATGAAAATCTTAGTTATCCTTATGTTAGAGATGTAATATTTATGTCATTATGTCAAAATTTAGAAGACATATTCACATCGTGCAATGTAATGCTACCCTCCATATTAGCCAATGCTACAGAACATACACATGCAGATTGATTCACAGTTACTTGCAGAATTCAACTAACTATAAATTGTAAAAAAAATGGGACTGTCATTTTTAATGCTAAATTTTGAAAATCTATTTTTTATAGTATAAAGTGAACTCAAAATAACTAATTTGCACTAGGATGCTTGAGGTAAAAAATACTCCATGAAAACTGAAAAAGAAAACCAGATGCAGAACGCACTTGTCTTCAAAATGCTGTGCAATTGCAACATATTTTATAATCATTAAATCTGCTTTCTGTTGACCCCACAATTTATTTATGGCATGTAAGGCACTCACAGCACTCATGCAGTTAAATTCCATTCTCCACACCATTATAGGAGCTGGCACTTCCAGAGCAGAACAAAATGCTAATTTCTAATTTCATTCATTTTGCTTGGGCAGATATTAATGCATTAATACTGCTACCTGATCTGCAAGCAACTATTCATTACTCTTTCCAGGATCACAGCACTCACATTTCCAGTTCTCTTAGCAGTCTTTCAAACTATTACGAACTGTGTTAGCAATTATCTTTAGATAGATGATTCCTCAGAAGATGGTGCAAATTAAAGCAACAAGCTACAAATTTAAACATTAAGCTGCAAATTAATAGTACTTACCTCATGTTTTTCCTGTTGAAGTATATGGCAGTATTCTTCTCTGCAAATCCTAATTCTATACATTCAGAAGAATGAATTAATTGAAGTTGAGACGGTCTCTCATTTACTTCTCTTACAGTCTCTTGAACTATAACCTGATTAAAATATCAACAAAGACTTATGTCAAGGGATTTTTGATATGCTCTAGAAATTCAGCCACCATGTAATTGACAAAGCCCTTCCCTCTCCCCACAAAACTGGATTATATTGCATCATGAGCATGCTCAGTTACCAGGCAATAAAACAAACTTCTTAGTTTGTTCAAATTTCTACAAGGACTGACCCTTGGGCAAAACGTGAAGGACCTACCTCCTAAAGAAGACAATACACTGGAAAAAAAGCATCCTTAATTTTCCCTGGGTCTAACAGACTAGTCAGAGCTTCCCAGCTCTGCCCAGTTGTTATTTCCAGCACTTCTGTACTTTTTCTGAACCTATGTAGAATCCAGTTTTGGAGACAGTTTATCAGAGGCCATCTATGAGAATATCAGTGCTAAATACAATCAACCGGTACCTTAACCCTTTTGCATGCAACTCATTCCAGGTAGAAACATTCATCCCCCAGATCTTTTGTAGGCCAAGGGTTCCTTGTTCCCCATATGTTTGAAAAGTCCAAATCAATGAGGAAGATGAATTTGAGGTGGACAAGAGGAAGAAGTTTCTCTTTCTGGTTTAGTTTGAATTCCCAAATGATTTTGTGTCTAGCAGGAGGTGGAGCTTGTGAGAGGAACTCATTAGTCCTAAGAGATTTCTCCTAGAAATACTGCTAAAACAGGAGAGAGACAAGTGTGCAGAGACAAAGAGAAGTTGGAGACAGGCTAACTGTCCACAAAACTAATAATGGTATCTAAAATTGGCAAAAAAAATTGGTTAGTTGTCTTTGTTCATAGCTTCTCTAGAAGTTAAGTTTATACCCAACATATAATTGTGAGAGTGCCAAAGGTGACCCAAGCCCTGGCTAACTACACGAAAAGCTCTGTGGATGGCATGTTCATAATGTGGGTTTTTTTGGTTCATATGATCCTTTTACCTAGCCCTGGCACCGACTGAACCATCCATGTACGTTTCCTGAAATAAGGAAAGTATAATAATAAGCAAGTATTCCTACTTGCTTCCTAAAGTCAGGACTGGTTCTTATAAGCCACTTATAAGTCTCTTCTTGTAAGACCACTTAAAACCCCCACATTATAAGATTAGAGAAATACAATGTAAAAGACGTTTGTTTTTACAAACCTTAGCAAGGTATCGCCAAAGCTATCACTGGGAAATCCAGAGAACTGATGGTTCATCTGCTGTAACTCAGAAACATAGTGTTGATACGGAATACAACCGAAAGTATTCCCATTTGAGATCACTAACAAGTCTGTATCTTCCCTCTCCTTTGTCCAAATTGCCAGTTGCTTATATCCTGGAGCCACAGAGTACTCTGTTAAATCTACTTATTTACTGTTGGCTTAATAATAAAATAGAATTGACCATAGTCAATCTATAAAATAAAAAAAAAAAATAATCATAAACCTGTACTTGAGTAGTGTGACATTAAAGAATTAATTTGTTCATGGTTTATTTTTAAGGTGCTTTTGATTTTTTGGCCTATAAAATATTTGATTGGTAACAGTATCTTGTATACTGAAAAGTACAGAGGAGCCCACACAGATGATGGTAGCCTCCTATTACCATTCTATTTATTTTAATGAAAAGGCCTGCATCAAAGGGTCTAACCCCAAAGGATTTTCCAAAGTAGAATTTATGCTTTTCTACTTTAGTCTCCTTTTTTTTTGCCTGAAGCAGAAGAGTTTTTGACTGCTTTGGGTTCTGTTGTTGTTCTACTTGTATAATATATATTATACCTTTGAATGACCTCGGCGTTGTCAAGGTTTCACAAATCTTGATTTGAGCTAACTCAGCCACAAAAGTACCTGAAACAATGTTTTTTACATTGTAACAAACATCGCATTTAATGAGTACAGTGCACATGTAATGATACACTGAATCAGTATGAAGCCTCAAATAATGATTTCTGTTGGCACTATAAAAGGAATGTAATTTTTCTTGTTGAAATACCATTTTTCAGTTACTGCATGACTGATGTGGTAATTATCCCCTACACCTGGGATTTAAATCCAATCCTACAAGCCCATTTTCTGTTTGCAAGCTGTCAGACTGATGCATAGGCTTTGTTCTTATCTGGCAGTCGGTGAGGAATCGGTAATTCAGAAACAACAAAGCCACTGATGGGTCATCATGTAATCTGCACTGAAAATTGCAATCTGTAATGAGATTGGAAACACAGATGAGGAGACTAAAATTGATTACCTACCATATCTAAAATTTTCAGTTTTATTGCACAAATATGACCAAACTAGCTCATAAATTTGGGGATTAGTTGAGAAAGAATAAAGATTATTTTTAAATTAAGTGAAAAGGAGATAAGTTATTTAAATGTAAATTATTTGTTTTACAGCAATATGATTCATCTCCAAGGTGATTCACATGTTCACATTATTTTGTTTTCCATTTCAGAATATGGTTGGTCTTGTTGTTTTTTCAGGACTGGCATAAAATACTTAATTCCCTTAAAAAAATAAGTTCAATAATGAAGATAATGATGTCAGTTAGTTAAATTTTATACCATAAAAAGTGGTAATGGGCTGGGAAGACATGAGCTTCTTCTCAGCAAAGTAAGCTTTAACTCCCTGACAGCAACTTACAGGTAAGTGTCAAACTGTTGTTCTTGGCTCAATACTATAAATTGCCTTTTTTTGCACTGATGAGATTATGACTAATATGGTAAACAGATATAAATGATCACAGATATTTTTAATAGGGTTATGATCAAGCACTCTGCTGAAAAGGGAAGAAATGTTTGATTTTTCCAGTTATTCAGGACATTGACTGAGTCATTCTTTTATCCATTCTTTCTTAAGGAAATTTGCTTCTTTTCTAATGTAATTATATTTTACTTTTTTTTCTGAAGGTAACCTTTATCTCCAGAAGACACTGTAAGTTCTCCATTAGTGTTCACATATAACATGCACAATTCCTTGCAATCTAGAAAAGATTGAACTGCCCAAGGAAAAAGACACCAGTCAATTATTTTGTGACAGACTTGCATAATCTGTCCAGAAAAGGGTTTGAAGAAACAAGAGCCCTTCAGAATATGTTTACTACAATATGTGGCATTTGTAGATCCACATCAACTTTTTAATTTATCTGTTCATGCAGACATTTTCAATCATGGTTTGAAACTAATTCAGTTTTAGTTTATTTCATTACTTTGCGTCATTATTACCTCTTATCTTTCTTTCATTGAGTTTATAGTCAGCAGTTGCCTTTAGAATATATTGTGCCACCAGCCAGAGTTCTCTAGTGGAGGTCTGCAATGTCTTTGCATGAAAATGGTTGTGGATGCTATTATGTTCCTTGCCCATAAAAACATGGTCCAAACATATCTAATAATAACAGTCCTTAAAGAGTTTAGGTACAAAGATATTTAGTTCATAAGTGTCTAACTTGGGTGGGGAACATGTCAAGACGACCAGTTCAGCTGTCATGGCTATATAGTCTAGAAGGGGATGAGACCATAGGTAGGTTTTAATTTTCTTCAGGTTTCCATTCTAGTGAGCCCCTGGACTTTGTTTTTTTCTCCAGCTGTAAAATGAGACAACAGTCCAAGTTGATATGGTATACAGAAATATATCAAGTGAGGTAATGAATTATTATAACAAATCATTGAGTTCTTAGAAAAATACTTCCAGAATATTTGCTCATATGCTTCTTGCCAAACAGGACCCTTTGGAGTCATTTATTCTGCCTGCTCTATATATAAAGGACTAAAAAAGCATGCTGTTCTTCAAATTAATCCTGAAACTCTTGCTGTAATAAAAAATACGATAACAGGTTGTAGGTCCAAATGTTATGAAAGCTAGTTACATTTTCTCCTTTAAAACTGCACACCTGATATTCACTGATGGAATATACATAACAGTGATCAATCTTGAAGCTCAAAATTACTAAACTTTAACTGTGAAGTCATTAGTCCTATAATCTCCACCCAATCCAGAGGCTGAATTGAGGGGTGTAGTTGATTGCTGTGCGTATAGTGCTCCTACCAACAAGTTAATTCAAATACTCCAACAATTGCCAAGGCATAGAAAAAGTGTTATAATAAATGTAATTAGTCTGAATTCTGAATAGGTACTCTGTGTGTGATAGATTGCATAACTGAGTAACCTATCAGATATTTTCTCTGCTGAGATGTATTGATTTTATGTTAATGACCTTATGTATACAAAATGTCAAAGGGGCCGGCAGAGATTTGAATATATTCCACAGATCCTTATTTTGAGGCTGCTGAAGTACCCTATAGACAGAACTGCTATAATTCCAAAATATGTTTAATAATTTAGGTTTTATTTACAAACTAAATCAATCTAGCAAATCAAAAAGCCATAGAAAACACAAACACAGTTAAAAAAATGTGCAAATCATGCATGTAAAATGAAGAATTGAAGAATTCCATTAACATATCAGCTGTCATGTTATTTTAGAATTTTAATGTTTGTAATTAATTCATTACTATTCATGCTGAAAGAGTGATAAAAAGATCATCTAAATGACTGTGTCCTAATTAACTTTTATTTATCCTTATGTTACAGTACTGCATATTAGGAATTATTCTTTTCAGTAACCATATGTGTTTTTAGCTGAAAAGTGCAGAAATAAAGAAGAACATTTAATGTCAAAAGAAGGAAAAATTATTGGACAAACTAATATTGATCTAACAAATTAAATAGTTGTTATGTAAAGACAAAACATTTTATAAACACCAGAGATCAAGTGAGAGCACGACGAAAAATCAGAGCAGGAAAACGTAATAAAATATGCTAAATTAGGAATATCTCCATCTACCACATGCTGTAAACATATAAATTAAATATAGAAATGAATACAGCAGTAACCTATACATTCTTGACTATTTCAGAAAATCAAGGTCATTTGATTTTGTGTCCATCATGTATAACACAGAGACACATTTATTTTCCTTCAAAGGTAGCTTCTGATCTTGGGTTATCAAGCTTTGAAACTGATGGTTTTTTTACTCACAGCTCCAGTAGACTTCCATTATGAATGGATGTGTACCATTAGGTATCAACAATTAGGTGATTAGACACAACATATGTCTATCATTTTCTACTTAGGTATTAGTAGTGGACATGGCAGTGTTACATTTATAGTTGGATTTGATAGTCTTAAGGGTCTTTTCCAACCTAAATGAGTCTTGATTCTATGATAAATCTTACACTCACTTGCCTTTATGTCTGAAAATTCCATCCACAGTGTCCTGAAATATTAACTGAATCCTTTCAGGACCCTATATTTTATATAATTACTTTCAATACTGCTTTTTTTTCCCTATTCACCCCAGAAACACATATAGCTGAGTAGGCTGCTTTACCTCACAGTATTTTGTTTCAGTTGTCCCATGTCCACTGTTTTCATCACCCATTCAAAAATTCCATATCCTTGCCAAAATTCTCAGCACATCTCTGGTACAGCAAAACAATTCAAATTCTTTTACCCATCTGCTGTTTGTAGATCTTATAATTGCCACTTAATCGTAAAGACCAAATGCAGTCAGTATGCAATCAGATTTGAATGAACTGATTAAGAACTCCACACTGCAGTAAGAAGTTACATTCTGGCAGGAAATAAGCAATATATGTGCCTTTTCTGCACAGCAAAGTCAAAGCGCTTCTCATATCAATTATTAACCATTTGTATTTCACGATGCTTAAGATTGTCTGTATCTAATGTAAAGAATGCAAAATTAAATGCACAACAAATAAAAAGGGGAAGTTGTACTTAGCTGAACATATGATTCAGAAAGATAAGAAATGAGATGAAATGCAAATGCAAATTTTTCCATCCAAAGGAAATGAATTGTAGATCTAGGTAGAAAAATATGTGAATTTTATCTAAGGAAAAAAATTATAGCAGATAATGTCAAGGACAGAGAAGAAGATTTAAAATTCATATGCATTTTCAGACATTAATTTAATTTTGATAGTAAACCTCCATCATCCCTAAAAATTCTTCACATTTTTCTTCTATGATGTTTTAAATGTTGTTGAAGGATCAATCCCACCCCACCCTCTTATTTTAAAAAGATGCTGTTAATGGTGTTTGATGCAAATAAAAATTAATTTTGGATTTTATACCTCTTCCTTCAAATGTTCATGAAAGTCTTTCTTTCACGGACTTACTAGTCACTAAAACAGCTAGTTCTGGTAACATTGTTGAGACCTAATAGATGGGTCTATGTGTAAACACATGCCATTTTATTTTTAATACTGGAAAGAAAAAGGATTAAAATATGCTTTACTGATCACTGATTTTAATTCCCCAATCAAACAGTAATAAAGCATACTTCCATGTTATCTCAGATTGTGTAGATAGTTCAAGATTTTTCCATAATATTTAAACTCCACCATGTACTAGAATTAGTCTCTTTGAAAGAGGATGTCTTGCAATGTTTCAGGTGTCATGGACAATCAGCTATTAACATCTATTGTTGATTTTCTGTTGAGGCATTGTGAATAATCCCAAACTAAGTTTTACATAAAACATAGGGCATTACTGCCAAAAAAGCAATCAGCTGTCTGGATACTGTCCTTGCCATTAAGACTGTGTAAATACTTTGTTATTCCAGAATAAATGTTATTTATTTTTATTTATTTTATTTATTATTTATATATGTAGATATTTGCACATTTATATACTTATATGTTTTAATATATTCATATACTTATCTATTTATATTTATGTTTATTATTTTTATTTATATATTATATATATCCCTAGAATATTTGACATATCTTTGCCTAAGTTTATTATATATATATTTATAATAGTTGTGTTACAAAGCAGTAAATCTTAATTCTGAAGAGGCAGCTCTTTTTTGCAATCTGTTTGGATATGAGTTATCAAAGAATGACTGTGGCTTGAAGGATAGGCAATATTGCATTGTGGAACATTGGGGAGGAAGGTGGAAAAGCTGAATTCAGAATGTACCTTTTGTGTATTTGTTTTATAGACACAAAGCATCTTTTTGCAATCCAAGACCACATTCTATGAACAGGGAAGGGAGTTGGTTCTTTTAGCACTCAGTAATGTCACGGTATAATTTTATCTTTCGTTATTACAACAGAAAGCCATGGTTTTGGAGTTCATTAGTGATGAATCTAGCCCCTCATTTTACAGAGAAAAAAAAAAAAAAGATATTTGGGTACATAACAAAAGACCTGAGAACAAACTAGCAGTTTCCTTATACTGACAATACCTTTAAAAAACTTATTGAGGATTTTATTAAAAAATGCATATTTCTCAAAATTTGTCACAGAAGTGCTATCTACGATGACAACAAGACATACACCTCTCCCCAGCAAGCTTCATTTCACTATCAAAGAATAACAATGACTGCAAGGTATGAACAGAACATTCCTCCCATTTTTCAACTATGTCACACTCTTTTATGTTTCGTTCATAATGGCAACTGTCTTGCTTGATGTATCGTACTGATGTTCTCACCTGCTTGTTGTCATTCAGGTGCTAAATGAGGAGAATGAATATGTATAATTCTTTCAAAAGTGCATTATAATGACACAGTCTGGCGTATTTTATTATACATTCCACCAGACCCTGATTATTTTGTGCAGTTGGCATTCAAGTTACACTACTTAGTTTTTGATAGCTCTTGCCAGCTTCCTCAATGCTAATGATCAACAGTGATAGTAAAGGGGAAATTTTCTAAGTAGAGACTTGATAGAGGAGTAAGGAATGGTAACATTTCATTCTTCATCTCTCATTAAGGTACAGTATTAGTTTCCTTTACCATATGAGGAGTTTTCTAAAATTTTTTTTAGTGCCTAAGTAAATGACAAAATTAGTGTAGCTTATGTATTTGGGAAATCAAACATTTCAGCTTTTATTTCTTCATAGGGATTTCTTCTGTTTTGCTGTAATTAATTGTCTACTTTGATGCTATGAAAATGTATTGTATTAGCAACTCTAGTTTGTGATGTTAAATTGTTTAATGGTCCCTGCTGAAGCCATTATCTTCTTCCCTCACTTTTATTAAACTCGTTTTAGCCATTATAACAGGAAGGGTGAAATACTTTCTGAGATGTTTAGAGAAGCAATTCACAAACAATCCTTGTGAAAAACAATCCTTAGGGTTTTCTTATTGGTAATAATAGTGCCTGTAATTTCTTTTTTTGTTTATTTTATATTTTTAAAATCTTACAAATATTCTCAAAATGTTAACTTCATGTACTGGTTTTGGTTGGGATGCAGCTAATTTTCTTCATAGCAGCTGATACTGTGCTGTGGTTTGGATTTCTGATGAAAACAGTGTTGATGACACACCAATATTTAATTTATTGCTGAACTGTACAAGAACAATGTCAAGGCCTTTTCTATTTCTCACACTGCCCCATCCCTGAGCAGGTTGGGGAGCTTGGAGGGGACACAGCTGGTATAGCTGACTCCAGGTGACCAAAAAGGTATCCCAGACCATATGACATGCTCAGCAAGAAAAGCTGTGGGCAAGAGGGAAAAAGGGGGTGTGTTCACAGTTATGGCATTTATCTTCCCAAGTAATCATTGTGCATGGTGGAGCCTGAAGTAGTGAATTATTTCCTTCTTTTACTTTGCTTGAAAGGACAGCTTTTGCTTTACCTATTTTTACCTATTTTTCCTATCATTTTTACCCTCCCAACTGTCTCCATCATCCCACTGTGGAAGTGTGAGCAAGTGGAAGTGTGGAAGTGTGTCAGCTGTGTGGGGCTTACCTGATGGCTGGAGTCAAGCCACAACACTTAAGCACCCAAATAGCAGATATAATCTTTCCTGACAGATGTACAGATGCAGAATTTTGGCTCAAACCTTTACAATGATAAAGGGGTTTCCTTAAATACTGTCTAATCACAATATACAGAGTTTAGTAGGCTTCAAATCTAGGGCACTGGCTTGAAACAAATAACTAACATATAGCAGTTTATTATTATTATTGAGGCAGGCTGTTACTGGGGCAAATAGAGTTTTACATTGTTTCTATATTCAGCTTATGTCCTATCTTATGTATCTCACTGCCATATGATTATTATACAAATGATGCATTCAGGTCCCCAGAGTGCATGGTCTGTCTCCGTCAGTAACTGGTCGTTCACTTCTGGTTGAAGACTGCACATTTTGTGCCTTGAATATAGACTAACAGGTTTTCAAATCAGACTTTTAATTTTGACACTGAATTACACCTTCAGGGAACAAAACAAGTTGAGCGCCAGTTTTATAGCCACCTGGCAATTCATCCCATTCTGCAGGAAGAACAGTATTTCACCAACAGTTGATGTAACTAAATGTTTTTACAGTTAGAAAAAAAAGCAAACAGTGCTGCTCAAGCTATTGAATTACACAGGATTGAAGATACCACTTCTTTCAGAGCTTGACCCTGGTCTCAGGTTTCACACATGCATGTTCGGTGCTTCCTAAGCTAATAGCAAGAAGGAAAGGCAATGACAGGGAGATCCTAATTCATATAAACTCTGCTCTGGATGTATTCTGTAGCACTTTAAGAATTACCACAAGTACACACAAGCCTGTATTGTCTAATTAGAAGCAAAATGAGTGAAAGATTCATTTCTGTACGTATACACCCGTAGAATAAAGATTTTCCTCCAGAGTTTATCAAGATACCAGTTTCCTTCCACCTGTGGCCTTTTGCAGGCACTTTGTACTTTGGGAAAAAGAATACATAGATGTAGCTCTTCAGTCAAATGGAGTGCAGACTGTTTGGGTGGTTTTTGTTAGTTTTTTTTTTTTTTAATGTTGCAAAGAGCAAAGACAGAACTACGTGACTCAAGTGGGATACCCCTAGCCTATACCTAATAAAGCTGAAAGCTCTCTGCTGGCTATGAGTGAGGTGTTCAGGGCTAAGCTCAGTTCAAAGCCTGCCTGAGTGCATTTCAGGGCCCTGGAACCAAACTGTGCATTAATACTAACGATAGATGAAGAATGGGACTGCAAGATGACAAGAGGCATTTCCCTATTCAGCATTCCTATTGACAATAGAAGGAAAGAGTATATGGATTGCTACTAAATCTTTGACTGGGGTATTATGTTTTCAAAAGTAAGAGGAGATAGTTAGAAGTTTTCATTTAATCTAGTCTATGAAAAAAAAATCCCAAGACAAAATATTATAAGATATATTCCTATAAGAATAGGAACACAGTAAGGGAAAAGGGGTATTTAAGCTAATGGATAGTACTTGTGTAACTATTTATTCATAAACACAACATGAAGTAATTTAGGCTCTGATTTGGAGGAAAGTTTCTATTTACCTAAAGAATAAGAATAATAAAATAACCTTCCAGTATTAGCAGAGAGAGAATTTGATTTTGGTACATTTCTGAGAAAGAAAACTGCTATTGGATCTAAAAAAGTGACAACAAACCTGTATGACTGAAAGGATCTGTTTCAGTGTCATGGCCTTCAGTCATTCATTAAGAACTTACTGTTATCTTTTCTTATTTTTAATCTATGTCAAAGTCCTTTATTTCCCTGGTAAACTACTTTAATTACAATCTTGTTGCTCATCTGTAAGAACATCTGGCAAAACTATTCAATAATTCCAGACTTAGTGGACAGGGGCTTTATAGGGGAGCTGAATCTGACCTGCACTACTGGGAGAACACCTAGCAGAAAGCATGTAATGGTGTAAATCCAATGAGGCTGACACAAAGGCATAAGAAATGATGAGGTTGTATATTGTGGAGGCAGTGCCACTAAACAGAAGAATTATCCGATGATGAAGGGACTCTAAACTGATTTGATTGAATAAATAGCCATGTTTTAAAAATATAGCATCACAAAAAGAATTAAAAAAAAAGCTGGATTTTAAGCAGGAGTGTTGGTTCGGTTGTGAGGTTTTTTGTGTGTGAGGGGAAAACCTACATGTAGTGGCTATTCGGAACTGTCAACGCTCTTTGGTTCATTTCAGGAGTCTGTACATTTTCAGGTGAGAAACATAATATGTTCCTGAATTCAAAGAAAATGTTAAAAATCTCTCCAATTTCTAGTGAACATTGGAATAATTGTATAGGAAGTAGAGTGAAGAACTTACAGTGCATTCTAATTACGTCGGCATTTAGTCATTACGTCACTTCTCCTGCCAAGATTTAAGCATTCCAAAGTTTCACTTCTAATCTTCATAGTAGTAACTATCATATCATTTTTTTCCTTTGTCTGATTTTATAAGTAAACCATTTTAAATCTATTTCGGTACAAAATTCATCAACAGCTTCTTTTTCTTTCAAGAATAATGACAACATTTGCCATCTGCTAGGAGAATATTGAGCAAAGTCAATCACATCAAAAACAATTCTAAAACTTTTTCAGAAGTTAAAGCCTTCATAAAGTTTGTCTTGTGATTTCAATGCAGCAACTCTGTGATGTGCTATTTTTCCGTAATGTCATTCTAATTATCCATCCATTTCTCTTACACTATCCCTTTTCTATAGAGTTTACAAAGAATAAGAATTGTTGATGTTACACAATAAAGAACTCTTCACCACAGTAAGAAAAAGGATGTGCTGTAAAAATAAATTAAAACCTCTGCACCAGCACTTTGAGATTTGTATTACCTTTATTTCACACAGAAGTAAATTAGAACAACACATGAGTTATTTAGTTTCAACCAACTCAGATGATGATCAGTTTCAATCCACTCAGGTCAAGAAAGAACCTTGACAAAGATCACAGTAAGAATCACTGACAGTGATGGGAAGAACACTGTTTCATGTACCTACTACAGCAAACTAAATCAAGCTATCTTTTTTTTTTTTGTAGTGTTTTGTGCAATGTACCTGACTCCTATTTTGTGAAAGTGTTAAAAGAGTCAGAAAATCTAATTCCTTAAGAAAAAAAAATTATAACTATAAAAATTAGTCCAGATGGGTAGTTCTGATGCCAATAACAGCTAAATGAACAGCTAAGGCACAATCCCTCAGCACCTAGAAGCAGTTTTTGGAAACTATGGTGCAAAATCAGATTCTTCTGCTGCTACATAAATGAGGGAAAACGCTAACAGAATCATTTATCTGCTATTTTTTTTTTCCTAAATTCAAACTTTATTTCTACAAGTGTGTACACCCAGAGTAAGGTGTAAAGAAAACCCCACAGCACCTCCTATCTAAGTCAAAAATAAGTATTTCTTATAACCATTGGTTTATGGGATTCATCTTTCATCATGAAGTCTAGAGGGCTTAATGTCACTGATTTTTATGGGAGAGAATCTGGTCCAAAGCTCTGATCCTACTAATGACCTTTCCTATGTAAACATATGACCGAATCTGCTTCACAGAATCACAGAATCACAGAATCATCTAGGTTGGAAGGGACCTTTTAAAATCATCTAGTCCAACCAATAAAAAAAAAACAACCACAAAAAACCCACAAACACACACGCCACCACATTCACACCACACAAAACACCACCCAACACTAATCCATATCCCCAAGCACCATGTCAGCTCGTCTCTTGAATACCTCCAGGGATGGTGCCTCAACCACCTCCCTGGGCAGCCCATTCCAATGTCTGATAACCCTTTCAGTAAAGAAGTATTTCCTAATATCTAACCTGAACTTCCCCTGGCGTAACTTCAAGCCATTGCCCCTTGTCCTATCATCTGTAACTTGGGAGAAGAGGCTGACCCCCGCCTCTCTACAGCCCCCTTTCAGTACTTCTTTCTGTACTTTTACTGTAAACTTTTTTTCTGTTACATTGTCTTCTACTCTTGTACATTTTCAGCTTTATTTTCTTAGTCCTTCATACTAAGTATGCATATTTTCTCTGTATTAACCATTTGGATTTCTCTCAAAGAGCTTCTGAGTCTTATTTGGCTGTTCTTCCTGTATCCCCAATTTATCATCAAGTTATGATGTAATTAGTTCATGTATTTCCTCTTCCACATCATTAATTATTAAAGAATGGCCTAATTTAACTATCTGCTGTATCCCAATGAATATCACCTTGTAATTTAACACATCTTCACTTTTTAGGCTTTAAAATGTTCTATGTAATGTTTAACATGAACATTTCAGAGAAAATAGGCATCTATAATCCAAATGAATGTCTAGATTTTTGCTTAACTATCTGGAACTGATTTCTTTCGTATACTACCTCTTTTATTCAATTTAAAATGCTGATGACTGGCAAGATCTTTCCATAAGACAATCTTACTTGCCTTTTTTCTGCTTCTCCTTTTCAGTAGATTTACTAGTATTGACAGGTTAACTGTAAGCTCAATAAAAATCAATGAAAAAATTTCCACAGTTTTTGGATTAGCTTTTCATGGTTTAGTATTTGTTCTATTATTTTTGTAGTGAAAGAAGAGTATACTAAAAAGACCATTATGCAATCTTTATTGTGAAGATAGTGGAATATTTGCTCTTTTTTCCCGACTCTTTTAGTAGCTTAGTAATTCTGAAGTCTTCAGGAATAAATATCGGTGATATAGTTCAGCAAATTCATTAACTAATACCTGTAATTCCTTGAAACATGTCATGCTGAATGCCTGATCTCATGCTTAAATAGAAATTTTCTGATGGAAAATGAATTAAACCCTGCTAGTTAAGAAAATATTGCAGAAAAGAGCTTAAATTTTAAGCCTAGGAGAGCGGCTTAGAGAAAACTGAAATAGCATGCAATAAGCCAAGTTCAAGCAGGTTGTTAATCTTGTGTGAAAAATGAAAAAGATAAAAGCATGATAGATCTTGAATGTAAAATATTAATGTACTTAACGTATATAAAACTTGACTTATGCATTTAGGTGATATCATTCATTGTTAAAGGAGGTAAAAAGACTGAAAAATATAATCTCTCCCCCCAAAAGAAGCCAAAGTAAATCTGTTCCATTGATATTTTGTTGAAATTTGAGATGGAATGAAAATACAGATAATTTTTCGTATTCATCAGGTGCATACATGTCAAGAAACTGTTTCACTTCATCCCCACCCATTTTTAAATGTTGCTGACATAATCACCTACAAACACAAACATATCTGCTCTTCTTCAGTCTATTGTCAAATCAGCAGTTCTTGTGACACCCTGAAGTGCCACAAGAATGCTCAGTCTTTGCCTGCATAGGCTATACCCCTCCTTTTTCTAAGGCATGGCAGCTTCAGCTCCATCATGTCACAGCCCTGTGTCATCCATTTTCTGACAAGAGGATTACCTATTAGGTGACCTACTGCTGATCAACAAATTCATGTTTAAATTATTAAACATGAATGGAGAAATGCATCAGGAATGTGTATCAGTTAAA
The DNA here is from genome assembly GCA_025769975.1 of Gallinago jamesoni. Taxonomy (NCBI): domain Eukaryota; kingdom Metazoa; phylum Chordata; class Aves; order Charadriiformes; family Scolopacidae; genus Gallinago; species Gallinago jamesoni. The sequence continues at coordinate 33,735,169 of JAOQGH010000040.1, read as the reverse complement.
AACAGATAGGCATAACCATGTAAGCCTATCTTATCAAAGAAGGTTTAACTAGTACTGTTCAGTTGATTATTTTTATTTTTTTTTTTTCCCAAACACAAATCCTACATAAGATTTTGGATCAAGCAAGGAATTGTGCTGGTGACAGGTAAGTCTGGTAAACTTTGGAGTTCAGAATCTAACAGTAAAGAAGGTCCCTTTTTTTTTTCTTCAGCTGTCTGTGAAGGATTCCTGATGCTATCAGCTGGCTCCAAAAGGTATTTGTGAAGCTGGCCAGGTGTCATAGCCTGGAGTGCCAGGAAGTTCATGATTCCAGAGGGCACAAAAGTTGCCAAATGCTTATGATCTCTATGGAACAATAGAAAAATTCCCCTATCTATGAAAAGGAACTCAGCAGTAGTCTTGTTCATAGAAGGAGGTAAAAGGAATAGACTTTTAGTGACCTGATCTCAGAGATTTAGAAGAGCAGTTAGAGCTCTTCCCAGCGTGGGAAAATGTAGTTAAGTTGGTTACTGCAGAAATACACAAAGCTTCTGGTTTTGCATCCATATATATAACAGCATATGTGAAAACAACACTTATTATTTAAAAAGTTTTGAGACTTCCAATTTGAACTTTACCGTCCGGGTATCTGGCAAACTCAGGTTCAGACAACATCCTTGCCTGAAATTTAACTGCTCGAAGTGAGCCACAAAAATGTATCTCTTCCAGGTGCCCCATGAAAAATGTACACTGACATTATATATCTCTCCTCTCTAAAAATATACATTGTTTCTAACAAGCAGAAAATTGCTCTGTTATTGAAATGACTGGAAGTTTTTTCCAGCCTTATGACTATTTGCAAGATTACAGTGTCACAGCTATAGTATGTTGATATCTTCTGGCCTTCTTTTCCACCAGAAATCCTGTCAAACAAGGAACAATTCAGTGCTAATGTTGCATTACTGTTGTGTTTTTCCGGACTGAACATATTTCAGTTCCTTTCATAGCTTGAAGAGGCCATTGCCTCACCAATAGTGAAAAAAACAGTAATCCTCATGTGTTTGCCAGTCTGCAAACTAAACAGAAGCTTAACCTATTTGCTCTTATGCCAGTCTGTTGATGTTTTTTTAGCAATGCAAACTATGATGTGAACTGGCCATGATTCATGCATTGGAAAGAGGTTAAGCCTAACATCACTTTCTGCTTCTGGCAGCAAAGCAGGATTTTAATATGTTTAGCTTCAGACAAGAAAAAAAAAAAACCAAAAATGGAAGTTTTCAGGTCCCTGCAGCATGTTACCAAAATAAAGATTATATATAATAAAATAAAAATGTGTTTGGGAATCACTGCATTGACTCAGCAATTTCTTCTCCCAGGTGCATGTTGATCAAACATCCTGAGACTTTGGAATGCATATGCATTCTGTTCTCCATCCAGAATGTATTATCACGCTTTAAAGGGAACAGTTTTCACTCCTACTGATGCCAGACCATTATAATTTTCAGAAAACAAAAGAATTCCTCAGGCAATTCTGGATATAGTTTTCCAGCACTGAAGGAAAATGTTGTTTTGAAAGCTGATGGCATCCAAATGTTGCCTATTCCTACTTCTGAGTACCCACATTTTCTGAATGCAGCTTTGCACCCAAGAAACTTCAACTATTTTACAGTCAATAATACTGTTTTGTCATCTCTGTGATCCTGCTATCAATATGTGTTACACACACTCTGAACATTTTAATGTTTGTTCAGTTTCTTTTATCTGCAGTTATGACTAGCTTGCTTATCTTTTTAAGCTGCTTGCTCTCATTATCTCTTACATACTTAAAAAAAAAAAGAAAAAGAAAAAGAAACAGCGAACTCTGATTTTGAGGGTACTTGCAAGTGTTATACTGAGTGCAAAACCTTGTTCTCCTATAAGGCTTACTCTGCCTGATTTTAGTCACAGCGGTTACTTCTGTGCTTTAGATGTCTCACTGTAAATTGGCAATTACATTACACTTCAGTTGTGTAAGATGATTTGTATTTTAAAATTTAGGCATTAGTCTCTATAGAAAAAATACCAGTTTACAAACATAAATTACAAAAGCAGGACCAAAGCACATCTGAATGAAGGCCTTTACTTTTAGATACAGGTAAATTTTAATGCTGATTGGGAGCATTATAAATATTCTGCCCACAAACTGCATTGAAACAGATAAATAAGGTTCTCTACTCACTGACCACGATTCTATTATTCTTTTTGAGGATCATCTTTCCACGACTCAAACCCTGCCAAATAAGTCCTGCCACAACAAATTTCGTTTCAGTTAGATAATTAGATTTAATTTGTTGTATCATTATTAATTACATTTTAAGATCTAGTGTAGACAGCTCCCTAGATCATGTTCATCACATGTTGATTGAAACAGCTCAGAGCAGACTGAATCAGCACAATCCTGAAAGATAACGCTAAAACTGGAAGTCTAACTGTAATTTAGTATACAGTTATGCTAAAATTGGTGGTCTTAGTGGCAAAGGAATATTTACTTACATAACTGTCTAGCCAACTGCTAGACAGTTAGATGGCTCATCTAACACACTCTGAAACATTAAGATTGCACATTTCAAATTATTTTTCAATACCTACAAATGTCTACTGTGTCCAAATGTTCAATCCCTTCATAAAGCACGAGGTGGTATTATTATCTTATATTTTCATAATCATAATCATATACATGATATAATTTTATAATTAATAAACACTGGAGCCCATATGATATGCTTATATTTTGGTATTATCTTATCCAAAGTTAAATTAATGTGTATTGGACAATATTTAGAATTATGTAGTAGATTATTTACTCCTTATCTGGTTTTGATACTTAGATATTTCCAAAATAATTAACACTTTCTATGAGCTCAATTTACTCCTGAAATATATTACATGTCATTACTGACAGAGTAAGTAAAGAAAACATTAAAGAGGATGTTGCATGTGTGGTGGTTTAAGTCCAGCCAGCATCTAGGACCATACAGCTGTTCACTTATTCCCTTGTCCCCCTTCAAGAATTTGGAGATATGGCTTGGGATAAACATCAGTTTCATAGAACAATATCAGAAAACTAAAATATAATAATAGTAATAATAACAATAAGAATAATAATAATGACACAAGTCACTTTCACTGCCCAGTCAATTGGTGTTGTCCCTAGCAGTGCTCATGAGTACTCACCCCCCGGCTAACCCCATTTATATACTGAGCATGTTGCCTCTAGTACAGAATATTCCATTGGCCGTTCCATTTTTCTGTCTAGGTTTCTTCTCAGATTCTATGGGAAGCTGAAAAAAGTCTTTGAAA